>LT855411.1:1267391-1302018 GCA_900184765.1 Hymenoscyphus fraxineus
GGGTTTAAGTTGGGGTTTTGTGTAGGATTAGGGAGTGTCGGATTGGATTGTAGAGTAGAGTAGAGTAGAGTAGAGTAGCGTAGCGTATAGTACTATAAATACCAATCTTTTACAACTCTTAAGTCTTATCTTTTTTCTTGCCGGGGGGTGGGGGGGTATATAAATAAGTAGTACCGCCGTAAAAGTAATTAGGTCTAGAATGGATTCCCCAGAATGGATTTCCGGTATCTGGTACTGTACGTGATTTGGTTCTTGTTCTTGTTAGGTAGATAGAGCCTTGTGATTTTTTGGGTAGTGTATGTAGAGTACTGTAGAGTAGAGTATATACTTGCAATCGCACTAAAAACGAAGATGGGGGTGGGGGAGTAGGGATTTAGGGGAGTAGGGAGGGGAGGTAGGGAGGTAGGGAGGTAGGTGGGAGGGGGAGAGGGGAGAGAGGGAGGGTGTGGTTGGTTTGAAGTGAGTTTGTGAGAAGTGAGAAGTGAGTTTGTGATAAGTGAAGAGGGGAGGAAGGGAGGAGGGAGGAAGGGAAGAATAGTTTGCGCTAATGATTACTGTGTGCTGTTTCGGATAAGTGTATTCAAGGTTTTTTTACTGTGGAATATAGTTTGGGTATGATATCCTTTTAGAAATTGAAGCTTTGATTAAACCTAACTGGACTTTTCAAAAAGTCTCTGAACGGAAGGTTGATTACTGAATTAGTTATCTTATATACTAATTGTCAAGGAGTTAAGCTATGACTTTTATTTCCCAAAGATATACTCTCTTGTTTCTTAATAATCTGCTAAAAGTTAAGCTTGTTGTTATTTACATAGACTGTTTGTAGGGATATTGTGTGGATATTAGTACTAGGTGCTAGTAGGCACCTATTGATGGCTTTGTGAGCTACTAGTCTATCTGAAATAAATAACAAGGGGTACTAGAATAGGGCGGAAAGGTAATATTTATATATATGGATGATGGAGAAGTCTATTTGGAAGAAATTACTTAGTAATAAACAGTACGAAACCTTAGGTGGAAGGTTGTATCTACGATACAGAGTACTCTAATCTATAGATCATAACATGATCCAAACAAGGAGCAAATACATGGGATGAGTTGCTCTTTTGCGACCTTAGAAATAGCTCCACATGTTGCCAGCTTCTCCAAAGCTCATAAATGAGAAAAATGTTTGGATCTTGGACCTTGGGACGTTCTGAGAGCCTTGGGGGCGGAGAAACCCAAGGTCTGACTAAGGGTAGACACAAAACGTAAGTAAATTCATCTTTACAACGCTCTCTCAAAAGCCTTCATCTTTACCTAGGTAGTCACGAAGTTGAGACTCAGACTAAGATCTTGAAGTTGACTGCAGAGGCGTTGGACGATTTGAAGGGCAACTCCATGTGGCCGAATCTCCCTGGAAAGATGGGCCTATCATCGGCAAAAGCAAGTCGATTGAATTTGATACATGCCAGATTCATGAAAGTACCAATGAAAGTGGGTGGTACCGCGTTCAGCATCACGAACAATACGTGTGTCTTCTGCGGAAAAGTGTCCTCACAACTCATCACAGTGAAAGACGCAGAAAGACACAGAGGAAATTGTGAAACCACCAAGGTCTGCGCTCGAGATAACACTTCAACAGATGGTTATATACCAGCCGATATGGTGATCCATCGGTTGACAACTCCCAAATTCAACATTGAGACTTTTCGGTCAGAGAGATTTGAGGAGCAAACCCACGACGTCACGACACAAGATGGAAAACTGGATTCGGGTTGCACCACCGGAAGCCCGGAAGGAGACTCGACGATAGTATAACATTCGACACTACAGTAACATCCCATAAAGACACCTCAACTTATCCTTCGACAATTCTACTGTACAACTTGAAGAGTGTTCCTTATTTCCGCGACTTAGGGGGCCAAGACGCTCTGTACTTGAAGATGAAACTCTTGCTAGCTACTTGTCGTATTTTAGAAGATGTTATTTCAGCCTTTTAAACAGAGTATGGGGGACACTTTGTCGCCTAGCAGATTGTATAAGCTCCATGGTAACAACATTTACCTCACACTTCAATTCCTCAAGTTCTAAGATACAAAACTGTAGATTGTACATTACCTTCCCTCCAAACATGAAAATATGGAACCACTTGCTAAACACACCAGTGAATTAACAAACCAATCCTACTATCCAAAGCCGAATCCCCCTGCAAAGCTCCTAAGAAAATAAGCTGTACTTATCCATGAATAATCCCTTCTCACGCCAATATATCTTGCTAATCACAACGCAAAAACGATGACAAGTTGAAGGCACTATCGTGGAGGAGTTCGTAAGGCCTACCCTAGGAACTTCTTTATACTAGAAGAGTCATCAGGAGATGATGATGAAGAGAGTTCCAAGGACGAGTCATCAGGTGAGGAAACACAATACACCCAGGCCGAGCAGAAGCGTATCCGGATCGCCCTTAGGAAGCGTTTTCCAAATTCCATGTTGGTGCTGGACTTTGATTCGGAAGATGATGACGATTCCGACTACGACGACGATGTCCCAGAGACAGATCTCACGCCTCCTCCGTGTTCTTAAAGTCTTTGTCTATAAAAACGACACCTCTACGACTCCTTTACCTTTTCCCAAATCTGAACGCTTAACATGAAATCGACAATAACACAACATTCGACGGCAAATAACTGAATATCATGCCCTCAGAGACGGTCAGACATATACTATAGCTGCCTGGTCATCTCAAGTTTCAAAATCTGTTTGGAATCTCTCTTCAGATCTAAACGAACATCAAATCGAAGTCGATTAGAATCTTCCGTTGATCCTACTTGATCAGTTCCCTCGCTAGCCATTTTTCGTGCAGCCTGAAGTGCATTTCCATGTCTCCCGGCTACATAAACGAATCCTTCTCGCCGGTATTAATTCATGCGGTATTTTCTACAAAGAGATGTATATAGGCGATAAAGAACGGAATATGACTACTGGAATAGTGAGAGTGTTAAGTGAGTTGTAGAGAAGATGTGGTACCTTTGAAAAGCTTATACTTGGTCCTAGATTAATGAATATAGACTTCGCTATCTTCGTATGGCTATGCCGCTTCTATAATGTATTAATGTCTCGAATGAGGTTCTATAGACCAGAACGGAGATTCGGAGAATAATTACAGGTGATAGTTTGATGCTACTCATTTCACTTTACTAAGGCATCTTGATTTCCATCGTATTTCTTACCTTCTATCCTTCGTTCCAGATATCCACTAATTATCTAGCTACGTATCTAGCTACGAATCTCCGAGAACACAACAATATAATACCTCACATCTATTATCAAGTAACCAAACGCAGCCCTCAACTTCGGTACAATAATCCCCTCAAATCCACATCACCACTCCACTTCAAAACCAACCTCCATCCCAACCCAGCCCATACTCACCTGCAACCACACCTCCACTCACACCACCAAACCAACTACCCCACTGGACATGACGACCAGAGCTTCCAACAGGGCATACATTACCGTATTAACAACCTCCAAAGGAGCTCTCTCCAAAGGAGCAGACGTCAAAAACCCAAGTAACGTACCGCCACACTACAAACTCACTCCGTGAAAAAAACCACCCCCAAACTCGCGGGATCCTAGCAATCTAGCTAGCGAACGACACATAAATCCTGTGAGAAAGTGGGAAATATACAGGAGGAATGGGAGCGATAGCAAAGATTGTCGTCAGCATAGCTGGCGACACATGCGGGAAATATCGGAGGGGGAGGTTGGTGATGGACCCTTTGAGCTTACTATGGTAGGTGATCCGCTATGCAGTTATTGATTATTCTATATAGATAGATAGCTACATCCCAACATCCCATTTCGAACGTTAAGGAGTGTTCCGACAGTAAGATAACATTCGACGATAAATCGCTGCTAAAAACATGCACATGCTCTCCGGTGAATTCAAAGTAGCAAAAGTATATAGAGCCCAAGAAATAGACACCAAGAAGACCAAAAGCCCAACAATGAACTTTCACATCCAATCCTAGCATCACGCAACCCCACAGAAATCATGATCCGCTACAATGATAATCTTTTCGGTATATCACCCCTTCTACGACACCTTAAAGCTCTTTTAGAGACCGGAAAGTGAGCGAGCGATAGAGAGTACAGTACAATCAAACCACCACTTCTCAAATCCATTCGACTCGAACCCGTAAAGCTATAGTATCAAGTTACTACTTACTTATTCCATTCCATCCCATATTTCCTCTCACCCTCTCACTCTTCTCAAGTATGAAAGTACAGTATGAAAACACAAAACAAAACAACCGCTACATCCCCCCTAGCAGGACCTACTCATACCCCCCATNACCGTCATATCCGCAACTCCTCCATCACCACTTAGCACACAGATCAACGCCACCGTACACCGTACACCGTACACCGTACACCGTACACAGGAACCAATTCCTCCTTCTCACAACCCTTCCGCGAACAACAACAACTCCACCGCCATCGCGACTTTCCTCCTCAAGACGGAGGAACCCAGGGAACAGGAGACTCAAACTCGAGACCCTGGCACTCAAACTGAAGACCCTACGGAATCCACAAATCGAAACTGGCCAGATCGAGAACCCGACAGAAGCTGGAGGAACGAATCTTTCTTTCAGCAGAATTGACACTTGAGCTTTCTCCCTGGAGTCTTTAATTCTATCCCACGCCCCTACCGAACGTAGCAGTATATATATCTCGACAACAAAACAAAATCCGACACCAATTCTCTCTCCCACAAACCCACGTATCCTATCTTCCCCATTAAATATCACATCCCTCCCACCATCTCCCCATCCTCTCCCCATCCTTTCCCCCCCATCTCACTCACACCAATCACACCAATCACACCCATAAAATTTCCAAATAATCCCTTCTTCTCAACATAATCAAACACGAGTCTTATAGGGCCTTAATAAAGTCTACAAAATACCCCTTAACCTGCTCTTTTATACCCAGGAACTGAAGGGTTGGGGTTGGGGTGATAATAGATTCGGATTCGATTATTATATCGAGTCTTCAGGGGTATGATAAGCAAATCTCGGTTAACTCTTACTCACAACACTCCTCACATCTCTGATCCAACGACAGTCCTGCTATGCATTACGCAGAACCCAAGAACTTCCCACCCAAGCACACATAGATCCCTAACCTACCCAAGGAGGAGAGCGCCCACGAAGTTCTCCTAGATCCAATCTTCAAACCAAGTAACCCATATTATAGGGTGAACATAGCGTGAAAACTCGTTTTGGAGGGGTATGCTAGCGCTGTAAAGAAGACCAAAAACCCAACAACAAATTCTCCACATCCTATTCTAGCTCCACCCCACAAAAACATAGCTTACAAGCCTGGCTTTCTCAGTATATCACTCCCCCCATAACATCCCAAAAGGATTCTTTGATATACAAGAAAGCTAACTTCTTCGCGTCGACTCGAGTCTATGAAGCTATCAAGTTATTATTCTCCATATATTATATATCATCTTTAAACCCACACTTGAAATGTATAAAAGTACGAAGTGTCCGATTTAATTTACCTAGAAATACCGCCTCCTTATACGCACACCTTCCCTTCTCCTTCCCTATCTACAGTATCTTACAACAGCAACACCGTCCAACCCTCCACCCAAAATCCCCATACAAACCAACCAACCACAAACTTCCCACGGTACCCCTCAATCAATCCCCCACAAACCCCAGAAGCAAACCCCCACCGCATCCTCAACCCCCTCTTTCCCCCAATTCCCCCTCACACAACACAAAAAAGGAAAAGAGAAAAAGAAGGAACCAAAAAGGGGCTCGGCTCGGAGTACATTTTCTTTACCACCCAACCTTTTCTTGGTCCTTAGCTTTGATTGGGATTAAGGTAGGATTAGGTTATTGTGGGAGTGTGTGAGTAGGGTGGTTAGTAGTTTGTAGCTAATAATGGGGTAGTTTTACAGGTATTCTGGGGTTAAGAGAGGAGAGGGGCTTTGGGATTTATAAAGATTATTGTAATGATGTGTGTGGTTGTATGGTTATATGTGTTTTATAGAGAGATATTTTTATATGTGGAATATATATAGAGTATAGAAGGTATATATCTCATCTCATCGCGCCTTATAAACACCTACGCACCTATACTATCCTATCACCTCACCTAACGCTCATGTTCACCAAAGACTCGATCTCCTCTCCAAGAGAAGAGGGAGTAAAAGAGAAAGAATTCTATTTCTCTTCCTATAAAATCCTCTTTCCCTGCCCCTCTCCCTTTCCCAGTCTATCCCTCACCCCACTCCACAACCCTAAGTCCTCCCCCTCCTAGGATCCAAAGCGTCCCCCTTTCTAAAATCCCTCATCTCCCTCGTCCCCATACTTCCCATACCGCCCTCACCCCTGCGTTCCCACCCTCCGAGTCTCACAACCAAACATGTAGCATTATCGCCCTCCCTGGACACTTCCGTCGCATACGCAACGACATCCTGCGCGCCCTGTTCCGGAGTTTTGGCCTCCTTGACCACATCCACAATCTCCTGATCACTCAGGGTTCCTGAGATACCATCCGAAACCAGGACAACGAACGAGTACTCAGCCGGAGCGAGTTCGATACGTCGGATTTCAGGTTCAGCAGAGACGCCGATTCGCTTGGAACGCATGTCGCCAAAGGCTCGTGTGTTAGCGAGTCCAGACATGCGTTCTTCGCCAAAAGAATCGGTAACGAAGGTCGCGGCGTAGCGACGCAGACGGGTACTTTCTACTGGTGAGGAAGGGTGATGGTTGGTGGTAACTGGTTTAGCGATTCCAGTAGCCGTGTCGCAAAGGAGGATACGGGTATCTCCTACATGAGCGACAACCAGCGTTGATGGGGAGGCAGGATGCCAGAATGGTGTTGGCGAGGGCGTGGAGATGAGTGCTACCGAGGCTGTAGAGCCGCCTAGAAATCTTGTTGGTCCTCCGATACGGTCTTGAGTTGTACAACGATGGGCGGGCTCACCAAGTATGTCTTCGGCATT
The DNA here is from genome assembly GCA_900184765.1 of Hymenoscyphus fraxineus. Lineage (NCBI taxonomy): Eukaryota > Fungi > Ascomycota > Leotiomycetes > Helotiales > Helotiaceae > Hymenoscyphus > Hymenoscyphus fraxineus. Next base: position 1,274,404 of record LT855411.1, read on the forward strand.
CAGGGGACTGTCGTTGTGACTTTCTGGATCAGGTTTGCGTGCTTGGGCGGTGATGAAGTCGAGGTCTGCTTTGAGGAAGGCGTACATAAGGACAGTTTCTATGGATACCAGGGCGTCGGTTGGTGGAGACCCATCTGAAGATGGGAGCGTGAAATAGGCTGGTCTGAAGCGTCGAAAGTATCCACCAACAGTCTCCTTCCATTGTGCCACTAGAGATCTCTCCATCTCGATTGTTTTTGGCTTATTGGATTCAATGGGTTCCTGCTCTTCACTTTCCACCTGAACTGTTTCCGATGGTGGATTTGAAAGAGTCCCTTCTTTAATTTGAGTCGGTGAACTTGCGGAATCCTTCATTTCGTCTGCTGTTTTCATTTCGACTTTCTTCTCCTTCCCATTCGTAGTCAGCTCACTATTTGCCCCAACCTGAGCCCCAGAACCCAAATCTTTTGAGCTGCTCCTTTTCAAACTACTCCCCAGTTCAAACGTCTCCGCCGTTTTCTCCACATAATCATGTAGTCTTTCCCTCAGAAAATCACTACACTCATTTCCCCCATGCCCATCATAAACCCCAAAGTAGAAAACTTGAGGATCCCCACTTGCACTATCCGCACTCGTAGCTCCACCTTTCGCACCAGCTTTGTTTGAACGACTCAAACTAATCGGAGTCCGTTTTGCAAAGGCTGGGATTTCCAAAGTGCCTGCTTGAAAAGTGTCTTCATTGTACGGACGTGTACCGCGGGAGAGGGAGACACCGAAATGGTGTTTTGCGCTTCGAAGGGGAATCCGGACGACTGTCATATCACGCGAGGGACCAACCATAGGAGGGGCAGCTGCTGGTGAACGACCGGGTCCTGTATGAGGGGTTGAGGCGGAACGAGGAAGTTTATGGTGCGGACCTCTCGCTGTGCGGGAATCTGGGTGGAGAGAGGAAGAGGGTAGGTTCGTGACAAAGTAATCGTGGAAGTTTCGACGGGTGGTTGTGCCTGGGTAGACAGAATTTGGACGAGGAGAGCATGATGCCCCGCGGGATTTACTGATCTTGTATCCATCTTCCAGCACTGAGAATTGGGTGTATGCAGTTCGTGAGAATTGTCTCTGCCCTCCTGCTGCTATTGAAGCAAGCTGTCGGGGATGCTGTCTCGCGCTGGTGACGTACGAAGCAATGAAGCCTGCAGGAGAACTTGGTCAGTATAAAATCCAACCATCCTCCCAATCGGAAGCCCCCAGAATATGCATACCATAGCTATCTGCCAACGACCAAGGACCTCTCCTTGTTGAACGCTTAACACCGGCCATTAGAAAGACCTAAACAGCTCTCTCCACGAACCACGTTCCCTCCACCACCGCAAGAGTCCCAGAGCCAATGAAAGATTATCCAATAAATATCAGTACTTCCATTCGGCGAACCCTAAGTGTCTATAGTTCCGTAGCGTGGTGGTTACTCTACGTGTAGAACGTTGTTGAGTTTCCCCTCCGTTGAAATTCGCAAAGTTCCGCTCGGTAGGTAATCAATCCACTCAAGCAAAGTAGGGTGGGCAGAAGATTAAGGAAAGAGAGAGTAGTGAATAAAAAGAAGGTGAAGAGGTATAAAGAGAAAAAACTGTAAAAAGAGAGGAGGGTTGTGAATGGACGAAAATGAGGGGATTTTGTGAACTTACTCGTAGTTACGACGAGGTTCCGGCGTTCTTCTCCGTGCCAAGGATTGCGCTCCTTCTCCGCCTTATCTGCTACAGGCAATTCTGCACTTCGGATTCATCTCGTTAATTCTTTTACAACCAAAACTCATCTGACATATACAGATATTGATATTGCCCAGCGAAGAAATACAGGGAATTCCGACCTCACAAGCAACAGTAATAGATGTTTGACTTTTTGGCTGTCTACAGCTCAAGTTTCAAGGTCTGTCTTTGAGACCAGGCAAAAGACCACCTCATTCACAAGAGCTAGGCGAGTCAATGAAAGAGCGCTCTGTTTACAATTTACACATTATGATAATCGGATTGCTCATGTACGGAGTACCCCCATGGCACTTTAATTTTCATTCTTTTACAACCCCACCTTGGTCCACGCCATTAGTCAAGAGAATGAACCTTAGTATCCGAGGCCTCACTTCCCGAACCCTTTCTCGTAACATCCTCACTCCTATCCATACCCTCACTAGCCAAGCGTCTCTCCTCCTCTCTCAGGCTCGCCGCACCCATATCCGCCAGTCCATACCACGAAATTACAGCACAACCCAAGACGGCCGCCAAAACACTGAAAGCCAGAGCGACAATTCCTCTTGGGGTGAAACCCGCTGGTAGTGGGTCTGGAGCCTTATTTTGTCCTTGCAAGTCGAGAAAGTTCACTGTGTTACCTGCTGCGTTGCCCGCGGTGGGGATCTTCTGGGACTCGCAGATGGCTTTGTGGTCATCTGGGATGATGAGACTTCTCTGCATCTCAAGAGGCTGTTCCACGAATGTGGCAATCAAGCCTTGGTCCATGTGCCATTCGATACTGGGCATGGTCAGATGACACCTTTTCTTGGGGCTTTGAGGCACTTACTGGCAGTGGAAAAGCCAAACACCTGGATTGTTGGCCTTGAATCTCAATACAGTATTACCATTTGGACGGAGAACAATTGTATCTCTTCTCATTGGTATTGAAGGATACTGAGTCTGGGTGGCATTTGTTGCATTAAAGGCGCCCGCTTCTTCATCCGATCGAACGATGGCTTGGAAGTTGTGCCCGTGAAGATGGAAGGGGTGCTTTCCGGTGTCTGAGAATTATCAGTAAGTCATTTTGAGTTTCAGTTCTTGAGTACTAACCAAGATTGTTCACAACAACTTCCACAATCTGGTCTTTTTCAAGAACAAATGGATGAGAATATTCTCCATAAACCAGAGGGTTGCTAGCGTCGGCACCGGTGGTCATGGCCGTATAAAGTGTAGGAACCTTTGGGGAAACATAGGTGATGTTGTTAAAGAAGGCACTGAATATGAAGTTAGTACGGTCATACAACGAACCCGGGTTTTAACGTACTATGGCTTTCCGTCACCAAGATTGTCCATGATCACATCGAGACTGATGGTTTGATCTGGCTCTGGATACAAAGCTTCTCTATCAAAAGGCACGAGAGTAAAGTCATCAAACTCCTTGAGCTCATCAACAAGCTGTGCCTCGGGGAGTGGGAGGTCTCTGTTATAGACAAGATGAGAAGTTGAGTTCCATTGGAGACCATCAGGCATGACATCAAAAAGACTCTGATTCTTGTCAGCATATTTCATTTAGATTGAGAAAACTCGACTCACAGTATCCATACTTGCGACAAAGGCGTAATTGGTAGTTGTTTCGTTCTTCGTCGTAAGGAGGAAACTACATCTCTGAGCGGCAGAAATGTAAATCATGGAAGCTTCTGCAGCTTCGGTAAAAACACCATCGACCTCAATAATAGTCATATTGTGGCCCTCGAACCAGATGTATTGCCCTGCAAAAGCTCCCTACAATCAATTAGCTTTCGATTTTCCCGAGCAGCCTGCAATAAAGAAACATCCTCTCGGTCACCAAAATCAACAATCCGAGGAGGGAAGGGAGAGATATTAACATACAATGTTAACCATACGGAACAAGTAAGTTTTGCCTGGTTGGACAGCAATCGTCAAATTTTGGGTATCGTTCATCAGTGCTGATTGCGGAACAGGTTCTGCACCAGTTGGATTGCCCTTGTAAAGGAACTTTGGAATCAAAGTTGTCATTTCCTCATGGTACCAATCGGAAACCGACAAAATAATCTCCTCGTCATACCTATCTTTGTATGGGAATTCTGGGTCACGAATGATGAACGGTGCTCGAATCCCATCTGGATATTGACCTTGATGATGAGAATGATACCAAAACATGCCAGATTGTTGAGCCTTTCTTTCGTAAGTCTTTGCTACTTTTTTATTTCTTGAGATTGGCTTACAGTAAAGTTGTAGACGACACTACCTCCATCAGGAACCTGGCACTGAGTAACCTGTCCCGGTCCATCCATATAACTCGTGCCATTCTGGAATAACCCGTGGAAGTGAAGTGTTGTAGTTTGGTTACCGAGTTGATTTTGGAAATTGACGATAACTTGGTCGCCAACATTTGCCTCCATCACTGGTAGAGGCCATTTTCCATTGATACCAATGACCGGTCTCTCGAATAGTCCATCTGGATTGGCGCGGACCCACGTTGCGTTGAAGTCGTAAGTAACGGTAGCTGCTTCTGCTATGAGGGAGAAAGCAAGAAGCAGCGCCGGTAAAATGGAGAAGTATGACAATGACATTGCCATGTTAAAGAATCAAACGTAGCTGATGATCGCTTGTAGTATACCAGACCGACGGTGTTAACTTTCAGTCAAGAGGGCACGATGTTTGACCGATGGTAATTGAGGATAAACTTCTGGACGGCAAGAACTCGTGGATCTGACTAGACGAGTATTTAGTTGTCCTTTACGATATTCTCTTGGTGAGATCAGCGAAGCCAGACCAGCGACGGCATTAGCGGGAGAACTTGGAGAAGATGTGATGAAGACAAGAGGGCGGCTGTTCGTCCCGATCGATCAGATAAGATTTCCTAGGATAGCCCGGGTTATCAGATGCCGCGATAACTCGACAGGGTTGTGTGGCTTGCTAGCGTAGCCGGGACGGGATGTTTGCAGACATGTGTTGGTGACTTGACGACTGATTTGTAAGGGGACTTTGGAGGGACTCTCTCTCTCTCTATCTGACCTTCCAGTTTTGACTGGTAAGAAGAGACGAGATATGGTTAAGAACTTAAGCTTACAATTGTAAAAGCTAGCGCCCTACCCGCACAAGGCGCAGTAACATGTGTGGATAGGCCAAGTTTTGTTTTAAAAAGTTTGCTAGCGTTCAATGACGCCTGATGATGGTCTCTAGTGACAAGTCCAAAATCCTGCAGAGCTGAAAGTTGCCCCACGCTAGCGGAGGTGCTCCGTAGGTGTACTCGGTAAGGGTCAGTTAGCAGTGGCACCGGCGGGGAGCAAACGGCAAACAGCAAACATGCATGGTCGACACGAGGTCAGTCTGGGCGAGAATATCTCCACGGTGTCCAGAAGGGCAGAAATGACACTCAGGCGGGCTATCAAAAGAAGGGTGTAGGGCATGCTTTGGATATCGTATCAGATTGGAAGTTACGGGAACATGGAAGTCAAACGGAACTCTACATCCCATATGCAGCACCAGCTTCCTTTTACATCATCATCAGGCCACCCAGCAGTGAAGAAACCATCGAGGTGTGCAATTGTTGTGGTGTGCAGTTGTGGTGTGCAGTTGTTGTGGTGTGCTTCTTTGCTTCAATCTAGGCCTGGGCTTCCAGGCTCTATACGAGTAGCCGTACCCGACTAGCCACAAGCAGTGTTCCACATTACTCGGTTCGGACTGCTTTCAATCCCACCAACTCGGACTGGAACGCGGCAGCAAAAGAACGAAGTACGAAGTAGCTGTACAGCCTACTCGGTAGACCCACCTGGTAAAAAAAGCTGGTGAGAAGTGGATCGGCTTTGACAGCAGCTCCAGCTGATTGGTGCAACGGAGGATGCCAAGAAACGATCATCGGGGCCACCGGAGCTTGAGTTCTTTAAACAAAGCTTGTCGTGAAGATCCTCCGTCAAAACCCCTCCAATCCCCACTTCCGACGTCAGTCTAGCCTCGAGACTTTGCCGGGTGGGTTCTATCAGATCTCTCCAGATTTCTTCAGGCTCCGTGATTGGTCCACGATCACGGGTAAATCCCAGCGGTGAGGATGTCACAGGGGGGGAGTGAAGGATGGAAAAATCTTATCTGATCTGTTATCATTCATGCCCGCGAAGCCCACCTATGGATAGCATTGGATAGCATTGACATCCAGCCATAGCCCGTACACATGCAAACTTTAGGTGAAAAGAAAGGCTTAGCATGAAGCATCTTTCACGCTACTGCTTATTGTAGAGTTCAACGATTTCAGAAACACTCAACTTTTTCAATGCTAGAGAACTCACCGGTCTCTATCTACTGTCCGAGCGGAAGTCAACTGGTGCACAGCCTGATTGTGCTTCACCGCGAACGCTATCAGAGAGCCGACATAGCCGCTCTTCTTGTTCTTGAATTCAAATCTGAAACTGAAACTTATTTGACAGGAGAATAAGAAATACTCACTTTTCTCCTCCCTCCTCCGATCACCGTCATGTAACATACTTCTACCCCTGTACCTCCGTACTGCTGCTTCACTGTCAACCCCCACCACATTACCAATAAGCCCTGCTGGTTGACGAGCAGGGGTGTCTGCATCTCGGCTACGTTATCATATCTGATAATCTGATCCCTCCCCTCCTCCCGATCTGCCTCCAGTGGTGAATAACTCTCTATTTACTTTGTAAAGACGAGCCTCAACTATTCGCTCCGTCCTCGGTCATCTCTCTCCCATGATACATTGGGTTTATCAATACAACCACAAGTTCGCTCTTGTATCCAACGCACTTTGACCCTACCTTTCTTGATCATCAACACCAACCTCTCACCATGACGGTCTACGTCTTCTCCGTCCCCGTATTCTTCGTCGTCTTTCGTGAGACACTCGAAACCGCTGTCATCGTTTCGGTCCTCCTCGCCTTCCTCAAACAAACTCTCGATGGTCCTAATCGAGACCGAGTCGTCTACAAGAAACTTGTCAAACAAGTTCGTCCTACATCTCCCTCCTTCGGAAATATCTACTGACAAAAGATTCAGGTCTGGGCTGGAACAGGAGCCGGTCTTTTAATCTGTCTCATAATCGGCGGCGGCCTCGTCGGCGCCTTCTACGGTATGGGAAAAGACAAATGGTCCGGTGCAGAATACTACTGGGAAGGCGCATTCTCCATGTTCGCCTCGCTGGTAATTAGTATTATCGGCTGGGCTCTCCTCCGCGTCTCCAAAATGCAAGATAAATGGCGCGTAAAGCTTGCTAAAGCCCTGGAAGAGAAACCCGTCACCACAGATGGAAGAAAGGGTGCGTTCAAGAGATGGTGTGAGAAGTACGCCATGTTCATGCTCCCTTTCATTACGGTTCTCAGAGAGGGCCTGGAGGCTGTGATCTTCATGGCTGGTGTCTCTTTCTCAAGTCCAGCTAGTTCGGTGCCGTGCCCTGTGATTACCGGTCTGCTTGCTGGTTTTGCAGTCGGCTTTTTGCTTTGGAAGTATGTCCTTACCCCGCGAGTATACACATACTTGAAGAAGCGCTAACACAAAATAGAGGAGGAGCCTCAAGTAAACTCCAACTCTTCCTCGTCGTCTCAACCTGCCTCCTCTACCTCGTAGCCGCCGGCCTCTTCTCCAAGTCAATCTGGTACTTCCAACAACAAGAATGGAACAAGATTGTCGGCGGTGACGCAGCCGAACTCGGTGCCGGCGCGGGATCCTACGATATCGATCGCTCCGTCTGGCACCTCAACTACGGGAATCCCGAATTGAACGGTGGCGGTGGATGGGGCATCTTCAACGCCATCTTTGGATGGCAGAATAGCGCTACGTATGGAAGTGTCATCTCCTACAATGTCTACTGGATTGCGGTAATCACTGGCTTTGTGGTCATGCGATACAAGGAGGTTCATGGACATTTTCCGTTTGCGAAGAAGAAGAGTGAGGCGAGGGCGCCGTTGGCGAGAGCGGTTAGTGAGAGTACTCTTGTGCAGGGACAGAAGTCGGGGAAGACTAGTGCGACCTTGGAGGCGGTGTCGTCGAAGGAGATTCGGGAATGAGTTGTTGTTGGGGAGGACACTATATACTTTCAATGATGAAATGAGCTTCGCTTAGATGTGAGACTTGGCCTAAAATTCACTTAGCTACCTGTCTGGGACATTGTCGCTTTTGTAGGTAGTCTCTTTCTAATCATAATTTACAATCGCCATGAATGAATTACTTTCAGCCGACGAAATTAAGATCTCTATGAATAAACATAAAGACATAACACCCAAATAACGTGAAAATTTTATTCCTCCTAAGTAAGATTATACCTTCCAGTCCCCCTTCCTTATCTTATCCGTCCCTTTTATACCCATTATCCTTCCACCTCTACTTATACCCACATTCCCCTTATACCCTTCTTAAGAACCCTTAAAGTTTAAACCTTTGTCCCTTACTATAGTATGAATTAGGAATCGGGAATAAGAATTATACCGTACCTAGGTACTCTTCTTATATGGAAAAGTAGGTGAGTAGGTGGGTAGGTGAGTAGATTTATTATGGTTACTTATTTACTTATATGTATATACGTAGATACTTAGGTAGCTTGCTTGGCTATTTTTGCTGAGGATTTCTGGGGAGTTTGAGGGGTTTGAGGGGTTAATGGGAGGGATAGATCGGTAAGTGGGGTGGGTATTTTGATAACTACTTACATGCATGCTTGTTGGTTGGTTGGTTGGTTGGTTGTTGAGGTATTGTGAGGTAGTGTGTTTTTGATAGAAGGATTTTTGGGTTTTTGGGTTGTACTTGTTTGGTTAATGATTTTAGAGGGGAAGTATAGGAGGGAGTAGTGTACTAGGCATATGGGTTTGTAAGAAGGGGAAGGAGAATAGGAAGGAGAATGGGTAGGGTTAGGTAGGGATATACTATACTAGGTAAGATATTCGTGTTTTATTTTTTAATATAAGATTTTGTGTTTTCCTTTTTTTAAAGGCAGAGAGAGGTGAGAGGGGATTAGGTTATTAGTTAGTAACAAGGTAAGGATAGGGTATTTGATATTATTTAAGGGGGTTTTAGAGGATGTAGGTACGAATAGAGAAGTTAAAATAAGGTAAATAAGTTGGGATTATTAGTAGGTTGTTATTAGTTACTATAGTATTACGAAACGAGCTCTCGGTTCTACTTTCTAGTACTAGTATATTCTATAAAAGGCGTTATTCTATTCTAGACGCTTCTAGATCGATAGATAGCTCTTATAAGAGCCCTACTCGCTCCTTAGCTAGCTTCTCTCTATTCTACTTTTATAGCTCCTTTTAACAGTCTCTCCCTAATAATTAGTAGTACTACCTGGGAACCTAGCTACGTCTTATCTCTTTCGAACGAAATCTAGTTATTATTACTTAGCTTAGTATTAGGTATTAGGTACTAGAGAATATCCCTTTAATATCTTAACTACTCTAGCTTATAGGTTATAGTTAGGCTCTCTAATCGTTAAGTTATCTCTAGGTAACTTAGGTTATTAACGTCGCTAGAGGACTTGAGAATTATAGTTTTATATCCTACCTAATTTATTAGATAAGTATTTTAAATAAGCGACTTAGAGCGAATACCCCTTAACAAAGCTAACAGATATTAAAGCAACCTGATTCGACATCGTACTAAAGATTTATCGATCACAAGGCAAGAGAGGCAAGGTACATCACAAGCAATATATACCACGACACAAGACTTATCTCACAACTACAGACAAAACCCAGACGATCCAGGACGTTGAGGACAATCACAAGGCGCAGGAACTCGATAAGTCAGATTGTATTATCTGACAGAATAGAGCGAAAAGCCTCTCGAGCTCAAATTCAACAAGCTTTTCGAAGGAGAAAACAAGTCAAAGCTGTAATCTTACAGTCGTCGGACCCGATACCTGACTACAACCCACGTACGCTATACCGATTTTCCCTAGTAAAAGATATAGCTCTTTAGATCTTTCCACTGACTTTGAGGAGCGAAATGCCTGGCTAAAGCTCTTGCTCTCACTTCTCTTTCTCGAACCTACCAAAGCACAAATTACCCCCCTTTTTTCTTGGATGAATGAAATGAACTCGCCGCTTCGCATTTTTTAGATTCGATTTCGGATAGAAGAGGCTTTCTTTTCACCACTTTGACCCCGGAGGAACAGACTCGCTTCACGCTTGTTTGGAAGCAGGTACAGGATACATCGCATTGCTTTGGATTCTAGCATGGATGCTCATGTATGGATACCGGTATGGTGCATGGCATTAGGACTGGTCTGAACACGAACTTTGGCTTATATTTGGATATTAGCTTGTCCTTTGAAAAGCCATGGATTTTGATATAGATTTGAGGAGACTTATTTGCTTTTATTATCGGAGGAGGACTTGTTAAGAGGCTTGTCTACTGAGGGATTAGTGATGCTGGGGAATCATCTTTCGATTTTGTGGCGGTGGTTGTCATGATACGAGCTCATGGCTCTACTGTCTGGTGCTAGTATATTTTATGGAAGGCGTTAGTCTTATTCCGGGCGCTTCTAGGACGATAGATAGCTCTTATTAGAGCCCTACTCGCCCTCTAGGTAAGTTCTCTATATTTTCTAGCTTATTTATTCTATATTTTGCGCTTGTCTTCTAACAATTAGAAAGGACGGGATGTTATTATTTGGTTCCTATTTTTGGAATATTATGAAAACAGTAGTATAGTAATATAGTAAATAAAAATAATATAAGAAATAATTAAATCGGAGTAAAGTATAGTATAGTACCTACCCAGGTACTCTACTCTACTTAAATCGGGGACAAAACAGAAGACTGTTAGAATGAGCTGTGAAAAGTGGATAGATCAAAAGATTTAAGAAGCTAGCTAAGGTGGAAGCAGTGTTCTCATATAGGAGCTCTCCTATACCATGGAACCTTCCTGAATGAGACTAGCCTTGACTCATCTGGATCCATATCGTACGTACAAAGAATCTCGCTAAATGCAAGAGTCACATGCTAAGTAAACAAAGGGGTAAACCCCGGCACTTTCTGTTATGACTCGCTAGGTACTTGAGTACTAGAAAATATAAAGTGGTCCGTAGAGTAGGTGGAAATAAGAGTGTATTCAGGATGGAGAGTACTAGCTAGAGATCCTACATATTAAATAGTCCATATGCCAGTCTAAAAGAATATGACAGATACTAGTTATTTACTATACTACTTAAGTAGTACGGAGTAAGTCGGGCTTAGCCGCCCCCCCCTATATAAGGCACAAGCGACTGAGAGAGTTACTATTTAAGGACAATTCTTTTGTACTTTACTTATGTTAGTCACGTTACTACTACTCGAGTAGTACTCGAGTACTACTTGTGTAGTTCTTTCGTATGCCAAATAAATATAGTATTTCTCCTAAGGGCATATTATATAACGGACCTTATCTACTCTATAACACGAATATCGCGACCAAAACAAAACAACCGAAGCAAATTAAAACCCGCCACCCAATATTCTGCGAACCGTATGAATGAATCTCGTTACAGCCAACAACAGTCAACCCAAAAACAATAAAAATCTCTCTTAGAGAACTCTCTCCCTTAAAAACGCATGTAGAACTTCCCCTTGGTAGCTCGAGGAACTTAATCCACATTAGAGCGCCTTCTTAACAGCATTCACAAAATCATTGCAGTTGTTTCCATCAACCGCATACTTCTTATGAGCATCATCATTAACGTAATTCTTTCCCGCCTTGTTAGCAGCAGTATCCTTCTTCGAAGTCGTCATTCCTCCAAACTTGAGAATCTTGCTGGGGTCCGCTTTCCAAAAGGGTGACTTGAACGTAGTTTTGAGTTCCTTGGTCTTACGGTCCTCCTCCTCAGTCATATGATACAAGTGAGCCTCGAAATTGCGTTTCGTCTTCAAGTTCTCTCTCCTACCCGTGGTAACCTCAGTAACATGGCCGACAACGAGGCCAATGTGATCAAATCCAAGTTTGTCTCGAAGTTGTGAGAGTTCCTCTTTGCTCTCAGTGTCGCCGTCGCCGATAACTGAGCCGCGAGGCCATTCCATGGTAAACCAGACCCAGTCGTCTTTCTTTAGGCCGGAGTGAGCTTTGATGGCTGAGGTGTATTCGGCCGTGTCTACGGTAGCACGAGTGGAAAGGCTGGCTGCTTCGGGGTTGGCGATGGGACTTGCGATAGTGAGGGTTGCCAAAAAGGCGGAGAGAAGGTAGGAGAATCTCATTTTGATTGAGTCGTAGAATGAAGGGAACTTGTAATGAATTGAATTGAAAGTAAAGACTGGCAGACGAAAAAGGGAAAATGGATGAGAAATGTTATAACTCGAGAGATGGAAGAATGAAACTGTCGCGGCTGGATTGATCAAAGCACATTACGAGGAACTTGGTGTTCTTATAGAAATAATTCTTCATGGTGCCAGAGCATCCGTTTTTCCCCTTCATGTATCTATCGTATAACTAGTGCCTATCGTGCCTATGCTAGGTGATCAAAGAAGCGAACGATCTATTTGCAGTCAGTCTTACGAGAAGGAACAATTATTTTTGGATATTTACGATATGAATCCCCCCTTAGATCTGGCAATCATGTTCCGAACAAATCCGCTTGAGAATTCGCAGCACTGTGCCAAAGTGTGGTGCTGATTATTTTTGTAAGGCTCGCTAGGAGTAGGATTCAAGCGAGCACATCAAGCCTATCAAATCTCCCCTCAGGAGAACCTTACAGGGATCCTCACGTGCCTGGTAAGCTCTCAATTCCTTCATCTAGTGAGCTATCGGACTTTCGACCAATTAAAACTGAACGCAGCTAAGCCTCCACAAATTTGGAATCACGTGTGTACTCGTAGCTAAGTTTCTGCAATAATACTTGTAAGCAGCCACAGACACACGCCGCAAATCTCTAACCAAACTTTTACGAACCCATTCTTCGTAATTTCTTCCCACATAGAGGATTTTATTCCATTACCGCAGCAACCGTCTCATACGTCATATCTGGTCGGGTACTTGATCACAGGGGAAGAATTCAGTACTCGCTTTGAGCTTGAGCTACCTAGATACGTATCAGAAGACAATCCAGACTTGGTTGATTATCTCAATCGTACAATCCGTACTTCTTCATTCTCAGCACAATTTTCATCCACCACGCCTTCTGCCATCCAATTTGCACGATATTTGCATTATTCACTTTACCGACATAATAAACATGGGAGTCTCAAAGATCGACAATTGGATCTCTCGGGGTCTGATGGAGAAGGAATCCATCATCGAGCGTCTTGATCAAAAAATCGAAAATAGCTACGCTATGAGCGAAGAAGAAAAGGCGGGTCTCATTGGGGTCTTCAATAGTAACGCTATATTGACCAAATCCAACTTCATCTCCCTTTTGGCTGCTCAAAGCACACTTTTCCGTTCGTCAGAAGGCATCAAGGCTGGAGAGATCATATATGCCAGCATCAAATACCTCGCATCGCTACCATTTTCTCATTTTCCACAGGAAGTAGACGTTCAGGCAGAGGGGTTGTCCATGAAGCAGCTCATGCGAAGCCTGTCATGGGCAATGCCTGGTCGATATGCGTACATTATTGAAGAAGGCCCGGATACACGCGAGCATACCAAGTCTGATCACTGGAGAAGAATCTTCCAAAGCCTTGCATCGGCCACGGACGGTGGAGGTCCATCCAATAGAGAAGGAGACTCGCTCGATCAAACCTATTCCACAGACCCCGAGAGCGACGGTGATGAGATTTTCCACGACTTGTTGGATGTCATTTACTCTACACAGGAGATAAATGACCCTCGCAAAGGTCCCCTTCCGCGCGACTGGTTTCGATCTGTTGCCAACGCTCTCATGGCGAAGAACAATATTCCTTCATTTCATCAATTTGTGATTCCCATTCAACGCTTCGCAGCTCTCGTGAAGTGTCTCCTAGCGCTTCAATTCGAGACCTCCGAGTCTGTCACCGATGTTTCCCAATTCAGCAATGCAGCTCAGTCTATTGCTACATCTTTCTTAGAGAAGCCTGGTGACCAGAGTATCACTTGGCGAATGTTCGAGTACGGAATGAAGAACACAACGCCATACCTTCTTGATGGTTACTATCGCCTGCTTTCGCAAACATTTCTTGGAAAGTCAAGCCTTATAGATGTTCTCGACGCTGCTACAGTTCCTCCTGCGCCAGACAATGTGGCTCTCACACTACCACTTCAAAGTCAACTTGTCACCTTCCTAGCTGGCTCTGTCGCCTTCGAAAGCCTCACTCGGATGCAGCACTACAGCTCTTCAAATCTGCCAACGCCTGTTGCTCTGATAAGTGCAATTCAAGAAGTCCCTGACGAAGATCTTTTACTACTCTTCGGCAAAGACACGTCGACAGGAGTACCACACGCATTCGGGATCTTCAGTCCCAAGCCCAAATTCGACGGGTTGGGTATCCAAAACAATGTATTCCCCGACCAGGAAGGATATGAAAGATGTGCGCTTTTTCAATTGGCTCCGGTGCAAGACGTGTACAGAGGAGTGGTGGGTAAGCCAGGCTGGGTTGTTGACGATAAGAGTATTACTTTTGGGGAAGGCTCAGGAGTTGTGTTGACTTTGAGGGATGGCCTCACACGTGCGGAAGTCAAGCAGCAAGTGGCAGCTGGAGATGATATACAGAAAACGTATGAGCCTAATTCTTGGAGGGGCAACTGGGTGGTTAGTCTTGATGTATCGGGTATAGAGATATGGAGCGAGATGGTTTGATTATCAAAGAGCTCACGTAGGGATCTTGGTCTCGTAAATTGAACAGGGTTTTACAATTCAAAGATATATTAGCCCAGAGCTGAACTTTTCATCAAAGTCCGAAAATATTCAGTACAGGTCAAGCGTAAAGATATTGACGATAGGGAAAAGATGGGATACTGTATATCATTTTTAGGGTTTGTAAGCCTAGCCGAAAGTGGAATATTGGATTTCGAGGAGAAATCAGAGACCATATCAGTACAACTTGGTGGGTTACTATTGCGGACTGCGGGTTTGCGGAATACTTTTTTGCATTGAGAATGCATTGGCATACATTATCATCGGTTTTCTAGAAAGGTCGTATTTCCAGGTTGGTGATTGCTGGTGAAATGAGTCTTGACTAGGATCTCAAGATCATTCATTCATTGAACTTTCAGACATAGGAAATAAGATTGATATAACTTTCCAAAATATTTTAATATATATGCCTAACGATGATTTGTATTTCACCCCATGTTCTACAGGTACTATGTATAACGCACCATCTCGAATACCACTTCCTTGATTTTAATGTACATTTGGAAGTCCAGACCCCAATTCCATATCAAAACAAGCCAATAAATCTATGAACAGTTGTTACCTTGGAGCGAATAAGAACCAAAATATAAAATAGACCATTTAACAAAACCAACATTGGATCGATCCTTAAGCGAGTGGCAGCCTCGAGATATCCCCAGCCATTGCTATATCAATACACCCCCACCACAAAATACCATTTTTTTCTTATACAGATATGACCCCGTTAGCTTCAATTGAGGCATATCATTTGGAAAAGAACTACACAGATTTCTTCCCCTTCTGCGTGGACAGCTGCCCGGTGTCACTTCGGGGGAACAAAGCATATTGCTGAGACGGATCATCTTGTGATTCAAGATACACTCTCATCCTATCATTGAGGATGTTCGCATGCCTTGATATAGGAACTGCAACTCTTGTCCGTTGTTGCTGTCTCTCTCGTCCGTGCAAGTCACCAATACCTGGGCCATCTGTATTTGAACTGATTTCGATCTCGTCGCGTATGGTCTGGGCTCTTGAAGAATCTCTGAACTGAGAGCCAATACCGCTGAGTACGTGCTGTAGAAGGTTGTCGGCTCTATTATTCCCTTGGGTATCGCTAGCTGAAGAACTCGGATTCGAAGATCGCTTGGAGATAGGGGTTTTGGATGAGGTTGCTTTGCTGGAAGGATAGTCGGCAGACGAGCGAGGAGAGAGGTGTTTGGGTTTGGGCTTTTCTTCCTGCTTTTGTGCAGAACTAATGTTGGTCAGCAATGCTGACTGGGGTGAAAGAAGGATCAGCTATAAAAGAGGCACTTACTTGGCCGCTGCTGGGATGTCTCTCCCTGTAAACGAAGCCATCATGGTGTATTATTGGAGCCGAGAATACAAGACATCGATAATTTGAAGGAGGATTATCTTCCCATACTTGTAGAGCTGCAAGACGAAGGACAAAAGAATCGCACTCCCAGTTGAATCTCGTTTCCATCCTTCAACCCCTTCAACAACTATCTAGTGTAACGTGTGTTCTCTTGGTACACTGCTTTAAGATTCCATCTCACCTTCCATGAGCAGATCATGGCTGCTTGCTTCCAAGTCTGTTGTATCGGAATTCGGGGTCTCCCGTTTTCGATAACAAGAACACAACTACCAGGTAATCCTCCAACCTATGAGGCTTATTCAGAAGAAGTTAAAATGCTTCCTTGCATACTTGGGACGCACTTCCACGAGGCAGACGGGAATAGCAATTCAGGGGTGGTAGCGGCACAACCGTTTTTCCAGAGAGAAAATTTCCGGGTTCTTTCAACCCTTGTTGAGCAGAATTCAAACATCCTTTTCTGCCTACTCCTATCTCCTCGCGATCCAATTGTATAATACCCATGGTCAGAATTTTGTCCAAAGCAGTCAAAATCCAAACAATCTTCGCCATTTTAGGAAGGTGCGCACCTTACGGCCGATCTCCCCAGGAACTCTCCTCGCTTATTACTCGTTGGTGAGTGGCGCATATGCAGGGACAAAATTGCCACTCGCTACCCCCTTATCATTGGCTTCCCATTTTCATTTGGCTTCCGTTCATCCAATGACAACCTTTGAAACGCTTCATTGGGATAAAACCGAGACCGCGGCGTCGTCTCAACGGTTCCGCGTTTTTTGCCAGGGAAGCTCGCGTCATAAACGTGAGGCATAGTAGCACTGCATCATGCGCGCAGCTGGCAAAGGAAAATAAGCGTGATATATCCCTGATCCAATCAGGGGCGTTCTATGGTCAAGATACGGTATGGAAACATCAAATACTACGGACGTACAAATGACCAACTGTTCCCGTCCGTTTCGCTCCCTCTTTTACTACCTGTGCAACAAATCCTCGTAAAGGTCTCCAATAGGGAAGCATATCTACAGCCTCACCGAGTTCCTGGGTCCTTTGTGGTGTAAGTTTGTGTTTAACCGCTAAAGGGCCTATTATTCTGCTCTTGCAATTTGAAGGGCGTCTGAAGTTGGCTGTTCGGAGTTTTGTTGAAACTTGAAAAAACTTGGAATGAACTGTGTAAATCTTTCTCTATGGTTCCTGTCGCTAATCAGCTTCGCTACCAATATTTCCCTGTACACTGATTAATTGCAACCTTTCGATATACTCCTCAGCCTTCAATAAAAATTTAGAAAGGTCTCAAAATCTGTGATACGAAGATGTGTAAGTTAACCCGGAATCACACCTCCATGCTCTCATATTATGATGGTGTGCGACTCTTCGCTTTCGCACCCTTTTCACTACAAGGATTATGGTTTCCCTGTTCTAGCCACCAAGGGCTAACCACTGGGTCATTGGTGTTTCCTTCCCCAGATTGAGAATAACAAACTCGAACTAAGTTGTAACTTGTACGGTATCAACATCATTAAGCTCCCAGTCTCTCACTTTTGCTAAGTTCGCCCTCTACTCCCCCAACCACATTCCCTCAATCCCTAGAAACCAAAATTAAACTCAAACCCCTTTGGTTGTCCTCTGCAAATGCCCCCTATTATATCACTGATTTAGCTCATGATACATCTGACTCTGATTGGATACCCCCTTATCAAGCAAGCAGATTGCCAACCCTAGCCCTCAAGCATATACATGCAACCTCAATATCAACACCAACTTCCCGGGACGTCTGACTAAGTGCTATCATTTCGCGCAACAACCGCTTTAAACCCCTATCATACATTGGCTGGGTTGAGAAGGAAGGACATCTAAAACCGCCAATTAAAAACGCCGACTACCTCCAAACTTTTCCAATGGATGACAGGTTGGTAAAACGAGAAACTCCAATGATCCTGGGTCTCAGTCGCTCGATGTCTCGACCACATTTGCCTGGAAGTTCCGCGATATTTTAGTGCATGCTGCTTCTGATTATTGATTAACCAGATTGTTAGAGCGCCTGAGTCACACATGCGTACCACTGCTAAACATTTGGGAAGTAATGTTATGTAGGACATGATACATGCTAGCTTCGCCTGCGACATTATCGTCATTGAATAGAGTTTTCTTTTGACTACCGACCATATGATGTTGGTCATACTCAACTCTATTGCGTTTCCCCCATATTCTCTACAGTAAAGTAGGAGAGACTGGGTTGATTGGGTACATTAAATTAATTTATTCTACTGTACCTCGGGAGGAGGCAAGCCTGTTTGGTATTGAGCCCATGAAACTCCAAACGACTCTGGCAAGGGGGATACGCTTTACAGCTTGGGAGCAGCTTCATCAAGAAGATTCAAGAAAGCAACATGAACTTCTTCCGTCAAATCGCTCGCCTGCAAACTCCTTCCCTTTTTCGCAAAAGCAAGTCGAGAGGATTCCTATGCCATATCAGTATTCGAAAACTAAGTCACAATCAACAAACTCACTCTCGTGATTGCACTTCCTCCAAAAGCAGCCAAGGCCAAAGTTTCGACGTCATCCAAATCACCCTCATGATCCCATAATTTGTCTAGATATGCCTTCCTCCAACACAAAAATGTCCCCAGTGATCCTGTCAATGTATCGCCTTGACCACCACTTCGCTTCAGGCCCCCCTCGATATCGCTTACATAAGTCTTATCCCCGTTCGAAATATAATCATCCTTTCCTTTTTGCACAATAGTAACACCCCCAAAAGCGACTGCCAATTTCTCTGCAGCCACTCCATTCTCTAACTTTGAAGGATCTATTCCTTTGCTCTTGCACAGTCTTCCGAACTCTACAACATTGGGCGTCAATACACATTCCCTATATCCTTGTACTAACTCCGGTCGAGTTTGTGCGAGGTTCAATCCATCTGCGTCCAGCACAATTGGCATACTCTTTTTCCTCGCTGCCTCAATCACCATCGCGCATGTGTCCTGCATCATTTTGTCTCTTCCTAGTCCAGGCCCAATGACTAGGACGTGCAAACGGGGAAGCATATCTATAATCGATTTTGCGGCCATCTCATGGTCATTGGCACCGGTGGCATGGGTAGATTGGCGCATTAATGGATGGACCATGAGATTGGGAGAGTAGGTTTTGATGACTTGTGCTGCTTGAGGTTCGCAAATGACATGGCTCTGCAGAGTGAAGGAGAGATTAGCTGAGGTTATAGGACGATGGAGGGGCAGAGGGGTAAAGACCATGTCTGCGCCGAGCTTTGCGGACGCTATTGCTGAGAAGTAAGGAGCTCCTGTATAATCCTCGCTACCCCCTATGACTGCGATTCGTCCCATCTGGCCTTGTATTGTCCATCAGCAATATATAGCAACCAGAATGGAGTGGTGCTACCTTTGTGAAATTTGGCTAGCATTGGAGGCACCAACTTCCGGACTTTGAGAAGGGTATCTCTGGTAGCCTTTGACATCTTGACGTCTTCTTGTGACATTGGAATAATTTTGTCGAGTTATCCACGCGGTTGAAAGTATTAGGGAGCTCTAGATCTGGTTTCAAGAAGCTCGTGGTTTGGTTTGGGTAGAGTGGTCATTGGATATCCAATGATGTCACATCAAACGCTCCGAGATAAACCCTTTGAGGGGGTGGGGAAAGCTATGTACCAACCTTAAATGGTATTGTATCTGTATATCAAGTATAAAAGATACCGGTAGACTAAAACCGGTAGGTAGGTACATCTAACATATAACAATACAAAAAGGTAAAATCTACGCTTCAATCCATGGCCAAAGTTTGACGAATCACGAGACCACGCGCCGAGGAGTCAACGCCAACCTGGCTTCCCCGCGTCTTCTCAAATCTGGTTCAAACACCGCAAACACCACACACATGAAATGCCTCCATGACAGACCTCACATCTGTTCTTCCTGCATTTCCCACCGACCAGTATGTGCGCCTTCTACCGTCGCTCGAAAAGAACAAGGTCACCACCGCAGACCTCATCACGCTGGATTGTGTCGAGGTAGCAAAACGCGCTCAATTGCCATTGCTGGACGTGAAGAGACTATGCAATGCCGTTCTCGTGGCATTACAGGTCGATCTAGGGACCAGAGAAACACGAGATGAGGAAGCTCCAAAAGTCGAGTCATCATTGAGGAAAACAGGCAAAGACCTATTGCAGAAGTGGAGTACAATCAGTACACTGGATGATGATCTGGACCGTGCATTAGGAGGTGGGATTCCAACCGGTTATATCACAGAAGTCACCGGCGAAAGGTATTCTCTGCTCCCCAAATACTCGAAGTTAAAACTCACGGTGTTGTTAGCGGTGCAGGTAAAACCCAATTCCTTCTTACTCTCCTCCTTTCCGCCCAACTTCCAGCTCCTTACGGACTCTCGTGCTCAACCCTCTATATATCCACCGAATCTGCCCTCCCAACCACACGACTCTCTCAGCTTCTTCGTAGCCACCCTTCCATCTCTTCTATAACACCGAAACCAACATTGGATTCCATACACTGTATAGTAGTTTCCGACCTCGAAGCCCAAGATCACATCCTCCGTTTTCATGTCCC
The DNA here is from genome assembly GCA_900184765.1 of Hymenoscyphus fraxineus. Lineage (NCBI taxonomy): Eukaryota > Fungi > Ascomycota > Leotiomycetes > Helotiales > Helotiaceae > Hymenoscyphus > Hymenoscyphus fraxineus. The sequence continues at coordinate 1,294,789 of LT855411.1, forward strand.
TGTACAGATACGAGCGCGTTCTATTCGACTCATAATTCTCGATTCGGTAGCTGCAAACTACCGCGCGGAACTTGAGAGACCAGGCGCGAGTGGAATACAAACACATGGAGCAAACATGGCGCAAAGATCTTCAGATCTGGTAAAATTAGGACAATTACTTCGAGATCTTGCAAGGGAACACAATATAGCTGTGGTGGTAGCTAACCAAGTCGCCGATCGATTTTCCGCCTATGGGGGTGGAGGAAGCAGTACGGGCGGAGGTACACCAAGAATCGAAAGAAACGCTACACAGAGCAGTCCACTTGCAAGAAGAAGTGGACCTGCTTCTTCCATTGCTGCACCGCCTGATTCTAGCGGGATTCCAGTTCCTTCACAAAGACCATTTTCGACAACTCCAGATCCCCTTTCTCTGGATCACCAGCAAAGATGGTTTACAGGCTGGGGTGATGATACTTCTCCATACTCAGTAATCTCCAAGAATATGAAAACCCCGGCACTAGGCCTCATATGGACCACCCAAATTGCTTGTCGAATAGCATTGATTAAAAGGCCCGTTTATGGGAGGAAAGTTGTCGTTGAAGATGAAGATAGTGGGCCGACTTTGAAGAGATGGAGGAGGTGGATGAAAGTCGTATTCGCGCCTCACGTCAGTGAGACTGGGTCTGGCCTGGGAGGAGCTGTCGAATTTGAGATTACAGGGAGTGGTATGAAGGCTGTAAAAAAGAATATTGATGGTGCGGGAACTGAGTACGGGGACGGCGAGGAGGAAGTAGAGTTACCGTTGGGGACGGATTGATGCTATTTTTGATTGATTGTTGAATATACGAGAAATAGTATAACCGAACTTTTGATTCCTTGCTTCTCTACAAGACCATGATTACTAGTAAACCGTGCAAGAACAGCATGAGAGGTTATGGAAAATGGAAATGTGAACACCCAAAACTAAGTGTTTCCTAGTAGCTAAAAGATGTTTAAAAACTAGCTCTGAAACCCATGCTTGTACTCGTAAGGCTGAGTCAAACACTTGGGATCGCTCATCATATCACAGAAGCGCCACAGTGTGTGTTCTTACTCCTCTTTACGTGGACGACTTAGCGAATTATATGAGATATATCTCAGACGAGGCTCTTTTTGGTGCATGACGATAATAATTTACCTCAAACCGGCGGCCGTTTATCCGATCAATATACAGTAACGAACCTTTCTTCTCGCATACGGTATAACAACGGGGAAACATGTACTGCAAATCTAGCTTTCTTGCTCGGACCGTGGGGGTCTACTATAGTATCTGAACTATATGACGTTTGCTTGAGGGGTAGAATAGGCGGAACTTCAGAGACTCCGACGCTTTATTTTTCATCCCAGGCGTAGTAACAAACGTAAAGATAACAAGATTCACATGCGATATTACAGTAGAATACAGGGTGAAATCTCTACTAAGCTTTTACGTTTGTTACGCCTAGGAGAAAGTACGAAGTATAGTCCGGTAGATGCTGGGCGAAGCATTAGGTAGTGCCTTATGGCTGGGATTAACCTATCCCGTTTCCGAGGCTTGATTATACTTCGTAAACGAAGCTTCGCTTCATCCGAAGTTAACCTTACGTGTACTTCACCGGTCAACAAATCCATCGCAGAAACCGCAAAAGTAAAAGCGCTGTCGTGGAGAGCGTGGGTATTACAAAAGGTTCTCATCTAAAAAGTTGGAGCTGCTTACGTTGTTCTAATTCGATCGAAAGTTTTCGGGTGGCCCTCAATCCGTGTGCTGGCATACGTACTCGTAAGACAGAGGGAAATGGGCCCATCTGCTGTAGTATAAAACGAACTTACTTTTACGGAGGACGAATCGAAGTAAGATGGATGCTGGGATTGGGGGTGGAGTACGGCGCAACGTGGACTGGAGTGAACTGGAGGCTCCTACTCGCTAAAAGTCTTTTTTCAGATCTTCTTATGTGTAGAAGATCTGAAGATTGCGATGAGCGAGGGACTAGTTGAAAGCTATCCTCTAAGTGGCCTGACAAGTAGTCTTAGCACTCCCGTCAACCCCAGCATCCTTCTTAAGTTCGATTTACTACGGCAAGTACTAACAGGTGATGTCTATGCTTTAGGGCCTGTTTTCCCAGAATCTCGAGCCACAAACTCCATATCGTAAAACCCACTTTTCGTATTCGATTTGATCGATATTACTTGGCAATACGTATATTTGAGTTCTGTATATCTACCTCGTCCTTACTAAGTTAAATTCGAGTGTTGCTAAGTTAAATTGTACTAAATAAGCTACTTTGTCGTTCCGTATAAACAGTGTTTCCCGAGACTTCCTAACCGTACTGAATATACGCCTGTTTAAGCCTTATAGACAAAACTTTTGGAACTCGGATTTATAGATTTTAACTGTATAGATTACTTAATTATTATTAGAATAGGCCTAAAGTAGATTAATTAGCGTTTCTAGATATCTAGAATATAATATATATATTAGTATAAGTTTCGAAGAAGAAAAAAAATCTTATTTATACTAGGGAGGGGTTAATAATTCGCTTATATAGAAGTAACTTTATTTATATAAAGATAAGTATTTATACTTAAATAAACTATATTTTATTACTTATTTATTTTTATCTAATTAATATACTACTATATAAGAGTACTAGAGCTACTAAACTATCTATAAAGGTAGTAAAAGCCGCTATATCTACTACTATAATCTAAGTAATAATTAATAGTATTCTAGGTATATAAATAGTTAATATAGTAACTTCTAAGATATACGTTCCCTTAACTCTAATTCTAGATATTAAAGATATTATAGTACTTATTTAGGAATAAACTTAGGTTATCCTAGATAATAATAAGGGTGTCCTAGATAATAATATTCTATTAAGTAGCTAGTCCTTTAAGCTAGATATACTAGACCCTCCCTCTACCCCGGTTATATAAATAGATAATATAGTTATACCCTCGGTTATTAAGGTTAATTCGAGTAAGGAAAAGAATAAAGCTTCTACTCCTATTATCTTTATTAGTAAGGAGTCTAGTTTGTTAAAGGACAAATAGCTAAAATAGACTACCGAGATAGAAAGGGTTTTATTTAATACTCTTTTAGAATAGTAATAACTTAATAAATATATAGATTTAGGGTTTAAAAAGGAGGCCTAGGTTAAGGTATTAAAGAAAATCCTACTTATTTATAGTAGTCTAGCGTTAGACGTTAAAATTAAGAAGCTTAAAAGTAAGGAATAAACGTATAAGTAACTATTTAAGGACTAGCGATTCCTTTAAGATTAGTTAGGTTTTAAATAGGACAAACTAACCTAGATAATTATAGCGAACAATAACGTCTAGGAGGATATTATTCGAGTTAGGAAAGGTTATTACTAGTATAAAAATAACTCTCTACCTTTTACTAATACCTTAGAGAAGTTATATTCGACAAGTCTTACAAATAGTAGAGGAGTACTCTCCTTATCTTAGGGCTAGTTACAATTAATTAATCTAACGGATTTAAGTACTCTAGAGACTCTATCCTAGACGCTATCTCTTCTACCTTAAAAGTAGGGTTATAGAATCGATCTTAAAGGTATTAAGGCTCGAGGAGCTAGTAGGAGTCGATTTTCAAAGAAGAGGAAGGAAGGGTATCTCTCTAGTATAGTATTAATTATAGGTAAGATATATATATCTTGTTAGTACAAGGTCGAAGTTACGATTACAATTCTAAAGGAGGAGTATTAGCTTCGAATATTAAACGTAAACTAGTTGTCACGGTTATTTAGTACTATTAGGTATTCACTCTGACTTTAAGAGTATAAGTACGTGCCCTTAGTATGGTTATAGCGTCCCTACTACACGTACTTATACTAACCTAGCTAGCTATAAGTTCTAGACTTTTTAGTTTATTATTTTACTATATTCAGACCTATATAATTTACTTCTATTCGCTCTACGTAATATAATAATAAACTTAACTAAAATTTTCTCGAGCTAGTCTTATAATACAAGACTATAAAAAGAAGTTATTAGACCGCGCTTTACAAGTGTACTAGTAGGTAAAAGACGTACGAACTACTATATAAAAGCGAAACACTTTACTATTTTAGGAGAACAAGAGCCGAGAGAGTTAATTTAGATCCTTTAATACAAGTAGTAAAGACTACTTACCTTTATATATAGTTTATTACTTTTTAATCCCGACTATTATAATTTAATAATAGTTATTTAGAAGGAGTTTTATTATTAACTTATAGTTATATATTTACTTATAACTAAAGTTATATATTTACTTAAGTTCCGGTTTCTAAATTAATATCTATCGACTATAAATATTTTAATATTATATAATATACTTATATTCCTAATCTTTTTCCCGCCCTACCTACCCAGATATTAAATCTACTATAGCGCGTTTAAAAGAAGAAGAAATCCTAGCTCTAGCTATAAACCTTTAAAATATACTAAAGAAACTACCCTCTTAAGTATATTACCTATATTAATCTACTATAAAGTTACTAGAGATTATAAAAGTTTAAATAGTTACTTAAAAGAATACTAGAGATAAGTTTAACTTACTTAGTAGCGCTTAATAATAGGAGTTTTTAAAAGACGCCTAGGTAGATAATATAGCTATAGAAGGCGACCTCTTAGTATCTAATTATAAACTTCGACTCCTTGCTAATAGATATAATAGCCTAGTTAATATTTAGAAGACAACGGACACTAGTAAGAAACTTACTAAGGAAGATCTCTAAGTAGCTTAGAATACTATATAAGATATATCTAAGGATTATAACTAAAAGATACTAAAGATTTAAGACCTCTAGAGTTAGATAAAGAAGCTAAAGTTAGATAGTATTACTAAGATAATTTAGAATAGTATAACTAGATATTAAATAGTTTCCTTATAATAATATAAGGCTCTTCTATAGTAAAGCAAGGTAATAGAAAAGGAACGAGATTAATTATTCTAGGATACTTAAGTAGTAGAAATATAATAAGATAAACTCTAAAAGTAATAAGATAAACTCTTCTAAGATAACTAGGACAAGGATAACAAAATTAGTAAATTATTAAAGAGCTAGAATCGTTAGCTAGAGACACTGTTTACGTTTAAACTAGCTATAAGAATTTAAGTATAAAACCCTAATAAGTTTAATAGTTTAGATAGATCTAAATTTAAGAGCTAGTATAAAGGAGTTACCTATAAGTTATATATAGATAGTTCTTTTTTTCCTAAGCTAGAAGATAAAGCCGGATATATTTATATAGTTCTTAGTAGAAAAGTATAGAATCGAGTTAAGAATAAAACTATATTTAATATACTAGAATAGATTCTATTTACTCTATATAAAATCTATTCTAACCCTTACTAAGACTAGATAGTAAGATATAAATTTAGAATATATAAGTAAGGTACTNAATTTTATTATAGAATTTAAGGCCCTAACTAATAAACTTAGAATAGATAAGAGATAAAAGATTTATAAACTTAAATATAAAGTTTCTAATAAGCTTAAACAACGTTTCCGAAGTTATATAGGTATAGTTATTACCTATTATAATATTTAATAAGTATTTACTAATCTCTTCTTACGTCTTAATAAGGAAAATTTAAATAAGATAATTAGAGCTTATAATAATCTACCTATATCTAGGTTTATTATAAGATAATAATAACAAGCTTGGTTTACCTTCCCTTTAGGTTTGTTAAGTATACTATCTATTCTAAGTATACCTTAGATTATTCTTATAAATATATAAGGATAATAAAAGAAAGTTCCTAGGTCTAATAATCCTTATTATACCTATAAAGGGATTAATTACTTTTTATCTAATTATCCTAATAAGGGTAAGCGTTAGACGTTAAAACAGAAGTTTAAAGTCGCTCTTAAGGTAGCGACTTTAGTAGTAACTTAAGTAGCTATAAAGATTTTAGCTACGGTAGTAGAGGATAAACCTAGTTAAGAGTCTAGAACTTCTAATAGTAAGAAGGACAACGACACCGAGAAGTCGGAAAACTAGAGTCCTCTAGTAAAGACACGCTTAGAGGTAGTTAATTAATAAGAATTTTATAAATAGTAGTAGATTATAAAAGATAGTTTCTCTATCCTTATATAATAGGATAATAGAGATTACCTTTTTAGATATTAATAGATACTAGAGCTAGTAATAGAAATTTTATTAATATTAAGACTATGTAATTACTAAATAAGAAGGAGGATTTACTAATTATTAAGCTAGTAAAACCTCTAAAAATAAGTAGTTTTAATAAGAAGTAGAATAAGATTATATACGCGATATACCTACGACTTCGGATAAATGATTATACCTCTAATAAGACCGAGTTTTATTTAACTAATATACTATAGGAGTTAATTCTTAAGAAGTTATAGATAAACGTATATAAAGTACTTTTAAATATAAGATATAATAGAATATACTTTATAAGTAGAATTTATAAGTATACTAGAGCTCTTAAAAGTAACGTTAATTTACTAGAAGATATTAAGTATTACTCTTACTTAGATAAAACGGAAGAGGCACTTAAAATATAATAGTCTCTACTTTAAAAGGTTATAAAGATTCTTTTTAAGATAGACTTATTAAACAATTATATTTAGAGCTCTTTTATAAAGCTAACTTTTATACCTTTAATATAAACTAATAAGTCTTCTTTATTATAATCAAATAGTACTTAGGAAAAGGATTATAAGAAAAAACTTAAGAAAATAAATAAAGAATTATAAATACTTTTAAAGAAGCTTTTAAATTCTACTTTATCTATTTTATATTTAGGAAAGGATATTCTATAAAATAAGAGTATTTTATTAGATCCGAAGATCGACTACTTTATAATTAGTACTTATTTATTTATATAAGATACTAAGTAGGAGGGAGCCTAGGTGTTCTCTATAACTATAAAGGAGATTATAGAAGAGAAGAATAAATAGGAGAAGAAGTCTTATATTAAAGAAGAGCTACTTTAACTACTACTAGACGAATATAAGGATCTTATTAACGTTTTTATTAAAAAGAACATAGATAAGTTACTACTATATAGAGACTCTAATTATTAGATTTATATACTACTAGATATTACTCTACTAAAAGGTAAACTCTATCGGATATCGAATAATAAGCTAGAGATTTATTATAAATATATTAGTAATAATTTATTAAAAGGATTTATTAAAGCTAGTTCTACTCTATAGGTATTACTAGTATTATTTATTAAGAAGCTAG
>LT855411.1:1302595-1334840 GCA_900184765.1 Hymenoscyphus fraxineus
CGCTAAGTTTAAGTAGCTCCTAGCTTATATAGATATATTCGAGTATATTAAGAAGAAGTGTGTTATATCTCCTATACTTATATACTTTAACTATATTAAAATAGTTTATATTAAAGTAGATACTTCGGATACTATTATTATAGGTTATATATCTTAGTATAGTAAAGATAGATTTTTATATCCTATTACTTTCTTCTCTAAGAAGATATTACCTACTAAATACAATTATTAAATATATAATAAAGAACTTTTAGCTATTATTTATACTTTTAAAAGTTAGCAACTAGAATTAATAGGATTAATATACCTAGTTTAGGTAATATTAGATTATAAGAACTTAGAATAGTTTATAATAACTAAGAAGCTTACTTAATAATAAGCTAGATAGGTTAAATTTTTATCTTAATTCTACTTTGAAATATCTTATAGACTAGGTAAATATAATACGATTCTAGATATATTAACTTGAAGAAGATAAGATATACTATAAGATAATATAGACGATTGATATAAGTATAACTTTTAGATAGTTCTTTCTATATATAATATTTGACCCGAAGTACGAAAGGAGATAGAGGATTCCTATTAGAATAGAACTATCTTACTCTTATAAATAATTATTATATATAATATAGAAATAGATAAAGTTAAAACTAGTTTATAAATTAGTAGTAAAGAGCTTTATAAAGAGATTCTTTAAGCTTAGTAAGATAATAATATATATATTAAAATATTATAGAACCTTTAGAATAGAGATTANATTAGCCTTACTTACTACTCGTTAGATTTAGATAGCCTTCTTTAATATTAGGATAAGGCTTAGGTTCTAGATAAGCCTAAGTTATAAATAAAAATAATCGAATTAATTTATAATTATTCTATAGTTAGCTATACTAGAGTTATAAAGACTTTTACTTACTTAGACTAACATTTTTACTAGCCTAGAATAGATATTACTATTAAGAAATATATTATAAACTATATAGATTATAAGAGAACAAAGTNCTAATTCTAGATCGACTATAATAATATATCTCTATAGATTTTATTACTAGATTACTACTTTATAAAGGATATAATATAATAGCTAATATAGTAGATAGACTTACTAAAGAATATTATTTTCTTTCTTATTTTACTAGAGACAGAGGAACTACAGCTAAGTCTTTTACTAATATATTCTTTAAATAAGTTTATATCCTCTATAGTTGTTCTAATACTATTGTTTTAGATAGAGGACCTTAATTTATAGCGGAATTCTTTTAAGAGTTCTATAAGTTACTTTAAGTATATAATAACTATTTTACCTTGTATTATCCTAAAATAGATAGATAAACTAAAATTATAAATACTAAGATAGAACGTTATCTTTATACTTATTATAACTATATATAGGATAATTAGGTAGATTAGCTTAGATTAGTAGCTTTTACTATTAATATAAATATCTCTAAAACTACAAGAGTTAGCTCGTTCTTTACTAATAAGGGCTACGATCTAAAGATAGTATTTAATATTATACCTCGAACAATACTAGATTAATAATACAAGATTACTAAAGAGAAAGCTATTTAGTTAGTTTCTAGACTTAGTATAATATAGACTTTCCTTCGGGATTAGACAAGACTTACGTAAAGCTATATAGAGTACTTTGTAAACTCGAGACGTGCTCCTACGCTAGCTTATTAGCCTAGTAATAGAGTATTTTTAGACGCTCGCTACTTTAAGATAGAACAACCTTTAAAGAAACTTAATAAAAAGAATTTTAGACCTTTTATAATTAAACGATATATTAGAATAGCTTTATATAAGTTAGAGTTACCTAAGTCTATAAAAGTTTATTTAGTATTTTATACTTCTCTATTATTACTCTTTAATAGCGATCTATTACCTAGGTAAAAGTAAAAATATAATAACCCTATAGTTATTAATAGAGAAGAAGAATAGGAAGTTAAGAATATTAAGAATTCTAGGTAGAATTAAGAGAAACTCGAGTATTATATATAGTAGGTTAAATATCCTTTAGATCCTAAGTTTTATCCTACCTCGAATTTTAATAACACTAAGAGAGAGGTTAAGTTATTCTATAAGTTATATCCTATAAGACTAGGAGGAAGTAAAGATCCTTATAGAAGGAGTAAAGGATTATAACTTATATAGGTACTTAGTTTATTTAGAGGGGGGGTACTATTATAGTTATTTAGTACTATTAGGTATTTACTCTAACTTTAAGAGTATAAGCACGTGCCCTTAGTATGGTTATAGCGTCCCTACTACACGTACTTATACTAACCTAGCTAGCTACGAGTTCTAGACTCTTTAGTNGTATAAGGCTTTAGAACTCTTGTCGGATTAGAATACTACTTAAATCTTTTACTTTATAAATACTAGTAAGATAAGGGATAAATAGCTCCTAGTATATAAAATTAAGGTATTAAAGACGATTAAATAGATAGAGTTAAATAAGGAGGCCCTAGACGAGTTAGACTAGGTAGATAAGTTAGATATAGCTACGTATATAGGTGTTAGTTCTAATATTAAGAATAATTAAATATTATTTAGTTCCTATAAAAGTTTTAACTAAGTAATAAGTTTACTAGTTTATATATAATTTAACTAGGAATTAGTAATTAAAATACTCTACTTTTAACAATATTAGTATAAGTGAATTATACTACTCGAGGCTACTCACGTGCTAGCCTTGGCACTAAGTACTATTATATATAGTAGTAGTATCTATAATACCTTTACTCGGTATATATAACTAATAGTTAATAATATAATACTTTCGATACTAAACTATTAGCCTTACTTTAATACTTTCCTTATTATCTTTCGGCTTTATTAACTTAGAGTTAAACTAATACTAATTAGTATAAGCGCGTATATAGATTAGATAACTACGATTCCTTAACGCTAGATATTATAGCCGTTATAAAGTAGTAGTTCTACTACCTCGCCTTTTAATACGAATTTATTACTAGGGGATAAACGGGGTAGAACTAATACTAACGTAATAAGTACCTAGAGGGACCTCGAAAGTACTAGAATTATATATTATAGTAGCTCCTAGTTAATAATTAATTTATTAACCCGGTACTTTAAACTATAAGACTTAAAGACTAATATAATTCGTATTAAGTTTAGGTATATCGAAGGATAGCCTAGCTATTACTATAGTACAAATTTAGTATAGCTAGATATTAAAGGATTAAGCGTAAAAGCCTAATTAATACTTTACCTTAATTATATAAACTTTAAACCTAGTTCTACCTTCGTCTATTCTATTATAAAACAGATACTAAAAGCCCTTTAAATTCGACTATAAAATACGGTTCTATATTCGCTAGTTCTATTATAAAACTAGTATAAAAGCCCTTTAAATATAAATATAAAATATAGTTCTATATTCGCCTATTCTATTATAAAATAGGTACTAAACCCTTTAATACTACTACTACTTCCTCCGTTATAAATAAGTAATAATACTACTAAGTTAAGCCTTAAGAATATTACTATATTTACCTTTTATAGAAGTAGGATACCCCTTAATTACCCCTTAAAAATAATAATAAACACCTACTAAAACAATAGTATTTACCCTAGAATACTATACGACTCGACAACTATAGCCTATACTACTAGTAGTTCTAGCCTAAGAGGACCGGAAAGTACTATACTTTAAGCTACTACTAGTACCTAATAATAGTAACTCTAGTTTCTTAATTCGCCTATAGTTATACTAAAACTAATAAATAATATAGCGATATATAGGGATAATAAAGAGTAATTAGTTAATTTATCTAACTATAACCCTAAACCTAATCTACCTAATAATAAAATTAATAAAGGAGAGCGAATTCTACCTAATAATATACTACGAATTCTACCTTGTCTTATAAACTTTAAAGAGGATAAATTATTACTTAGTAAGTACGTTACTTTATAGTATAAGGATTACTAGTCTAAGACGTATCCTACTAGTCGCTATATAAATAAACTACTTAAAGATAGTAATCTATACTATTAATTTATAGAGGATTTTAAGATATAGACTTTAGAAGACTTTAAATATACTTATATAAGAAACCTTAAATAACTTTATATAGTTCTTTGAGACTATAGTATTTAGATTAATAAGAGACTATAAGAGGTATAAGTTTCTCTTACTTTGTTTTATACTATTTAGGAAAGAGCTCCTATATACTAGCCTACTAAAGATATTATTAAATAAGTTAGTATTAGACGAACTAATTTAACCCTATTATAAATATACTATAGTAACCTTTATAATTCGAAGGCTATAGACGAGATGTTTATACTACTATTGTTAGACCTTAGTAGACTATTATCTCGGCGACCTATAGGAGAAATACTAAGACCTAAATCACGCCCTAGATCTTGTCTTTTAAAGTAGTCTTTAAGAGTAAATTTATACTTACTAGACCCTATAAAACTACTTAATCTAACTAGTATAATACTAGATCTATAGCGCCTAAAACCAAGCTAAGTATATACTACTCCTTAGCTACGTATACCTTTTCGGATAATACTAAAGGTATAACCTTCTTAAACTTATAATATACTAAGATTAAATAATCTATTCTATTAATCTATAGTTAATTGATAATTACTAAATACTATTAATAAGAAGGATAACTATAGCGAATGTAGGTAATATAGCGAGCGTAGATAAGTACCTACTATAGAGACAATTGTATTAATACTAGAAAAACTAGTATAGTAGATATATAATATTCTACTATCCGAACTACTAAGTCTACTACCGAGCTATACGTTAATAGACTATTATATAAACCTTCGAAAGCCTATAGAGAATATCCTTAATACCTCGATTCCGAGTATATATATAATACTACTTTAAGCTCTACTATTTAGATATCTACTACCTCCTCGCTAACCTATAACTGTTCCTACTTAAGGTAATATATTCTTAAAACCTAAGGTATATACTCTATAACCTTAAAAGCCTAGGAGTTCTATATAATCCGAATTAATTAACTCGATTATAGGTAAATTTTATATAGAACCTTAAGAACTACTTCTATAGCGAGAATATTTTATACTACTAACTCTAGGACGAGCTATACCTAGTATAGAGAATCGTATAAGCTATAACTTTACTATAGTACTATAATAACCGTAAGTACCGGAAGTATAGTAGTAGACTTATAAGCTAGAATAGCCCGAATAGCTATATTCTCTACCTATTTGTACTAGCCGTAATATTCTAAAGCTTTCGAATAACTAGTAATATAGGACTACTTTTAATCGATACCTAGCTCTACTACCTCTAGTAGTAGCTCTACCTATTCGATAACCTTAGTAAGTTATTCTATTCTATAATATAATTTCTACTATAAATCGTATTCTATTACCTCTACTACTTAGACCTACTATAAACAGCTAATAAATCTAGGCCCTTTAAAAGATATATTATAATAATATAAGATATAGAGGTTATAATAACGTATTTATTATAAAATTATAAGTCTTTTATTAATAATATAAGATAATTAGCGTTTAAGCGGATAGTCTTCTAAAGGTTTTTCCTACTATACTTAAAGGAGACGTATCTATATATTATTATATTTAGATTACTAAGCTAAATCTACCTTTTATAGATATTGTATAAGTAGTATAGGCGTACTTTAAAGATAGAAACTACTATTAATATATATAAGATAAATAGAATAAGTATACGCTCGATTACCTTAAAAACGAACATTCTAATAAATTACTTATAGTATATTTCGATATAATACTTACTAAATTATAAGATCTTTGTATAGGTCTTCTAGATAATCTATAAGGCGATAAGTACTTCTATAAGAGTATTATTCGCTATTATTATAGAATCCTAGAGTATATTAATATTATTGTTTAACTACTAAATATAGTTAGCGAGCTTATTACTTCTATAAAGTCGTCGATTTTATAATACAAGTTTATTAAAGGTATAATATATAAAAATAAGGGTAACCTTAAAGGTACTTTTACTACGAAATTAATAGATAACTCTACTTCCCTTCTATTAACTTCGTCTTAATAACTATAAGTATATTCGGATGTTTACTATATAGACCGTAAATTCTATAGACGAGATAAACGTAACCGTAAGGATTATAGTAATTAATAGGGTTATAATAGACTTTATTAGATATATAAAAGTCTAAACTACTATATAAATAAGTATTCTATTAAGGAACAGGTATAGTATAAGAAAAAGTAGTAGAGTTAATTTAAAAAGACCTATAAGGGTAGTTTTAATAAGGACGAATTAGATAAGACATATTATACGTTTATTATAGATTTTAAAGGTTCGGATACCTCTAAAAGTAAGAGTTCTATAGACTCGAATTCGAGTTCTATTAAACTAGCTAAATATAATATAGGTTACTACTATATAATAGAACCTATTACTTTAGATTTATTAGACGATAATAGCGCTTATTAGCTAGTAAACTAGTTTAATAACGTATCTTATATATACTAGATTAGGTTTTATACTAATAATAAGCTATTTCGTAGTAATTAAGATATAGATAAAACAAGCGTACTTTCCGCTATTACTACTATAAGAGCTTTAATACTAAACAAGCGCTAGGGCCTAGAGTACTTTTATAGTATTATAATTAATATAGGTATAGCTACTTTTAACTCCGTAGAATAGGATTAATATATAGTATATAAAGCTATTTATACTTCGCTATTATAACTAAGTACTATAAGCGTTTAATTTAGTATTAGAGTATTAACTGCTAAGGGTTATATAACTATTAATATACTACTCGGACTAATAGACTTTTATATATTTAAGATCGAGCTTCTATTTATTATATACCTATAGGAGTTAGATAGACGTAAAGCTACCTTCCTTAATCTTAAGAACGTAATTCGATAAGAGGATAAATCTTATATTATAGTTATCTATTAATTCGAATACCCTTTTATAGTATAGGGACAAGCCTTGTATAACTTTGTATAGTAATTCCTAAACTCTCTAACTAAGACTAAATTACGTTAACTTTATAAGCGATTTAGCTACCTATCTATCTAGAGATTATAGAAAGTTATAAAATAAGCCGGGTACAAAGTAAACTCGTATATCCTTAAAAAGTTAGCTAAGTACTATAATTACTATTAAAAGTATAGTACCTCGCTATATAGATTCCGCTTTATACTTAAGGACGATAAGAACTTTAATTATATAGTTTATATAGATATCTTCTTTATTTTAGGACAATCTATACTCTATATAATCGATAAAGCTACTAATTAGAATATAGTATATTAGCTTTAAAACCTCTTAGTAAAACACGTCTAGGATATAGTTAGAAAATACTAGATCTATATATTTATAGGACTAATAGATATACTTGTAACTAATATAGGAAAGAACTTTATATCTAAGGAGTTTAAGTTATATACAAGTATATAAGGTATTTAAATAACTACTATACTAGTAGAAGTATATAATTTAATTAGATTAGTTAAACGTTNGCTAATTTACCGCGCCTACTCGATTATCTATAAAGAGCTCCCGGACCTATATAAGGATTTTATACTCTAAATAGTAGTAAAAGCTATTAATAATACTATAAGACCTAATAGACTAACTCTAACCTTACTTATATTTAGTATATATCTAAAGATAACCGACTACGAAACCTATTTAACTATAGTTACTTAACGCTCCGAAACACTTCGAAAGGCTATAGCGGAAGTACGTAAGATTAAAGCTAAGCGCTAAGTTTATAATACTCTTAATATACGAAATAGACTTTCGAATAAAGTTAAGGATTTACTACTTAGTTTAAAAGTCTAGGTTTAGTATAAGAATAAGAAGTAGTAAGGACTATATTTATTATAAGGATAAGATAGTAAAGAAGTTACTATTAAAATTAATAATTAATTAGTTAAGTTTCAAAGTATAGTTATTAAACCTTATTACTTAAATAAAGACGTAACTAACCTACTCGATCTACTACTTTATATTAAACCTATAGATATAGTAACTTATCTAGGTACTAAAGATATACTACTTTCGACTAATAAACGAGTAGTACTACCTAAGGGTTAAGCCTAGCTAAAGCGCGGTTATAGTCGCCTATATAAGTATACTATAGTTTATTACCTTAAGGTAACCTTAACTTAGGACTCGGAAGATAGCGATTTAACTTATATATATCTTATAAATAATAGTACTATTTATACTACTTTTAATAACTTAAGAGAGATTAAAATAAATAGATTAATAGAGAATAGAGTATATAGAATTATTTCTTTTAATAATCTACTAAAAGACGTTTATATATTTAGTTCTAGATTTATTAATACTATTAAAAATAAGGGAACTTCTACTATATTTAAGAAGTTAAGACTAGTTATTAAGGCCTTTAATAATAATAAAAAGAAGATAGTCCTAATATAATCTCTAATAATTTAATATATTAGTATTCGATTAATTATTACTCTTATAGTTATCCTTTTATATACTAGAGACAAACCTTTAAAGCTATAGCTCTATAACGTAGTTTAAGTATATACTTAATTAAAGACTACGCTTAATCGACTATTCTTTATATAAGGACTAAAAGGATCGCTAAAGTAGGAGAATATATACTTCGAGATTATAAAGCTACTATATAGTATTCCGGAGTCTAGTAACTACTAGTATAATACGTATCTTAAATACTATATAGAGAAGCTATATATAAAGTAATCTACGTATAACTCTTATCTATTATATATAAATTATAAAGGAATGTTTAGGATAGTTAGATTATAAACTAATAATACCCTTATACTTAGTAATACTACGTTTCTAGATAAGGAATAAGAAGAATCTAAGGCGTTTAAGTTAAAACCTATTAAATAATTAACTACTAAAAAACCTCTTAAATTTAATAGCGCGAATATTGATTTAGACAAAGATAGTTCGATTATACTTACCTACGACTATACCTCTTGAATTAAACTTGTTAAAGATAAGCTAATTAATATTATAAGTATAAGAGGATTAGTTTATAAGGATTGTTCTATAAAGGATTAATATATTACCTAGCGAGTACTCGGGGTATATATAGCGACAGTTTATTAACTAAAGGCCGTATTTGATCTAAATATAGCTATATAATTAACAAATTATAAAAAGAAGGATATCTAGGCGTTAAATAAGCGAATTTAATAGTTAATTAATAATCCGAAGAGAGGACTTAAATATTTAAATAAGCGAATTTAATAGTTAATTAATAATCCGAAGAGAGGACTTAAATATATCCCTCTAGACTATAATTCGCTCCGACTTGTTCTATTTGTTAACGCTTCTTTTATTAACCTAATAGACCTATTGTTATAAATTAGATATATCTTATACCTAGCGGATAAGGATAATAACGCTATAATTTTATACTAGAGTTCTACAAAGTATAGACGAGTTATACAAAGTGTTCTAGCTTCTAAGCTATACGCTCTAAGTAGAGGGTTCGATATAGTAAGAGTTATTAAGTTAACTTTAGACGAAATCCTTGGTTATAAGCTTAAATTAACTATCTATACTAATTCTAAGTCTATATACGATTACTTAACTAAACTTAGTACTACTAAGGAGAAGCGATTAATAATTAACGTAATAGTACTTCGATAAGTATACGAATAACGTAAGATCTATACTATTATATAGATTCGAGGAGATACTAACCCTATAGATTCGATAACGAAATTAAAGCCCTACTAGGTACTTACTAGATTAATCGAATCTAATAAGATTAAGATCGACGTATAGGAGTAGGTTAAACGTAGAGAGATTAGACAAGGTATAGAGAATATTAAATAAGGTTCCTAGAGGTTTATAGAGTTTTTCTTTATATAAAATAGGGTTTTGTTTTATATTATTTAAGGAACTAGGAGTAGTTAGTTTAGTTACGTATATTACCGAGTATAGCCTCTTCTTCTTTTAAAGTTAGCCTTATATTAATATAAGTAAATTATACTACTCGAGGCTACTTACGTGCTAGCCTTAGCACTGAGTACTACTATATATAGTAGTAGTATCTATAACACCTTTACTCGGTATATATAACTAATAGTTAATAATATAATACTTTCGATACTAAACTATTAGCCTTACTCTNTTTTCGGCTCTATTAACTTAGAGTTAAACTAATAAACGAATTTATCTACTATTAAGAATATAAATATATAATATAATCGTCCTATATAGCTTACGTAATAGCGTCTCTTTTACTATCTATCTACTTATTTCCTATACCGCTTACTCTATCCGCCTCTCCTCCTATAATATACCCCTCTACTTCGATCTCTCCTTAATACTTATTATTGTTATCCCCCTTATAGATTCTTATAAAGTTATAAAGAGCGTATATTATAAGGACGAGTTAAACTTACGTATCTGTCGAATACTCTATTGTTCTAGCTAGCGCCCTAAATCAACGTTTTAATACCCCGAATATTTACTTAATTATATTCTATAAGGATAAGTACTATAAATTAAACAACTTCTTTATATTCTTAGGTCGTTAATCCGCTAGCCTTTACTCCTTTAGGTAGTAATATATACCTTAATATAGCGCTAGAACAAACTCGGTATTACTATATCCCGTATTACTAAGCTAGTACTTTCTATATAGAGTTTTAAATCTTTTATAACCCTAAGCGTCTACTAGGACTCTACTATTATATATAGATCCCTTCTATCCTAGTAAGAAATATATAAATAATATATTAAAGTTATAGACTACTAGGACATTCTATAAAAGCGTTCCTTTATAGTTCTAATATTAAGTATACTTAGACGTAGGTATATATATATTAACGTAAGTTCTATCTAAGGTACCTAGGTAGTCCTTAAAATATAAAAAGAAGTAATAATTGTTCTAAATACAAGTTAAAAGTAGTATAGTAGTAGTAGGTAAATTTATAACTTAGTTATATAATATAAGGAGGGTATTAAGTACGTTATAAAACGCTCTATTATAAAGTTAGTATTTAGTATACTTTTTATACCGACTTTACGCTTTACCTACTAATACTCGAACTAGTATATAAGAACTATTCCTAAGCGCCGCGATTTAATTAGCTCTAGCTAATAATATATAGAAATATTACGATTTTCTCTTTAACTAATATATATATATTCCGACCTTTATATATTATACTATATCCTCGAAGGTTCGTATATTATATAAACTAGTCTCTTAACGTATAAAAAGTCTCTATATTTATACGGAGAACGTCTCGAATATATATAGGATATACTAACCTTAAAAGTTCTATTATATAGTTATTACTACTTTATTCTATCCTTATACTTTAATAATTAAATTATATACCTCCTACCTTATTTCTAGTATTATCTAAATTATCCTTTACCTCGAGAATAGTAATAATTATACTTAATAATATAATATCCTTATTCGAATTATAAGAGTCTTCTATATTAGTAGTAGTAGGAATAGCTTTAGATATATAATTTAGCGGGGTTTATAGAGGGGTCCTTAGTAATAATATCGAGGGAGGATATTAAGGAGGATATTTTAGTCTAAGTAAAATATCCTTTTAAGTATATCTTTTAGTAGGAGGATATTATACAATAATATTATATAGGTATCGATTAATACCCTAACTAGGACCCTAGGTATATTATAGTATAATATCCTTAGCTGTTTCTCGAGAGTAGATAAATAACGAGTTTAATAGAGTTAAGAGTTTAGACCTCGGATTTAAGCTTAATTCGGTATATTATAGATACTTTACATATACCATTCGTCGAATATGGAGGCTCGAGATTCTGGGAAAACAGGCCCTTACTTAGCGGTCCCGAGATGACGTGGAAGCTTGTATGGCTAAAGAGCGCATGTTTAGGGCTGCTTCCCTCGAAAGAGCCAATTGAATTGATTTAGGATGCTATTTCACGGGAGCATGCTTCCAGATAGCTTACTATTAGGAGAAGTATAATTTCACGACACTTCGTCCAAACTTTAGTAGTGTCGTGTGAACAAATCTAGCAAATAATCTCCTGGGATGTCGAGTTTCTTTTGTCAATCGAACTGAACATATCAATGCCAGGTGCCAAACCTCGGATAAAGTTGTCAGACAAAAGTCGCCACGGTTGTTTACGACTGGACTGGGCAACTTCCGTTCCAAGCGAGGCCGCGCTACATCATCACCCTCCGCCACTCAGACGTAGAGTCGCCAGGCATTGAGATTTTCAACTAAATATTCCGTAAAGTTATCCATACTAATACCCCAGCATTTTCTCAAGAACGATTTACCGCGGTATGCCAAATCTTTTTCGTATCCGATACAAGTGTCTCGGATTCGAAGTCTAAAGTCAAAACACCACCAGGCACTGTACTGTGTTTCTGTAAGAGAGAAAACCCAACGAGTGAAATCAGGTTCACCACTTGAGTGTGATAACAAGCTCATAGGTATTGTAATTGATGTGATTGCCCTGCATTGGTGTGAGTGCACACATAAGTGACAAACACATTCCTCCGAGGATGACCACACTACAATAAAGTACTATATGTGCAAGCCTGTGTTTTCTGCCGCATTACTTGATAAATATTAGCGATTTACTTAGGATCACTTATCTAAGTACACTCAAGGATCAAAAGGAGGTTATCATACAGTCTATTCGCAAAAGCAGCAGGGCGTTTGACGAATGTAGAACCGGTGGGGGGATAAGCATTTCGTATACAAATTACCCCGAAAATACCCTGAAATACACTAATATATAACCTAGCGCCTTGATACTTTTGCGAAGGGACTGTGGATACCCAAAAAAAAATAGTACTTCAAAAGCTATGGATTATGACTATTGAGACATCCTTAGCATTCTACCTACCTATCAAAAAGTCGGGAACCAAATTTCAAGGATACAACCGAGGTCACCCTTGTATCCGATATCCTTACATCTAGGTTTACCTGTTATACAAAAGACGAAACCGAGGACAAGACGTGATCCACCGCCGCAATGGATCTTGATATTTCGGGGTCGTACTGTTATGTGTACCTTCACAGCTTTGTGACGCAACGAGTACGGAGGGGCAGCACAATATTTTATTCATTTGAGGTGGTGTTGTATATATAAGCTCTGATACGAATCAAGATGGTTCCTCTTCGTGGAACACTTCTTCTTCATCAAGCATAACCAAAATCAACCATCCTATTCAGGGGAGGAGAAACACACAAAAATGGCCGTCCTTCTTTTTACCGGCCTTTCACTCCTGTTATTATACCCCGTTTCCGTCCTATACTCCCTCTACCGAAAATGGGCAATTGCAAAAATGACTGGGCTCCCTGTTGTCATGGCTCCAGTGCAATCCCACTCCCCTATATGGCAGATAACACAACCGCTGTTGATTCCAATACTCAAAAGGCTTCCCTTTGGATTGGGGAGCTGGGTCTCTTACAACAGCACGAACTGGCCCTATCTTGATAAAAACAAGATTCACAAGACGGTTGGCAAGGTATTCATATGCGTTTCGCCAACAAAAATAGAGCTGATTATTGGGGAGCCTGCGGTTGTCCGCCAGATACTGATGAGGGGGAAAATCTTTACAAAATTCGCGGCATCTGGTGTGTAATTGAGTTGAAGCATTATCCATGCCACGCTGTTTGAAAAGTTCGCTTATTCTTCCGTCATATAGAATCTGCGAAGGACATATGTAACATAATGGGCAAAAATATTACTACGGTACGCATTGGCAGCATTTCAATAAGAGTATTTCTTTAACGGAAAGCTAGTGCGAAGGCGATGAATGGCGTCGACATGCAAAAATGATAGCACCACAGTTTAATGAACGCAATTATGGTCTCGTCTGGCAAGTAGCAAACTCACAAGCAACTCAGATGTTGGAGCATCATGGAGACAAGGCATTAAGCCCAATTGTAAACGACACGTGAGGATCCTCCCTATCCAAAGCTCGATATATCAAACACTAACTTCATGACACAGAGGAAGAATAGCTCTCAACGTTTTTTCAAGCGCCGGTCTCGGAATCGACAATGACTTTGTGGGGGCATTTGATGAAGTAAGAGAAGGATGCGAGTTCTCATTCCGCGACTCACTTGCTTCCTCATTTCACAACATGGTCAAGTACGGAGTAACACCGAAATTTCTATACAAAATCGGGCCTCAGAGTTTGAAGGACATTGACAGAAAAGTGCAAGATCTTAAGTTATATTTGACAGACATGTTGGATCAAGCAAGAGAAAAGGCTCTCCAGGGACTTCCACCACGTCCAAACCTCCTACACACCGTTGTCACAAAGACTATCGAGGAGAAAGTCTCTGGAGCCAAATCTGGAGCAACAGATATGTTTTTGACAGATGAGGAAATTCAGGGAAATCTGTTCATGATAGGTTTTGCTGGTCATGATACTACAGCCTCTGCTCTGGAATATGCATCCTACCTTTTGGGCGCGCTTCCGGAGTATCAAGAATGGGTTTTCGAGGAGTTGAATGAGGTGTTTGCTGGTCACGATGGAATCGAGACCCTAAACTATGAGGCGTGCTATCCAAGGCTGAAGCGATGCCTTGCGGTTATGGTGAGTCGGACCAGAGGTCCTTTGATAACATGGCTAAGAGAAACAGTATGAGTGTGTCAGAAAGTATGGTCCTGCATCCACGTTAGTTAAATGGTGCAAGGACCCGACTACAATCACACACGAAGGACAAGTGGTGAACATACCCGGGGGTACGATAGTAAACATAAATGCCCAGGGACTTCAACATGCGGAAGAATATTGGGGACCCGATGCCATGGAGTGGAACCCCAAACGTTGGATTAGCTCAGTTTCCGAAACTGCACCAGAATCAAAGTCACAACTTCTCGAAAATGAGGAGTTCTTAACCCCACCCAAAGGCCAATTTGTCCCATGGTCTGATGGACTTCGAATCTGTCCTGGTAAGAAATTCTCTCATGTAGAGTTCGTGGGTGTTCTTTCTATATGGTTATGGAAACACAGAATCGAGGTTGTGCCAAACCCGGGCGAATCAAAGAAGGAGGCAAGGAAGAGGACTATTGACGTGGTGAATGATAGTGTTATGACCATTAATTTAGGCATCAGGGACAGAACGAGTGTCAAGTTGCGGTTTGTCAAGAGATGATGAGAGGCTTTGATCATAGGTGGAGACTGCCGAAAAAATCACTGTTCATGTGCACGACATATGTTGCAATTATTATCAGGCTTGCGTTACTGGTTACAGTATAACCATTTAATTAAATAAAGAGATCCTCAAAATATTTTTACAATGCGCACTTCTAACAGAGAAAGTGCAGGTTTTGGGCGCTGGGTCAACGAGTGATCATTCTCTACTGGTTGATAGAATAGCTATGTAGACATTTGATTCCAATTAAATTTACCGAAACCAATTATCCCATCGCTGTCGTGAAGAACTAGTACTCGCTGACTCGTTGGCAATAATGTGTCTCAAAAAGTCAACTACTGTACCTGACTCACCAGGGAATGTAAGAGCCTGTTTTCCAAGACGATATTGAGCCGCAATATTATCGAATAGCAAATATGTAGATCATATTTGACTGTCCAAGAGTCCGCCCACGCACAGAGCCAAGTGCCTAGCAAACTTTGATCCTACGATATTGATACATAATATTTCCCCACCAAAAGATACGACGAAACGACTTTTTGCTCAGAACCAATAAGTCGACCTTAATATCATCATACGAGCGCTCTATACCCTATTCCTAGTATTTCACAGGCTTCTAGAGTCTAAGTTTCTATCTAGTTAAAGAACCTAGAGATATTCCATATTTTTAGAGAGTAAACAAAGTATTTGCTATCGTTTACGCTACCTTATATTATTCTACGTCTACATCGGGTTTTGTGCCCTATTAGGCTCTAATACGCTGAGGCTATAGCGTGTATGCCCTAAAGGACTTTTCAGACTGACAATTCTGGCCAGTGGAGCACGAGAGCTACTTTTTCCCCACGGTCCTGTAGATTCGCCTTGTAGACCTTCCGAGATATATAGATTGTGTCAAAATATTCTCGGAAACAACGTTCGGCAACTGGAATTCCATTCGATTCTAGAGGCCTCTTCTAGACGTATATATTCTATAGAATATATAGAATTTCCAGCTAGAATTTATTATATAACTATAAAAATATACTCCCGCTCCGTCGACTAATAGGAAGTCTCTAGGGCTATATTCATATTAAATTAGATAACAAGTAATAATACGTAAATGTCCCCCTAAATATCTATATAGGGTAAGAATATGGTAAATACTTCTAGAGTTAATTATAAAGGGGTACTATTATATCTTCCTAGCTATTCACTAAACTATCTAGGGCTATAGAGCTCTTATGACAACGTGTTTTAACTAGTCTGGAATTCTATGGATTCTATGGAATTTCTAGAGCCTACTAATAAAAGGAATCTTTCCATTTTATTTAAGCTCTGGAAGGATCCTAGGTAGAATGGAATAGAATAATTCCATGGAATATAGTTCCATGTGCCGAACGTTGCTCGGAAAACAGGCCCCAAATGAACTTTGAAAGATAGATAGATATCTATCTAACTAATCCACCTATTAATACCAAGGTGAACTGTTAATTATCCCCAAAGTTAAGCGTTCCATCGTTATATACTCACTACATATCACTAGATAAATCAAAAAAGAGTTGTAGCCATTTAATCTATACGCTATTATCATCAATTCCTCAAAAACCCACCTATTTCCTTAATAATACGAGTACCGAGTAAAGTAATAAAATTACACAAAAAGCACAAATAAAAAACCGCCGATTATTTTATGATACATAACATATCGGGAACGATAGTTACTATAAAACAACAAACAACGGTATCAAAAAGTAGTAAAAGAAGAGCTAGTAATACAGTATAATTCAAAAGAAGTGAGGGGTGGTCGAAGATTATACGGTTAACTCGCCTACCCTGACCTCTTGCAGGCACCTAGCACGCTATTATATTAAGAAAAGGAGCGAGTCAATAAAAGTGTGTGTACTTATAGAGACTACTTTTGAAAAGACCAAGAAATCATATGGCAGGAAAACGCGAAAATAGATACTACTCGTAATGCAATTATTCCCTCGTTCCAATCTGGTGCCGATTGAACCCCTTCCAAACCCAGTAGTTCCCTCCATACCCAAGAAGCGAGAAAGAGATCACACCTACCTACACGTTAGATTGGCTACTGAAGAAGCTGTCTAACGTCTTTCAAAGATAACCAGAAGCCACCTTGAGTCGGGATGGCACACAAGCATCA
Organism: Hymenoscyphus fraxineus; assembly: GCA_900184765.1. Taxonomy (NCBI): domain Eukaryota; kingdom Fungi; phylum Ascomycota; class Leotiomycetes; order Helotiales; family Helotiaceae; genus Hymenoscyphus; species Hymenoscyphus fraxineus. The sequence continues at coordinate 1,319,898 of LT855411.1, forward strand.
AGTCCACCAATTTCCTCGTGCAATCCGTCCAATCAAGCAACCGCACAAAAAGAATGTTCGGATTTGAACAACGTGATACATTCCTATCTTACTAATACTACACATAAGGCTGCAACGAAAGAAGAGGCTTTCCCGTGCCTCCTTCAGCTCCCCTCTATCAACTAGACAAAAGCAACCACACCAAGGTTGGATATCAACTTTTTCTTCCAAGAGACGCCCTTGTGTACAAAACGCCCCCAACCCACGTATCCACTGAACTCGACGCTCCGATTCTTCAATTTTCCGTGAATCCACAAGACAATGAAAGAGAAGACAGTGATATGCGCACCCAAGAAAACACACTTGCACGTCATAAGAGTGAACTGTGTCCAAGGAAAATAGGCAAATACAAACAAAATAAGAAGATACCCTGTATGCAGTTCATGAACTGCATACTCTCGTATTCATTAGGCATAAAGCAGCCGTGACGGATGAATCTGGTTTCAGGCCATCACCCTCGGCGTGTCAAGGTTCTCGATTAGAAGTCCCAAAAATCGCCACCAGTAGCTTGTTGTCTACCTTGGGTCTTGCCAGTCTTGTATTTGCTGGGCTTGCTGGCTTGGGCGGTTTCTTCTGGGTCACTGTCATCTCCAAATCCCCATTGTCGAGAAGTTCCTTTCTTCCCTCCCATTCCATTGCCAGCAGTCATGATACCTCCACCGCCAGTTGTTTCTCCGTCGCTTTGTCTACTTTGGGTCCTGCCAGTCTTGTATTTGCTAGGCTTGCTGACTTGGGCGGTTTCTTCTGGCTCACTATCATCTCCAAATCCCCATTGTCGAGAAGTTCCTTTCTTCCCTCCCATTCCATTGCCAGCAGTCATAATACCTCCACCGCCGGTTGTTTCTCCGTCGCTTTCGTCTCCAAATCCCCATTGTCTAGTGGTTCCTTTCTTTCCGCCCATCCCATTTCCTCCAAGCGCAATTCCCACATGGGTATCATTGCGGTGGCTCATGGTATTACTGGCTTCTGACAATGGAGCCTTGCCGGAACTCGACTTGGACGCCTTTGACATAGGAATGTTCTCCTTTTGATTGGGCGATTGATCGTATGTGTCCCAGTTGGCGTCCATCATCTTGACAGCCTTTGCACGGTGGTCGGGTATACGCTCAGCTGTTGGTGTAGACACGGGGGATTCATCGGTCATGGCGAAATGAGGGTCGAAGTCTTTACGACGATCCTTGACGTTTGCGAGTGTGTTACCTTTGTCGAATGCAGCACCCCCAGCGGAACCCCCATTCTCATCATCGTACAAATTGTTCTTGTATATACCAAGTCCGTCATTCTGACCTTTTCCACGTGGGCGATTGATAGTGCGCTTAGCGCCAGCTGGAGTTCCAGCATCATCGAATTCGAAATGCGGTTCCGCATCCTTTCGAGGCTTGCTGACCTTCTTCACTTTGACTGGGCTATCCTCAACTTCATCGTCGCTATTTCCCCAATGTCGGACATCATTAGTGCGAAGAACCTTGCCTGGGACCACCTTTTGTGGGGTGTTGAAGTCGTCAAAGTTCCATTGGCTGTTGTGCTTTTCAGACGCGACTCCCTTGAGTGGCTTATGGTTTTTGTCTTCGACTGGCTCTTCGACGTCGCCATCGGTCATGTCAAAGTGCTCATATCTCTTAGGATTTGGGCGATAGAATTGCCGGTTTCCATTCTGACCTTCAGCAACAAGTGGTGCAACGTCCTCCTCCTCAACAGTATCAACATCGAAAAGGCGCGAAGGCGCGTAATTCTTGTTTGCGCCGGACTTGACGTATGCCTTGGAAGGAGATTCGGACCGAGCATGGCTGGAGGATTTGGGTGGAGGAGATCCGTCTTCGTCGCCTCCCACAAAAAGCTCACTATACTCGCGTGGTGGTGGCCTCGAAGATGATTTTGGAGCGATTACATTGTCTGCTTGGGGGTACTTTTCGCGGGGCGCAAAGAGAGCAAGAGAGGCATGGGGATCGCCGGTGACATTATTGGAGTTGCCTCGGGGTCTGATTGGCAATTCGTTGGCGTTGGAGGTACCAGTAGAAGTTTTGCCAGCAGATTTGGTACTGTTGACAATCAACTTTATCTGATCCTTTCCATCGTGGATTGGCCAATTGCGTCCGGACTTGCCAATGACATCAATGAGTTTGAGCAGTGAACCTTGATCCCAGTTTTGTCGTACTTGTGTAATCTTTCGGTCGGCGTCGAATGTTACAATGTGAATCTGCAAAGCCCTAGTTAGCATGTCGTACAAATAGGCACATGGAGGGATTCGCAGAAGCATACCACAGGGAAGGTCACCGTGCGATCGGCGAGAAAGTTATCGTCGAGACCCGGCAGATAGGCGCCACCACCAGTAAGGAATTCAATCGTGGTGTGTACTTCTACGACGAGCGCATTGGAGGATTCGACGGCGTCAAGGACCTTCTCCTCCTTCTTCTTGAGCTCGTAGAGCTGTCCACTGAGGTGCTTGCCAATGGCGCCGGCCCCATTGACTGTCGTCAAAGTGGTAATGTAGTGGAGAGATGCATCAGTGGCCAGTAGGGAGGCATCGTTGGTCGCCAGGAACTGCTGGTACACAGTTTGGAGAGTCATTGTGGTGTTGACTTTTTGGTTTTCGTGGGTTTCAGGAGCTAGAGTACCTAGGTAGGTAGATAGGCAAATGAGAAAAGAGGGGCCAGCGCTGCAGCTGCGATGCGAGGTGGTGGATGCGATGCAATGCAAGAATGAGAATGAGAATGAGATTGAGAATGGGCGAGTGTTGCGGCTTGCGGCTTACAGGCGTGTGCTAGAAGTGAATGGATGTTGGATCCAAAAATGAGGGCGTGGAGAGTGCGTGAAAATCGACCAGCGTGGATGGAAGAGGAAGGGGGAAGAGTGATTGTGTTTGTATTTTTGTTGTGGTGTTGCGTGTTGACAGCTTGAGCTTTGTTTGCGAGTCAAGTCGCGCTTTCTGTAAGATTACTGCAGCTGTGCCTGAGGTGTGCTGATGCTGCGCCGCTAGCGCTCAAGCACGTGGTGAGATCTACTCTCGGTAGCGACATGTTGTTTACTTTAGCCAATTGTATCCTCTATCGTCGAGCAGCCAATTTCTTCCGTGCATTCTAATGTTATGCGTTGAGATTTGAGCTAATTGTACAGAGGACATAATCATGATTGACATTGCATAAGTTGCGTTGCATCTGCGGGGCGCGGCTTAACGAGGGGCTGATATTCGATGTTTATTTGTTATTCAATTACGAACCCCCCGCTCTTCTCTTGCCATGTGCATGCGGGTTTTGGGGAGTATAAATAATTGGCTAAAAGTTCTGTGACCCGAAGTAGTGTGAATGCCATATTCCCACATCGGTGGTCTCTTTGCCTGAAGAGTCCGACTCTCGTAGCAGACAAACAGCGCAGTAAATAGTGAATAGCGCTCTCGAGAGCACTCTCGTTCTCCTAGTGATGTGCTAGGAAGCCCTCTTGTATTTTAATGGTCCAGGCCAATTAAGACACATTATTTGAACTGCTCTTTCAAGTAATAATAATTATCCCACCAGAAGATTTGGGTAAATTGGTGGAGATATTCGGGAAAGAGGCAGCCTTCTACTACGGGTTTCAGAGTTGCCAGGGTGATACTGTAAACTGGATGGACTAACGCGTGACTAAAGGCGGTGATATTACTGTACTGTAGCACGTAGCGTACAATGATACCCGCAACTTGCAACAAACAATAGCAACTTCCCGCAAGCTCTGACCTTGACAGATTTGGACATCTTTTCTACCAGGTCTGACCTCACAGTTTCTCTCAATCACAGCTTATTAACTCCTAAATAGTAGCCCGCTCCACTCCTTCCAGAATCCAGGTGGCTGCAGAGAGTCACGTGCATACGTTCAAGGATTTTCTTTACTCTTGCTCATCCTAAGCGAAATTTTCATCCCATCTTGAGTACTGTACTCGTAGGCTACTTTATCCCAATCCCGTCGTCCCAAAATAAGTCTTCCCCTCGCGTACCTGAAATTCATGTTGGGACCATCTCCTTCGTCCCAAGCATATTGAACATCAAAAATTAGTGGGGTCACAGTACATGTGATTGACCTTCGTTATGCCTGAGAGGCTGGGACGAAGTAGAAGTATTTTTGTCCAAAACCAGACGCTTGTTACCCCACAACTGAGGCACATCACGATTCGCATCTTGTTTCGCTTGTCCAAGTTCGCCTGAAATTCAATGTTTTGTAAGTGAAGGAAACTAGCCAAGAAACAGATCCAGAACGTCACCTTATTTAGATGCAATTGCTTATACGAACTAGTTTTTCTTCAGCTTATCTTCTTCTTTTTCTTGTGGGATCCTTCGAGATACCAGAAACTCTTACCCCTACCCTCCTGCTGCTTGGAAATGTTGTCGTTTACTTCGTATTTCGAAGTACATGGGGTGTTTCGAAACATTCTATTGGGTACGGAGACGGACCGATTTACTTCGTCCTGAGCGAAATGCCCGATCACAAGAGATACGCCATTAATCGGTACTTGGCATGAGCTACTACTTTTTTACAGACTTTTGGTGGAGTAGAGTACGCGCGTATTGCAAGTTCTGTTCTACGGTTCTAACAGAATGTGAATAACCTTGATAAATACAGAGGTAGAAGCTTAGCAATCACTTATTAGATAGGTCGTTTAGAATGAAACAGCGTATACAACAGGAACTTAACTCGAAAACCACATATCCGGCTCAAGCTGGGGGCTTCATTTGTATTCCTAAGCATGTGTATTCCTAAATACACCCTTTCGTTCAAGAGAAAATAGAATGTAGCTATTTGCGTCTCGTAATTTCCAACTTTAGCCCTCTCTCGTACTTAGACAAAGTAATAGTAATACAGTATAGGCCTATAAGACGTACTTTTCTTTGCCCAAATCTATAAAGGCGCGACAAAATTAATCGATGGCTATCAAAGTCGCACTGCGTAAATAGACCGGACAGCTCGTACCTCCGCCTCCCTCGTATTGGATTTGTTGTAGAAATGGTATAACCCTACAACATAGCTTTAGAAGCCAATGGGATTATTTAGTTCCTATCGGAGTATATTAAAATTGAACGAGGGGAACGAGGGGGACGGGGAGGTGGGGGGCGACCCGCGCGACCCGAACTGTTCGCTCTCTTTACAATCAATACCTCCGTACGCTTGAGACGAAATGTAATCGGAATACTCTCCCCCCTGGTTCAAAGAGTTATTTATTGTACATGCTGCCACCAAAAAAACATGATCTTCAGTACGGAGTACTTCGTCCCAGGCATAACAAAGATTAAACCCCAGTGGTTTTACATGGGAATCAGTGAAATCCAGGGCAAAAACACCATGAAATTTTGACGTTTGTTCCGAGTACGCAAAGTAACTTTCCTAGGCAGCTCGGGGGGCTAAGTATGGCACGTGCATAGAAAAATCCGATGAAGTACTTCGTCCCAGGCATACGTAAGTATTGCTTGTAATTGTAACTTTTACGGGGTTTTTACCCTGTTCTCCACTAAAGCCACCCTAGCAAACCTACAATCAATATGCCTGGGACGAAGTAAAATCCGAATGCCAGGTTTGATCGTCCGATTGCCAATTTATCTCGAGCAAATCAGCTTACAGGGAAGCAATCATGGGCCCAACATCCACCAATCAACAACTAATTGAGTTTCGCTTATAGCCAAGTTTGTGGGGAGAGGGATCCTTATCTCCGCTGTTCAAGATTTTCTCCTAATTAAAGGCACTGTGGGCACACATGCACGTGGATCCCCAAATGCATTCCATCCAAGCACTCTCCGTAATTTCTCTACACAGACCAGCTTGAAACAATATAGCTATAATTCTACAACTATTATTACTTGGTGAAATTGGCATGTTTCAATCTCACTGATGGAGGTATATCTTCCTGAAGTCCCAGACAATGGGTATTGTCTCTTCATCCGTTTCATTCTCTCTCTTTTGAAAAGCCGGTTTAGCAGTTATCCCAGTGATACTGTCCCTCACATTCTCTAAAGATCTCCATCTCAAAAACTTCTCAAAATGCAGGCCATCACTCTTTTACTGGCTGCTGGTTCAGCCGTCAAGGCTTACACCATTGTTGAAGCAGATCTTTTCATGGTCAAGAACATCGATCCTGTTGTCATACCCGGACAATATAAAAGTCATCTACACAGTTTCTTTGGTGGTGATGCGGTAACCATCAACACAAAAACCTCGAAGGAGTTACAGGCTGGGTGTACTTCTGCTCACAACCCAAACGACTTTTCATCTTATTGTAAGCTTTCTCCAAATTCCATGTCGTAGTTTTGTCACTAACATTCGTTCTCCCAGGGGTACCAACACTCTTCGCTCTTGATGGAGACAAACGCACAAACGTTCCATTCAGCAGATTCAGCGCATACTACGTTCAAATCGAGCACGCTGAAATCGCCATCCCACAGGACTACAAAGTAGTAGTCGGTAACTCAAAGGCAACGTCACAAGCAGATGTCGAGCCCTTAGCAGGAATAGAGTGGTTCTGTGAAGGCGACGCGGGAGAAACAAAGGACAAGGCCGCTTTCCCTACCAAAACATGTTCCACCCATCTCCAGACCCTCCTTCTTTTCCATGATTGTGTCAATCCTACCACTCTCGAATCAGCCTACTCCGGACGTCATAACGGGGTCGACGGCAACCGATGTCCCCCAAACATGAAGAGAATGCCTCAACTCCGATTCTCCATCCGATACGACCTTCGCAAAACCCTTCCCAATGGCTGGTCTGGACCACCGCCTCTGGAACTTGCTTGCGGACCTTCCTACTGTACTCATGGCGATTTCATCAATGGATGGCTCCCAGAGGCTGCAGAGAACATGTTGAAAGCCAATTCCAAGAGAGACTTTCAGGAGGTCGTTGGTCCCAAAGGAGGTGATTCTCCCAATGCTATTTGTCCAGGGAAGGATGCAGATCCTTCCAATGGAACCTCGGACTATGCTACATCTCTCAAGATGATGGCCAAGAGAGCTTTGGGACGATATGATAGACGGGTCTGAATAATGAAGGGTTATGGGGGTTTATTTACGACATATTTCCGTATCTTACGACGATTCTTTTCTTGTAACACACCTTTTCAAACAAAACATATTGGTTTGGTTTCATGTATATAGTTATGAATTTAAGACGAGGCGAGGATACCTTTGAGAGTTACTCCACACTTATCGACCAGCTCCTGTAGTGCATGAACTTGAATTTCCTTGGAGTGTTCGAACTAACGATCCTGTCAGCATCTTCAAGTACCACCAAGTAGCACTTGCTCGTACAGTCGTACTGCATTTCGGCGCCCGCCGGGCCCGTGCTCTCATCGCTAACCTTACCTTCCCTGGCTTTCCTGGCAGCATTTTTATGAGGGGTAACCTGGCTCGCCTGGAATCGTCGAAACATGACATCCGCAGTCGCTTGGTTCACCCTGGAACGATCGGGTACTTTTCAGTCTGATAAGTCAGCGGGGTGTGTCCTTCGGTTAAATCCACGCGAGATTAGAGCAAACTTTCTGTAGCATGGTGGAGTGAAGAATATGAGACTATACCCAACACTTCACCGCAACCTCTGCCTGAAGGAGACGTTGACGAGGAAACATTGAAACAATTCCGAAGAGATAGCCAACGGGTATAAACCTACAAAACACAAGCACTTTGATACCTTCATGTACACTTTCAGCCTACTAGGATTGTTTCAATTCCCTTCCCTTCCTTAGCCGCAGTATACCGCAGTCACGTTTCCTTGCTCTCTCCAACCTGAACGGAACTCGACTTCGCCTCGCGCTGGATCAAACTGGGGCATGGCCGTCTTCCCTTCTATGCGCCCTTCCATTCATTCCTTCGTCTGGAGTTTTGCTCATTCCTTTCTTCCCACTTGGTCCTCTGGGCCCTTTCTTGTGGTCTCATGATTAATCCCTCTTATCGCCCTTTCGTACCCAGTCACCGTCGCAGTCGCAGTCGCAGTCGGCGATGCTGGCGTGTTGGTGCTGCGGGGTGTTGAAGCGTGGTGATGAGCGGGATGGGCCTTCGAATCATCGGAGCTGTTTGCTGCCACCCATGCACTTCATGGCGTCCAGTACATAATTGCTGCAGTTGTTGTTCTCACTCGCGGCCACTCGCAGGCCGTCAACAGTTTCAGTTTCCTGGATCGGCCTATCATCCCACCTTGATCCGTCAGCTATTTATGCCACTGCCAGCTAATGTCAACTCCGTAAATATGATCCGATTGAGCCTCATTCACGGTGCTGCCAATTACCATTTATCAGCGCGTCCTGCTGTCTGACCCAACATTTGAATTTGTTGCTACACATGTGAAGCCACCGTGTTGACTTTGCTCCCAAACTCTATTAGAGTCTTAGAGTCAAAAAAGTCAAGTGGTGAATTCTGTCAACTACAGTACAGTAGCACAACCGTTGGCTCAAATGTGACCTCACTCGCTGTTTTGTCAACCCTCCTTCAACGATCACCTCATCTTCTACCAAAACGACAGTCAAATCCACCATGGCCACTATCGTGGCCCTCATTGGCAACGCAGCTGATAACATCAAGTCAACCCTCACCACTCAAGAGTTTGGTTCCGACTATGAGTTGCTATGCACAGAGCTTTCACTCCAGTTAATTAGGTTCCGTCTATGGGGAGAATCGGTAACACACACTCGGCGTCCATTTTTCATAGAAAACCCTAACAAGAATTGTACAGGTTGGCATTCGTATGGACGACCCAGATTACTCACGAACTCACATTTTCACCCGACCTGAGATTGAAGATGTTGTAGCTCAAACCATCACGAGCATAGCTCATCTCTTAGCTGAGATTGAGGAACTCCGCAATAAGTACGATCTCAAATCCCAGACAAGCTCAAGAAAGGGTTCTTTTTCATTCCAAGCTTCCAAATCTCTCACGTCATCATGTCCATCATCTGTCGTCGCTCTACGACAACGAATGGAAGACAATCAAAAGCAAAAGTCCTTCCTCAACTTAGCGAAATGGGTATGCTCCGATGCAAAGATGTTCGAAGAGAAGGTTTCCAAGTTAAAAAACCTCATGGGTGGCCTAGAGGGTATTTCCAAATCTGCCGAAACCACGAGTATTGATGTATTACGACCTCCAAGTTACACAGCAGGTGAATCAGGCGATATGCCACCACCTTACACGAACACGGAGCCAAGACAGCGAACACGAACTCCGAGGATAAACACAGACATCCAATCAGGACACTCGCGTCCTGTGTCGGTGTTTAGTCCTCTTTTCATAGGCGAGTTCTCGAAGCATTATATTGCATTCAAACACGTTCTCGCAGCATCATCCATCAATCCCATCGAACTCCACTCTAGAGCTCGAGATAAGCTCACCCGACTATCCGACATTCAGTTCAAGGAGCTCAGAACAGATGTGTATGACGACCTCAACCGGCGACAAAAGTGTCATGATGCTACAGGATATCTACCAGAGGACCAACGGTACCACCCAAAACGCAACGTAGCAAGGAAAAGGCTTTCAGCCCTCCCCAACAACCGATTCCTAGATCTGATCAACGACCTCGTAGCAGAGATCGAACACAGACTCGGCCCAGGAGCAGAACTGAGATCTTCAACGGGAACTCTTTTCACCATTCCCAAACTCGCTAGCCCACTCAAGTCAAGTTCCATCAATGTCTCCCCACCATCCAAAAACCCTCTTCACCTTACCCAACTATCCGCGACCACTCAATCACTAGGCCCAAAGCAAACTTACATTCCTCTGACCCCTCTCGTCCCTTCCCCTTCCACCCACCCCTCATCCATCTCCTCAGAGACCACAACCTTCCAATCCTTCCGTGTCTCGCCCTCTGCAACGACATCCGTACTTCTCCCAGCCGCGATGGAGAAATACGGTATCAGCGCTCCTTGGCAAGACTACAGTCTTTGGATCATGTACGGACCTTCCCATAGTTTGGAAATGTGCTTGGAATTAGATGACCGCCCGCTATCTATCTTTAAGAGGTTGGAGAAGGATGGAGAGGGCCCTATGTTTATGTTGAGGAAGAATGCGTGATTTCTTGCGGTTGTGGATGGGGATTCGTGTTTGTGGAATGTGGACTGTCGCTTTTGTTTGCGAGGATCTTACATGAGAGTCTACGGATGGTCATGTCAAGATCGGACTTATGAAATTTGGGAAGTTCAGTGGCGTTGGGTATCTGGGATGTTTTGTGATATCATGGGCCTTCTTCTGGGCAGGAGGGGTGTTGATCACCTAGCTATATCCTTTGAAGGGCGTTGGTTTCTTGAGGCTCTCCTTATCTCCTGGGCAGGAATAGTAGATATCTATTTTCAGAGCAATACAGCCTTTACTTTGTAAAACCTGGAGTTTGTAGAATCAACAATGTTATTGTAAACTTCCCAAAACGGTATTAGAGACGCTTATTCGGTTCCAATGAAATCCGAGTTGATATCCGGATAAACTACTATGACCTAACTGGTGCCTGTCTCTGGTACTTATTGCAGGTGATTCGCTTTTATCACGTGATCTGATTGGTACCCCTTCCTAAGTAAAGACTTGACTTAGGACAATAATCCTAAGGATACGAGGAATCACAATTCCTCCGTACAGTAATTGATAGCAAAGTCCTTGCTTGGAGTAAAAGGCTCACTTTCTATCCTGCTGTCGGTTCTGTGATTGTGGACACACGTTCAATCAGGTCTTTCGAGGATAAATTGAATAATATCATATCCATGTGGTTAGTCTGATTACAGGTTCCCCTTTCATATATATATAGTACTCTTTTCGTAATGTTAGATAATAAATATTTGGAAAAGAAGAAAAAAGCTTTCTGGAGCGCTTGATTATCTTGATAATGATGTGGGGAGGGAAGGAGGGGTGATGATAGATGTTTATCTAAGCGAAAAGGAAGTTTGGTTTCTAGATTAGATGGATGGATGATTAAGAGGTGTCCGTCGTCTTAGCTTATAGTATACGTTTGTTTTCTATTATACAAGTATTGATAATGGAAATAAAGGTGGGCTGTAGTCAAAATTCTCTTGTTGATCTGAATCTTGATGCTGTACGCGGAATGTGTGATGAAGACTAAGTAATTACCACGTCGTTTTTGCAGGTGGCTTGGCTATGAATAATACGTACAAATATCTCGACCTATTACTAAATAAGAGTACGAAGATAGAACCAGAAAACATACAAGCCCCAGCAAGTGAAGGACTGTAGTTAAAAGGCTGCAGCTCTAGCTATCATAATCTCGCTTAGCATCTAGATTCTAGATAAATAAGGGCCTGTTTGGCTCAGACCCTTCACCGGGGTGCACCATACTAATTATGGGTGTACAACCCCGATACGAGCTTGACTCGTAACGAGTTACGGAACCGTTTGGCTTGCAACCAGTTGTACGTTAAAAGTACTCGTCCGAATGTAAAATCTAGCCTCAATTCGAGTGCACCATACAAACCTGGCGTTATACTAAAATCCCTTGTCTAGGGTGTAGAGAATTGAACTCGCTTATATACCCAACGTTAACACCACTACTTTATCTACCTTTTATATATAATTAGTATATATTTATATAGTAAATATAAAATCCCTTCTTTAGAGACGTCGTACCTGTGATCGGAGAGCTAAAAAGGTAGCGCTGGTAGCTATAATTAGTATATATTCGTTATCTTTATACTATAGTAATAACTTCGTTAAAATACTATAATATACATCTAAGCTCAAAGGTAACGATTAGCTTAAAGAACTACTAAATAGCTATCTACAACAATTACGTAATAATTTATATATTACAAAGGAAGTATTTAATATTCTCGAGGGTTTATTAGTTAAGGAGACTAGCTTGAAATCCACTCGTTATATGTCGGCCCAGGAGAAACTCGGTATATTTTTATATATAGTTTATAGTGCTCTTTTAGTACGAAAGGTAGCCGAGCGATTTTAAAGGTTGTACTTCTTTATTTAATAATTAAATATATATATATATATTTTACTAATAATTTTATTTAGAAGTACTAAGACTATCTATTACTATTTCTACTTAATTATAAGTTACCTTTTATAGCCGGCCTTTTATAATAAATTTGTTATCGCATTATCGGCGGATACTCCACTCTCTACTAAAATATTACTTGACTATAAATATAACCCCTGGTTTAATAGATACCTAGGAGCAATTAACGGTACATATATCGCTCTTTCGCCCCCCGCCAACGAACAAGCACTTTGGAGGGATAAGGATAAAAACCTTTCCTAAAACGTACTAGCGGCTTATACTTTTAATATAAAGTTTACAAACGTACTACCTAGCTGGAAGGGTAGTACTTCCGACTTAACTTTGTAGATTAACGTAATTCGTCAAGGAGCGCTTACGATACTAGAGGGATATTACGTATTAAAAGACGCTAGATTTGCGAGTTACGATACCTGCCTTATTCCCTATCCTAAGGTACGATATTACCTAAAAGAATGGGAACGAGCTAGAGAAGGGGGGTATAGAGAGCCGAAGGATACTAGGGAGCTATTTAACCTACGCTACGCTTAGTTACGTAACATAGTTAAAAGGATATTTAATGTTATAAAGACTAAATACAAGATTCTAACGGTTCCTTATACTTTTGTAATTAAGGCTTAAGTTAAGCTTGTTCTTATACTTTATATTTTATATAATATTCTATTATCACTTATAAGGGTAGGTTTTATAGACGTCGAGGTTGAAGGTATTGAAATGGAGTAATTAGGAGTAGTGGATTCGGCTTTAAAGACTTGTGGCGTACGTGGTTATAGGATATTAAAGACAGAGAGAGAAAGGGCGAGTTTATAAAGGAATAATATTACTAAAAGAATATAGATTAACTATTTAAAAAGGAAGGAATAATTATATATAAATAAGACTTAAATAATCGAATAAACTATGTATTTTATAACAATTCCAAGTGCTAGCACTTAAAGTTAAAAAAATAAGTAAACTATACTAAAAGAAGGTAGGGATAAAATAAGCGAGTTATTAAAATAATAATAAAATAGTATAATATAAGAGCTTATAGCTTATTAGTATCTTCGTCCTTATCCTCTATAACCCCCTCTATACCCCCCTTGGTTTTCTCTAGCCGTAATCGAGTCTCTTCCGGTAATAATTCGAGACGGAGATATTGTCCCGGTTTAGTACTAAACTTATAAAAAGGAGTCTCCTACTCTAACAGGGTAAAGATAGTCTACTTAATTCGAAGCTCTCTCTTATAGTAGTCGAGAGTATAATACTTAGTTACAAAGTAGTTTCGATTACTAAATAACCGTATAAAAGTAAGAATACTATAATTTATTAACTAATTGTCTCGTTAAATGGCTACCTAGGCCTGTCCGAGTATAGTGTTATCCACGTATTCGCGTAGTATAATATCCTGGAGGGCAAAGGACGAGGTAATACTAGATAAAGCCTCGCCTACAAGTACTATACTCTCCTAGCCTAAGGCCCTAGCTCTACCCCCCTTAGCTAGGCGAGTAGTAAGCCGTCTTTTGATTGGTTAAGAGTTCTTATTATTACTCTCTTCTTCTTTTATAGTAGCCTGTGATTAGCTAGCGGGGGGGGTATTGTCTATCTTATTCTTAATACTTATATAACGTAAGTAGGCTCCTATAGCGAGATTATCCCTGCAAATTTCAAGCATTTAATCGAACTACTAAAAAGGCGTTATACGCTAGATATAAGCCTTAGGATTTACCTACTAATATTAGCTTTAAAGAGGCGAGTTTATATATAACTTATAGCTAAATAAGCCTCCTACACTAGGTCCTCGGTAGTATATAACTAGGCCTCGTCGTCCTACCTAAAGCTAGTAGTGTTACGTATTTTAAGTACTAGCTTATATTAGGCTTTCACCCGCGTAAATTTGGTTTAACAGGCCCTTGCGTTCTTTGTAGGATCGGTATCCGTAAATAGCTTAGTATATACCCCCTAGACTTTACCCTTAAATCTATTATTGCTACCCTTGCCAGATCTTTTACAAATCTATAGTTTATAAAGGAGAAGGCTTATATCCTTGTCTTTCTAATAGGCCGGGGGGGCTTTAGCCTGTGATTACTAGGGGGTAGGCTAGAGGGTAGATTCGGTAGCCTTAGTAGGCTTAGTAGGCTTAGTAGACTTGGTAGTAGCTATAGGTTAGGCCGGCTAGGTAGCTGGAATAATAGTATTTTAGGTACTAGATTCTGCCGGAGAATCTATACTTAAAGTAGGTAAAGAAATTAGGGTTAATTTAAGAACCTTTCGACAAACTATATTAAATAAAACAAATAAGATAAATAATATAAAATTATATTATTCTAATTAATTAAGGTAGGATTATAGGCTATTTTATAAGCGAAAGTAGTAGTTTCTCCTACTAGTATAACACTACTACTAAAACAATACAACTAGTATATTACCTTACTTTGTAATCTAAAATAATACTAGGAGCCAAACGGTTTTATTACTCGAATGTAAACTCGAGTACAAAATCGATAATCTGTATAAATCACCCGGATTTTGTCAAAGTACGATTATACCGTCGAAAACTCGGTTGCACGTACATCTGAGCCAAACCCCACCTAAGCGAAATTAGAAAGGATGTAGTAATGCCGGGTCAACACATTACAAATTGCTTCACACAAATGTTCTCTTCCAATGTTCTCGTAGGGTGCATAGTGAGATACGAGATCATATAAACCTTCTAGCTTGTACTCGAGTAGCCTTGTATTAATCTCCATCGAATTATAATGAGAAAGGAAATAGTATGTATACTATCCAATCCAGAACCCCCTCATAGCTAAAAGACATATTCTCCTAAGTTCCTCTACTCATACATTTTCCCCAAGCAATCCAAGCACACCTCCCGGAACCCGCACTTCATCAAACCACCACAAAACTACCAACCCACCCCCAATCTCAAACCCCCAATCTCTACTCTCCAATCC
>LT855411.1:1334875-1398843 GCA_900184765.1 Hymenoscyphus fraxineus
GATATCAGGATCTACACCCGGTCCTTGTGATAATTGGAATTGCGATGACTGCTTTTCGATCCAAGATTTGAGGGGTTGCAATTGGGTGGAGGAAGGGGAGATGATCATAGACGGCGATAAGGCGGAAGAAGGAGAATGCTGGTCTTTGATCCATTGGTTTAGGTATGTCATTGGATCAGTGTCGCTTCCTCCACCGCTTAGGATATTCATCAGGGAATCCCGGGTAGGAGGGGGGATTCCACTCCCACCCTCCCCAGAATCCTCACCACCCAAACACCACCTCCCAAGAACCTCACACACCCCAGGATCAACAGTACATATCACCCCCTCCCCAGCTCCATGCAAAAACTCTGCCAACGCCTCGATCAGCGGGATCTCAAGGAGGGTGGATGAGACACCTGCTAGCACGGCTTCGAGGACGAGTGCGAGGTTGGTGGTTAGTAGCGGTTCGAGGGTGTGTTGTAGATCGAGAGGCAGGATTGGTGTGAGGGTTGGTGGTGTGGGTGTTTGGCGAAGGGAGAGGGAGAGTGTGAGGGTGAGGGGTAAGAGGAGGAGGAGGGGGGTGGTTTTGTGCATTTTGTTGGTGGGTGTGGGTGTGTTTTGGGGTTGTGTTTTTGTGAGGTATTTGGGTTGTTGTGGGTGATGAGGAGATGGAGATGGAGGTGGGATGGATGGAGTTATATAGAGGCAGTCATAAGTTCATAACCACTATTCAAAAGTTCTATGATATCAGAGTAATGAAGCAATCCTGTAAGGCACGTCAAAACTCACATACAAAAGGGCAGACGCATCCCAACTTCCCAGAGAACATGACTTGTTTCCTAATACCATGAAATGCAGATCTCTCTCGAAAACGTGGCATCGTAAACTCAAGGGGCTATTCATTTGTAGAATTCCAGTTGAAGTCCGAACTGCGCGGTCGAATTATAAAGATCGTCCCGAGAGGGACAAGATGAAAATGAAAGTTGAGTGGTAGGTGGGGAGGGAAGTAGGGTTATCGATCTGTCCCTGACTTCAAATAGAGAGGGCAATCAGAGTCCTCGGGAGTACTTCTCCCAGGGCGACGCAAGCGAGACATTTCCTCCCCCCTTTCAAAGAATAACCGAGACACCCGAATCGCTACTAAGAAAATCGAGCCCCTCTCACAGATATCCTAACGTCATTACAAATCCCTGCCCAAGGAATGATCAGGGGTATATCTTCAATTACTATAATGCTTTTCCACAAATATCCCCACCATTTTTAATACATTCGATACAAACCCCCTAATCGTCATTCTCCCCCATATCAATCGCCTTCCCCTTCCCCTTTCTATCAACAACAACCCTCTCCCTCCCCTTCCCCTTTCCATTCGGCGTCCCATTAACAGATCCATCTCCATTCTCTTTCGGCTCATCAGCGACCTTCTCAAACATAGCCCGAACCTTCTGATAATGTTCCAACTCCCCAAAGCTAACACTAGGAACCAGCTCGCGCTCCGCATTTATAAAGTCCTCCTCGGTAACTACAACATCAACATCCTCCTTTGTCGCGTAATGATCGAAGAAATATGCGGTGGAGATTTTAGGTTGGTTCCTCCCAGCGTTTGCGTTGATGCCCGCGATCTTAGCATCAACGAGAGAGGCTTGTCTGGTGACTGCTTTGAGCATTGCGTCGGAGCAGAGGGCGTAAAAGTCTGCTCCGGTGTAGGTATATGGGAGACGGGAAGCGACGCGTTGGAGAGAGAGTTGAGGGTGGAGTGTAAACCTATCGTCTAATTAGTCTGTAAATCTCAAACGTCTTGGTAAAAACGGCACGTACTTTCTAGTCAAAGCCTCCATAATAGTCAACTGCTTCTCATGCGTATCACTGACTCCCAAATAAAGCATCTTGTCAAACCGACCCGGTCTCAATAATGCGGCGTCTAGCAGATCGGGTCTGTTCGTCGCACCAATCACGAAAACGCCACCTCCGCCATCTTCCCCATCAGACATACCGTCCAATTCTGCCAAAAGTTGAGATACAATGCGATCCATAACACCACCGCTATCACCTTGGTTACCTCTTTTAGGGGCCACCGAGTCCAATTCGTCAAAAAACACTACACAGGGTCGCGCATCTCTTGCTCTTTGGAACACTCGTCGCACATTGGCCTCGGATTCACCAATATACATGTTCAGCAATTCAGGACCTTTCACACTGAAGAAGTTCAAACTGAATTCCGTCGCGATGGCCTTCGCGAGAAGTGTTTTACCGGTACCTGGAGGTCCATAGAATAGAATTCCAGATCTCTTCTTCATACCCTTGGCAAAGAGTTCAGGGTGCTCAAGTGGCAGTTGAATGGTCTCCATGACTGCATCTTTGACATTGGTAAGACCGCCAACATCGTCCCAACCGACACTTGGGATCTTGGGGGCACCAATCGCGTCTGCAAAATTCTTGCGGGCAGCATCGACGGCAAGATCAAAGTCAACCTTGGTTAGACAACGCCCTGCTGGTCCACCAGCGACTAAAAGATCTCGGACGGTGACTCTGGTTTGTGCATCGGAACTTTTTAACGATAATTCCTCGAGACGTGAATTCCGAGCAACAATTGCACGGTCAACCACATCAACTAGATCACCAGCAACAAGAGCAGCAGTCTTGACAGCTACAGAACTCAGGTCAACCTCTGGGGCCAGAGGAACTGCCTGGTCCTCGACAATACTTCTAAGGATACCCTCTCTTTCCCATTCATCGGGAGCAGACATCTCCAACTCGTGGGTAAAGAGGCCTCGAACACCATCAGGAATCTTGTCAACATCAGTAGTGGTTGCAATGAGTACTCTAAGTCCGGACAATATTTCAGACAGGGTAGCTATAATTCTGTCCGCAGTAAGAGCCTCGATATGGCGAATCAATAGTGCACAATACTCGGGCCCACAATGCATTGCTTTGTCTGCACGAGACTCGAGATATGCAACAGTCTTAACATCGCTACCAGCACCCCCTTCAGTAAGGATATCATAAGAATCGATACTGAAGGTGTGAAGACCAATATCGGAACATGCCCTGGTGGCCAGTGTTGACTTCCCAATATTGCGCTGTGTTGAGACTAGGAGAATTGCCAAAGGTTTTTGCTGCAGGTGTATCGCTCGAGGGCTTGTTGCTGCCGCGATCAATTCTCGCAACCTTCGCTGAAGTGATGTGATCTGGACCTTTCTAGGCTCCGGCAATGAAGTGGAAAGAATATCCAGCTTTGGTAGAGATTTCAACCCCAAGTAATATTCCCATGTGTTTTCTATTGTCGAAGGCACTCGACTATTTTCACTGCCAGACTGCAAAATATGAGTTGATGGACCATCAACAGAAGCTGCGCCTCCCCAAACATCTTCCTCGTCCGCAGGTTCCTCCTCCTCTTTGGATACTCCAATGTATGCTATTTTGAACCATCCCACAGCTGTGGGCTTAGTAGAAGAGGCATTTTGTGGACCAGATAGAGACACATTTGATAATAACTCATCAACCTCCAGATCATCACTTGCGGATGTCTGGTGTAATATGCGACCAAGCTCTTCATCGATGGGAATTGCTATAAGATCGCCCTTTCGCACAATCCGGGTGCGATCGCCGAAATGGCTTTTTAAATTTGTGAAAAGTACATTTTGTAAAGTCCTTTCCGTTGAAGTCGGTGTGTTGATTTTGATTAACTTCATTTCCTGCAGGAAAGGTGGGCGGGACGAGTTTGTGATCTTGGAAAGTGAAGGCCTTCCAAGCTGCGGATTTCTTTTTAGGGGCGAAAGTCGACAGTATGGCGTATTCTCCATATTCGCTAGCAATATTGGCGAGAGATATACAGTTGGGCTAGCGGGCTTTTGGATTTGCGATTCAAAGAATGATAAACGCCTTTCTCCTTTTTTGTTACTTGGAATTTTGGTTATTGGTCGCTGAGAATACCCTTCTGGTAAGCCAAAGACTTTTACAGGACGCCAAACCGGATCCTCTGGCTCGTTATTTCCAAAGCTCCCTAGACCCCAGAGACCAGATCCATTAGAAGGCGGCTCAGCAGCTACCTCGAGTCGAACCCAGTCACCAGAGAAACAACCGATTTTTGTCAGAGAATTTACATCAACGAATACCCGAGCCTCATTGTCGTCCCCAGTACTTGGTTTTGGATGAAGAAGTTCTTCTGGCAATGGTTTCATCAGCCCCTGTGCTCTGAACAATCTTCCTTTTTGTCCCCCAGCACGAGCAGTCGTAGCAGTAAAGGCAGAGAACACAGATCCAGGAGTGCTTATACCATTAGTGCTTCTCCCTAGTGTACGTGGCGTTCCTGCCTGTACAGTCGAGATTCCGCTCGCATTGTGAGCGGGTAGCGTTGGAACCTGTAGCGATATCAAATCATCCATGGAGTCATCTGATATACTGCCACTATCAGCATCCGATATATCGTCTTCCGTCTCCGTGGCGGATTCATCATCATCTTCATCGTCTTCGATTGCCGTGTCTGTCTTATAACGGTCCTCTGCTGCTGAATAAAATTGGTCTGTGGAAGTATCGTCGTCATCTTCTCCCACAGAGTTCAATGCTTTATTTACGGTCAGTGATTGATGCTTCCGGGCTTGTTTAGAATGATGACCAGTTTGGGTAATGATTATCTTGCTCATTGGGGATAAATAGCCCTGGCCGACAGGCTCACAGAGAGAAACTTGTGCGGGTGGAGGTGATACATGTGTAACGGAGTGCGGGGGGAGTGGCAGCGAGAAGAAATCGCCAGTATGAACTATCTTCAAAGACCCCAAGGCCTCCCGAATAGCCGATGTCAACCTATCTTCAGGTACGACAGAACTCAGCTTGCCCACGGATTTGCCATTCGTTCGGGCATGTTCGCCATGGAAGATGCCCTCTCCATTTTCCAACCGCTGCGCAAGTTCTGCCTCAATGGTCACAAATACAACATCCAACGGCAGAGGTATCACGTCCAGAATCCTTATTTCTATGCCACTCCGACTGTGACTCGATAGTTTCGAAGGAGCGACTTTCTGCAAAGCTTCTGCAAACCCTTGCAGGGCCAAAGAAGACGGGGAAAACTGAACGGTCGAATGGGCGAGTGCACTAGAAGACCGGACTGCCACCACAGTCCAAGTGGAATCTTCGACAGCGGTGGATGGGCACCATGGGGATAAAGCTACATGTAATAACTCGGGACCGGGAGTGCCATCCTCTTCAGCTATTAGAACAGAAATATTAGTTATACGCCTCCCAAACAAAGGTCAACCCCCGCATCGCATCGCATCGCACCTTGAACAGCTGCAGGAAACAAATCGGCATATAGATCCTCGGAGAGGATGCCCACATCGCCCTTTATATGGTCATCCAAGACCAATCTGGCAGTAATTGAAGTTTTGTCCTGACGACGCCGCTTCCGTTTTCGAAGGTGAGACATTGGCAGATGGTCTTCGGTGGTTGACATGCTGGTGTATGTAGGGCATGTGTAATCTTGTCGTTTGGGGGGAAAGTTGCGTTGCGTTGCGTTGCTGGACGCGTTGGCAAGCTATCGTTGCCCGCGCATGCTCAGAGGGGCCTCGGAGGGAAAGGGTTGGCAAAAGAGAGGTCGGGATTGGGTGTGCAGTGCAGGTACGAGTATTGGGAAATTACAATCATGGATGGGGCGAGTGATAATTATGTATATCAAGGACGAGCGGAGATGTGAGTCGAGAGTATAATGTAGCACATGTGAGCAATGTCTGCCCGTCTAATGCGACTTTTGCTTGCCCATTCTGAATAGATGCACAGCATTGAATAGGTATGGATGCCCAGCAAGGCGTTCGGGATCTTCCTGCTGCAGGCGTCTGCCGAGGTTGATATCAGGTCACGTGATCGATCTGCTCGAAGTCCCCCGGGCCCGGCCACTTGGAACCTAGTACTACATAGGTACTCTCGCTACTGTACTGGCACGATTGGGTTCTCAACTCTAATAATCTCGTACAACTACAACCTTTCGCATTGGTAGAGCCGCTCATTTTCGATTCTAGCATGTACCGAGTATATCTCACGTCGACTTGAGTTCCAACTCCATCAACCACTCTTCTCTCTTCTGGGGAGGTCTTGGTCTTTTGACTATCAAGTGATTCTCAACCCCAGGCAAGCCTAGATTCCTAGAACCCCTCGCAATCAAATGATAGAGACAATCGATCTCCTCCATTTCTATTCCGCAGAGGTTCAACGATCTCGAGGACGAAGACACAAATAGAACATGTGCCGCTGCTGCCGCTCGACGTCACCAGACCAAAAGTCGCCAGGGTACTGTACAGTACTGGTACTGTATTGAATCCGGCCGAAGCACTGGATGAAAAATGGTAGGTGTGGGTGCGGGCAGACCTCATCGTCCGCCTGCCCTGCGCTCGCTGCATCTTGCGACAACTCCGCAACTCCAACACGGCCCTCCCCCTCCTTTGAGTTGACCCCAGAAAGCTTCGCCTCGTGGTATCAGTACTCGAGTAGTTGTCTCCAAAGCCAATGACGCGACAGAAGACAAAGTCACAATATCTAGCTACGGCTACCCTCCCGCCTTTTGCTATACCATCAGCATCAGCATCAGCCTGACGTCCTCTCCTTTCTTGGACCAGCATGACCGTCTTCTGAGAACGTAAGGTATATCCTCTCCATTCCATTCTATACCTATTTGGATATTCATTCTTGATTCTTTGCTCTGCAATGCCTTGCAAAGAGGCAATATCTTCCTCCTCCAACAGCGGCTGTCGCACGTCCTGAAACGACGCCTGTTACTACTTGACTAAGCTAGACAGACATTCACACCATCTATTAGTCCAGCCCCTGCGCTAGAATTTTACACCTTCTCCCCAGGAGATTTTACCATCTTCGTTTCTATTCTCTACCATCTCGGCCTATGCCGTTGTCGAAACCTCTTCGCTTTCAAAACTATACATAATTGGCGATCAAAATGAACGACGCTCCAATACCCCTCCAAAACCATGTTTTCCCACTCCAGAATAACCCCTTGGCACCGCCCTCAAGGAAAGGTCAGAACAAAAGACCTGCGAATATAGATACGAGCGGTCTCTCGCGACGAACACCAGCAACGTCAGCAACGCTGTCGGGGGAAACAAATGTGGGGGAATGCGAGGAATTCCTTGAGTCGCCACAAAACAACGAGCTGTTCCCCTCCCCACCCGATTACGGGACAGGTTCTGATCGAGAATTCAAATCTATGGTTTATCGGCCCTTATCCTTCTCGCTGTCGCTATGTTGTCTGGGCTTGCTCTTTGCTGGTGCAATTATTTCGAATATAAAGACAAGCTTCACACGGAATCTACTACGGTTGATACAGATGGACCCGGATTCAAAACGACCATTCATTAGAGAAGAAAAGCGGAGGGCGGATTTAAGAGCCAGGGACGAACACATCTGGAAAACTGATTCCGATGTAGAGACTCAAGCAGGAACGGAGTTTATGCCTACAGAGGGCGGAGAAGATCCAGTCCGGAATGATCTGCCATACTACGCAAGAAGAGTGGGTTTGGATGCGGAAGAATTGACAGTTTGTACCGAAGATGGCTTTCTCCTTACACTCACACATATATATGATCCAAACGAATATACTCCGCTGACAGCTTTGCAACGTAAGGCTCGAGGGGCCGACATTTTCACTGGCAAACCACCTTCGAGGCCACTTCCTTCCAAGTTCAAGCCCAAATATCCGATACTAATGATCCACGGGCTCATGCAGGCTGCAGGTGCATTTTGCTCGCATGATGATGCCTCGCTTGCCTTTTATCTTTGCAAATCGGGATACGACGTGTGGCTTGGAAATAATCGTTGCGGCTTCAAGCCCTCTCATTCCTGGTATAAATCTACAGATCCTAGGATGTGGACCTGGACCCCTCGTGACATGGGCACTCGCGATCTGCCAGCTCTTACTTCGCGAGTCCTCTCAGAAACCGGTTTCGAAAAACTCGGACTCATAGCCCATTCTCAAGGCACGACACAGACTTTCATCGCTCTCTCCCGTACCCAACGACCGTCCCTTGGACTCAAATACAGTGTTTTTTGTGCTCTAGCTCCAGCCGTCTACGGTGGCTCAATTCTCGACAAATGGTATTTTAAGTTTGTTAGAAGCCTCCCGGATTCTTTCTATACGGCATTCTTTGGCATCCACGGTTTCTTCCCTGTTATGATGATCGCTCAGCATCACCTCAATAGTCGACTCTACGGCTGGTCGGCCTATATCATGTTCAACTATCTATTCAATTGGAGCGATTGGAACTGGGATCGCGCATTACGCGATCGTTCGTTTCAATGTAGCCCCACCTACGTGAGTAGTGAGAGCATGAGATGGTGGCTAGGCCGTAATGGATTTGCTACCAACCGCTGTATCCTCTCGACAAAAGCTGAACTCGCGGCCGAAGAGCTCTCTGAATCCAACCCAAATATTCAAGCTTCTTCCAAGCCCTGGTTCGATGCCAGAATGCCACCACTCGCCCTCTTCGTTGCTGGAAAGGACCATCTGGTCGATGGCCAAAGACTTATGAACCGCTTTAAATCGGGCAAGGAGCCGGATACGAGGGTGCTTCATATGGGGTATTATAAAGATTATGAACATCTTGATGTTATTTGGGCAGCGGATGTTGTGGAGAGGATTGGGAGAAAAATCAGAAATTTGGTTTGGAAGACTGCGGATAGTCAGGCGAGGGAGAGGTGCAGGGTTCCGAGGGGGTGCGAGGGGTTGGGGAGATGGATTGATGATAGGAGGGAGGATTGTGGGAGTGCGGAGACCAGTGAGAGTGATGGAGAGTGGGATATTGATTAAGAATCTCTATCATCATTTTAGGAGATCGGGTTCTTCAACCCTCTCTCTACGGTCTTGGGGTTGACTACGAGTAAGCTTGATTTACGGGGATTCTGGAATGGATGCCTAGAGCATAACGCCACCTCCAATTCACTCGACCCCGTAACACTTCAAGATCTGGATACGACCGGAACTGAGAAACAATCCGGCGCTCGAAAAGATCACCGCGTTCTCGTTACTCGGATGTATATTTTCCGTAACCTTAACATACAATTTTAAAGGACATGATGAAACCTAAATACCATTCGATCTGGTCACATCTATCGAACCCCAAAATTTCACGGCATGGATAATATGACGATCTCAAAGATGGCCTTCTGTACGTGGTTATTCGATGTGAGAATTGGTATCGAGGTATATATATGGGGTGGATATTTTTATGTACATGCATGTAGATATAATGGGTTATAAGGGAGGGATTGATTGGTGGGAAATTCCTTAGTACTTGGCATATGGGTTTAATTGGTATACTTGTATATAGACATTGATCTTTATTTGAATACCATGTTATATGTATGTGATCTGTGTGACAAGTTGATGGGATGGATGGAATTGTAAGTATGAAGTGATTTTATTGATACCTAACTATTTGAGGGTTAGGGTAGAGGTATTGCTTTATTATGCGTGACTACCTTACTACAATCATAACCCCTATTGTTTGGTATAGCAGTTAGTATTATCTATCCATTGAAAAAACTGTTCTGACGCTTGGAAATTACAATTCTACCCTTCACACATGAAATAGCAGTTTGTTTGATAGGATGGGTTTTATGTGTTTGTTTTTTTGTGGTATACTTGGCCATCTGGGTACCTGTACTTATTAATTGGTATGTTGGATTTCTTTGATTTGATGGTTTTGATGTGTAATAATTTCGGTATGTGATTGTTGTTTGAACTTGGGGGTTGAGGGGTGAGGGGTGGTGGTGTTTATTTTGGTACTATGGATGGGATTTTGATTTACAGTATTATGTGACGGAGTATGAAAGATGGATGAATATCGTATACGAGAAGGGTTAGGGTGTCTAGGTCTGGGTTTTGGTAGGGGAGTATAGGTAATGAAGTAGTATCTTGATTAAGTGGAAATGGGATTTTGGTCTATAAGTATTAACCATTTGTTGAACTGTAGAATGTGGAATGTGGAATGTGGAATATCGGGACTAGAGTACGATTCGCGTACTAAGCTATATGTGGTAGGAGCTAGGATTATATAGCTCTAGTCTCTTTTGTCATGCTCTAGTTGCTTGTTTGTGGTGGAAAGTACCTAGGTAGATATAGAGGCTAGGCTAGGTTAGCTGACTTATCTAGCGTGAGAATAAATTACTTGAGTAGTTAATTAGTAATTAAGTAAATTGTAATTAAATTGATTTGAATTAGATTAGGAATTTTAGGTGGTTAAATAGGTTAAGAGGCGTGCGTTTATTTAATTAATTAGATTTTAAGGCTATATTTTATAGTATTACTATAGTAATATATTTAGAGAAGTTTTAAGAGGGCTAGGCTAATAAAGAGTTGAAATAAAGGAAAGAACTAGTAGATAATATAATGTCTATATAAAATAGGAACGGTCTTAAGCCAGTGTTTGGTATCTCCCCTCCTTTCCTCTCCTGGCTACCAGGAGCGGAGCAGGAGAGCCGAATCTTTGGCGCGGAGTAGGAGTGGATAATGGGTCACTTGTCTGGAAAGNTAGGATTCGGGAGAGGAGTAGGAAGGAGAGGCCAAAATAAGGTGGGAAAATGGAATCGATTAAATAGTACTCATGTACTTGAGTACGTATAACTTATACATGTATAAGTCCACGCACAGGCCACTACAAGACGTTCCACTCCTTCTCTACTACTAAAATACTACTACAACACCTGGAATATAATTTTTGGCTGTTTTATAGTGTAGATATAGCTAAGTGGCTCCCTTTTATGTCAGAGATAGCACGGGCCTCCATAAGTACTATTTAATCGATTCCGGAAAAATGAGGCTATTCGCAGGTACGCCAAGTTCGAAAGTACGCTAGGTTCGTTAAAGTATAGGTACGCCAGGTTCGTCAAAGTATAGGTACGCCAGGTTCGTCAAAGTACGCTAGGGTCGTCAAAGTACGCCCGCGCCAGGTTCGCAAGTACACAGGTTCGAAATATCCCGACCAATGCTAACCAACTTTTACGTCACTTTTACGGAGCCTCCCTGGCCCTGGCCCTGGCCTCTACCTAGGTGTAGATCAAGGACGTGCATTTCTACCTAATTTCCACCTGTTTTACCTCTGTAGGTACCGAAGTACTACTACTAGCTATGGACCCACTAAAACCTATAATACCAAGCCTCAGGAGTACTCCTGGCCTTTCCTATCCAGTGCCCTGGCGAGGATAAGGAGTACTAATTGGTCAGGATTGGAGTAGGAAGGAGTGCGCTCTAATTCGTACGGATAGGAACGGAGATTCCGTAGGATAGGAGTGGCGGGGANCTTAAGCTATAGGAACGTTCCTAGTAAAAATAAGTATAAGGGGCTCTCGCTTAGCTTCTACGTAGTACGCCGAGTACCCTCCGAGCCCTTAGTCGGTCTATTCGCGGCTTCGGCCCGGATTAATCAATTTAATTTAATTACTTAATTAATTATATAATTAAATAAGATTAGGAGATCTAGTTAATTAGAATAACTAAGATTAAGACCCTATTAGTTAATCTATTCTAATTACTTTTTATACTAGACTTACCCTTCTAATAATACTTATATTATTTAAATTAATTAAATTTACCTAGTAATCAAGTTAATTACTATAAATATAAAGTAAACTAAGTACTTTCTAATTTGTTTTTTTAATGTTTTATATATAGGAAGAGCGTTCGCCGGACTAGGTACTCTAGTACTCAGTGTTTAGTATCTCCCGTCCTTTCCTATCCTGACCTATAGGAGTGGAGTAGGAGAGCCAGGCCTTTGGCCTAGCAAAGGAAAGGAGAGCGAATTATATAACTAGATAGGNGGGTTCGGGAGAGGAACGGAAAGGAGAGGCTAAAAATAATTGTTCTTACTACGCAAATAACAGTATTTTTAGTACGTAAGCGACAGTCTTTTTGCTACGCAAGTGACAGTCTTTTTACTACGTAAGCAAGTCTTTTTGCTACGGTACGAAGGCACGTGGGAGCGCTAGGGAGGGTTCGCTAAGTTGTCTTTTTACTATGTAAGTGACAGTCTTTTTACTACGTAAGTGACAGTCTTTTTACTACGAAAGTAACAGTCTTTTTACGGTACGAAGGCACGTGAAAGGGTGGGTCCTAGGAATGGATACCTACCTATTGCGAAGGCAGACAGGCACGTGGGAGCCAAGGAGGGGATCACTTTGTAATTTCCACCATATTTCAAACCGGGCCATTTAGACCCACTAAAACCTACAACACCCCGGCCCTCAGGACCACTCCCGTCCTTTCCTATCCGGTGCCCTAGCGAGGATAAGGAGTGTTGATTAGTCCGGAAAGGAATAGATAGGAGAGCTTTCTAAACGTAACAGATAGGCCTCGGAAAGGAGTGTAGATAGGAAAGGACAGGAGTGGAACGGACGGGAGATACTAAACACTGCTAGTACTCGAGTAGGGTACTTTCGCTACTAGGAGTACTAAATAGGAATTAAACCTATATCGTTACCGCTCTTATATAAAGTGTTTTAGACGGCTTAGGGCTAATCTCCTTGCCCTAGCTAGAGTAAGGAGAAGGGCTTCCTAACCTATCTTTTCGTATAGGCGGTAATACTATATATAATTAGTATATAGTATCTCTCGTCCTTTCCTATCCTAACCTATAGGAGTAGAGTAGGAGAGCTAGGCCTTTAGCCTAGCAAAGGAAAGGAGAGCGAATTATATAACTAGATAGGAGTAGAGAAGGAAAGGCTAGGGTTAGGAGAGGAACGAAAAGGAGAGGCTAAAAATAATTATTCTTACTACGTAAATAATAGTCTTTTTACGAGTACTATATAGGTAATAGTCTTTTTACTACGTAAGTAACAGTCTTTTTACTACGTAAGTAACAGTCTTTTTGCTATAATACGAAGGTACGTGAGAGTACTAGGGAGGGTTCGCTAAGTAGTCTTTTTACTACGTAAGTAATAGTCTTTTTACTATAGTACGAAGGTACGTAAGAGTACTAGGGAAGGTTCGCTAAGTAGTCTTTACTACGTAACCTTAAAGTAATAGTCTTTTTATAGGTATAAAGGCACGTAAGAGCGCTAGGGAGGGTTTATAGGGTAAGTACTTTTTACTATAATATAAAGGCACGTAAGAGCGCTAGGGAGGGTTCGCTATATAGTCTTTTTACTATATAACCTAGAAGTAATAGTCTTTTTATAGTACGAAGGTACGTGGAAGGGTAGGTCCTAGGAATAGATATAGGGCTATAGTACGAAGGCACGTAGGAGCTAAGGAGGGGATTACTTTGTAATTTCTACTATATTTTAGACCTATCTTTAGACCTACTAGAAGACTACTCCCGTCCTTTCCTATCCGGTACCCTAGTAAGGATAAGGAGTACTAATTAGTTCGGAAAGGAAGGGATAGGAGAGCCGAAAATCTATATCGGATAGGCCTTGGAAAGGAGTATAGATAGGAAAGGACGGGAGTAGAATGGACGGGAGATACTATACACTATATATAATAGATTCTTCCTTATAATATCTCGCCTATTCCTCCCTAGACCCTTAAATCTATCCTTCCCTCCTGTCTACCTCGGTGTCTAAGTTGTTTGTAATGTCCTACTATGAGCCCGGGCAAGCAACGTATACAGGGACTTTAACTTATTACCCCTAAATATTATACTACTAGCTAAGTATAGACGAAAACCGTAGTCGTAACAGCTAAGAAGCCTAATATTTATCCCCTATCCTCCTTGCCCCTTATTATTCCGCCGAATCAAAGGTATTAAAAAAGGTCGAGTCTTAAGTCGATTTTGTCGAAAGCGTAGTAAGGGCAAAAAGATTTACTACGTAAGGGGGTATTTTCGTAGTCGGGACTTAATCTTGGCTCTCTGGCTAGGGCTAACCCTGCGGCTAGCCCTAACTAAAGGTTCGTAGAGGGTACCACGTACAGGTGTTAAGTCAAGCCCTCCCTCTTTTTTTTTCTTTCTTTTTTTTTTCTATTAAAAGGTGTATCTTATACCTAACTAACGACCCCCGCTCCCGTATTCCCCTCTTAGTCCCTTTTTAACATTCTATAGCCTTAGTAGCAATCCCCACACCTCCTCTAACAGAAGTCGACGCGGCGACCATCTTTCCCACATTCCAACCTTCCAGTACAATTTTCTAAACATTCCTCGCAGCACTATGTTTTTAGTAAGTTAGTATCTACTCTTAGTATTAAAAAGACGAAGAAAGAAGTAAAATAAGAAGCAAGGGTTCAGGTGTAAGAAAGCACTTACAGCTCGGTCTGCGTAGACTCTAGCAGCGAGGAGGAAAATAGCAGAGAGGGAGAGTAGTTTCATCTTAGCTAAGGAGCAAATAACAATTGCTATAGAGAGGTATATATTAGAAGGCGTTATTAGATAAAAAGTAGGTCAAAGTTTTAAATAGAGATAGTATACCTTTGAAATTCGAAAAGGATACAAAGTATATTTTCAGCTTATGTTATTCGGAACTAGGTATGTGGAAGGCCAGGGGCCAGAAGAGCTGTATTCAGATGACTAGAGAGCTAAGTACGCATGGGCAGGAGCCTGGCTTATATAGCCCTGGCATATGGCCCTGGTATATGGCCCTGGTATATGGCCCTGGCATATGCTCCTTTGTTGTACACTCCTGGGCACTCCTGTTCCACTTTATGTTAGTTGGTTCCGTGCGGTGGAAACCACGGTCAGTATATTAGCTGACAACAAGATTTGCATGAGCCCTTGGGACCTAGGACTGGTGCAAAAGTTTATGATTTGCACTAACATTTGCACTATTCTAACTCGCGAGCCAAACATGCTCTAACTAACGACCCCCGCTCCTGCATTCCCCTCTTGGTCCCTTTCTAACATTTTATAGGGGATCACAACTTCCACACAGGTTAAAACAGCGGCGGCCTACGTCAGCAGCTGGGCCGCATGCATTTCCTTCGCACTTCCGTATACAAGCAAGGCAGCACTATGTTTTAATAAGTTAGCAACTTCTCTTATATTAAGTATTAAAAAAACAAAGCAAAAAGTAAAATAGGAAGTAAGGGTTTAGGTATACGAATACACTTACAGATGAATCTGCGTAGACTATAGTAGCGAGGAGGAAAATAGCAGAGAGGGAGAGTAGTTTCATCTTAGCTAAGGAGCAAATAACAATTGCTATAGAGAGGTATATGTTGTTCGGAACTAGGTATGTGGAAGGCCAGGGGCCAGAAGAGCTATAT
The DNA here is from genome assembly GCA_900184765.1 of Hymenoscyphus fraxineus. NCBI lineage: Eukaryota > Fungi > Ascomycota > Leotiomycetes > Helotiales > Helotiaceae > Hymenoscyphus > Hymenoscyphus fraxineus. The sequence continues at coordinate 1,350,048 of LT855411.1, forward strand.
TCAGATGACTAGAGAGCTAAGTACGTATGGGCAGGAGCCTGGCTTATATAGCCCTGGCATATGGCCCTGGCAAATGCTCCTTTGCTGTACACTCCTGGGCACTCCTGTTCCACTTTATGTTGGTTGGTTCCGTGCGGTGGTAACCACGGTCAGCATATTAGCTGACAATTGCAACAGCTCATCTTTCTCTTTTGTATTAATAGAAATGAAAGCAGAAATCAGCAAACTGATAATGAGATAAGGTTATACAGATAAACTTGGCTATAAGGATACTGGATATAAGGATAACCTCGGTTATATCCTTAAATTTTGGGTCCTAATTTTTTTAGGTGAATATACTAAGGATACCTCCCTATAAGGATAATCCTTAGTTTTTTAGGTCCTAAAAAGTTTTTACTACCTAAAATACCTGACTTATATCCTTAAGAGTTTTTTAATCCTTGTAAATTTAGTTATTCTAAATAATTTCTCTATATTTCTAAGTATAAAACTAGGTAGTACCTAGTAAGAAGAATTAGTAGATTACTAGCCTTATATATAAATTAGTAAGTACTATATTATATATTTCAAATACTTAAATAAATAATCATGTCGTCGCCTATGCCAAGACCCTCGTTATAAGGTAACCTCGGTTATATCCTTAAAAGTCCTGCCCCCGCGAATATCCTTATATCCAGGTTTATCTGTATCATCTTGGAAGGAGAGGATTCCGGACTTTCTAAAAGCCGATGAATCAGCCCATCCAAGTGGTTGTGAAACTGCGATTCTGCGATGGAGGGAAGGGAAAGCGACCCCTGAACTTGGCGAACTGCTGTAACAATGATCGCTGGCCCACTACCATACTTCAAAGCAGTGCCAATTAGCGAATCAAAGGATTTGAATTGCGAGCCGACAGCCGAAAAGTGCTTTTTGCTCGTCTCGGGTTCGAAAGTACGAAAGAAACGGGGGTTGATTACCCAATCAGGAAATCATGAGGCTGTACGCCTAGGGTAATCACATTAGGTGCAAGTGGGACGGTATTTTGGGTCAAACAGCCTCCTGGGCGCTTGTGAGGTTATTCGAAACCTTGCAAGTGGTGCCCAGGCTGCCTAGCGCTCAATTATGGCCTAAATAAACATACAAAATAGGTGGAATGTTCGGGGATGGGGGTGAGAATCAAAGAGAAAACCCGCTTAGCGAATAAACAACAATCCTACTAAATCGTAGTGTTGTTGATGATGGAGTCGAAAGTACGGATAGCTCGGAATAAGGAGAGCGGGGGTTGATTAGTCACCCTCGCTACGCAAAACACATCATTGGCAACGTCGGTTACTCCACCTCTTCTTGGTGCGTGGTAAAATATGGAGGTCATTTATGGGCTGGGCTGGTTTTCTGTTTATATTTGGGTTGTTGGAAGGGGTGGTGAAACGTGTCTATGCGGAGAAGCCGATGAAATCTGAGGGATTGTGGAGTTCTCGGTATGTTTTTGAACGGGAATACGGCGGTCAATAATACTGTTACTACAGGCTACATGCCCTGTAACATACCCTGAAGCGCTCTAGAGAGCCCCTAAAGCTGGTTGGACTCACTTTACAAATCCCCCTTAGGCCAGACGCTATAGCTAGTAAGGTTTCTCCAATTTCCTAAGCCTTTAAAGTGGATCTCACAGGGGCCAATCAGGGGCTTTAGATGCCTGTAATACCCACAGTACCCTACAGGGGATCGCTATTCCATACCCTGAATTATAGGGCTATAGCCTGTAGTGACAGTATATCTGACCGCGTTCTCCCTCCGTAGAATTCTTGTGTTTTTGGGATGAGGGTATAAGAAGACTGATGGGAGACTGATTTTTTTCAAATCAATCAATCAATCAATTTGCTCATTCATCACTCAATCACTCAACAACTCAATCACTCAATTCAAATAACCTACCACATTACACCATCCAAATATCCAACATGAAGTCCTTCACCACCATCTTCATCCTCGCCATTGCCACTCTCAGCATAGCGGCACCATCCCCAAACCCTCAAGACTCGGAGTTCCAAGCCAGATGTGAACAATCATGCAGAGCCGTTTGCGGAAGTTTTGTTAGTATTCCTCTACATACCTTGATCCCCTGAATGTAGAAAATCTTGCTAATCTATGATCTTCTCTTTGTTAGGGATCTGAGAGAGCGCTTTGTCCTGGTGATGCGAGGGATACTGCGCAGTGTACCTGCGGGACCATTGGTAGAACCACAGTTGCGAGGAAACCATCAGGAAACTAGTTTCGCAGGAGGAATGTAACGATACTATGCTATGTGGGAATTGGACGGCATCGGAGTTGGGGCAATGTAGGCTGTAAAACATCGCGGGTACGAATTGTTAGCCGCGACTATGGGATGGGAATGGGAATATAGTCACGTAGACCAATATCTAAATGTGTGCTATTATAACTCTCAAATCAACGAATTAATTAACGCTACAAGTAATTCGTCAATTAGTATGCATTATAGATTAGACGGTATTATTTAATCACTTTCGGATACGAATTATTTATTACTTATATTAATAAAGAAAGTTAGTTTTTAATTAAAGCTACCCTATTACCCTCGCCTAAGAAAGTGAATAAAGCACCCTAAAAGAAGTAATTAAAGTATAAACTCTATAATATAAGTAAGTAAAAAGTAAAGCTATTCCTAGATACGATTATTTCGCCTTTAGTTCCCGGTATTAACTCTTACTCTACCTCGCCCCTAACCTTTGTTTTCCCCTCGTCTCTACCCCCTACGTTATCTACTATTCTCTTATATAGTCCTTTCTCTATCGTCTATTCGTCACGTATTATATGAGAGGCTTATTGTTAGTTTTATTTTATATTTGCTAGCTAGCTTTAAACGCTTATACTTCAGCCATAAATAGACTAATCAAAAGGCTCCATTTATTAGATATTTAAAGGATAAGCGCCCTCGGCCCGCGTCCTATAAGGGAGCAGTAGAACTATCTATAAATAGGTACAAAGCTTATAAATTAGTACAACACGTAGTAGTACTATAGGCACTTAGCTAAGGCGAGTAACCCGCGAGGGGTATATAGGTAGGAGAGCTTAAAAGTATAACGGACAATAATATTATAGTATTATTATTAAGGAGTTCTATACTCGAGTATAAGAAGAGATATAATACTTAGACTCCCTTATTTACTATAAACCCCTACTATTTATTATCTATTCGTTATATATTATATAAGAAGCTTATTATTAGTTTTATTTTATATTTACTAGCTAGCTTTAAACGCTTATACTTTAGCTATAAATAGACTAATTAAGAGGCTCTATTTATTAGATATTTAAAGGATAAGCGNCGGCTATATTAAGTACCGCGAAAAGAAGTAGCTATAAAATAACAAAACTAAGGAAGACTTAAAGGAAGGAAATAAGAGTATAAATTAAAGAACTAAACCTCTCGACCCTATAAAAAGCGACGACTTAAAAGATAGCGATTTTATAAACTAAGTGTAAAATACTCTTAAAAGGTATTCGACAACTACCTACTAAGCTACTATATATCCTTGTCCGAAAGACTTAAATCCGAGGTACGTTAAGCCGCTCCCCGGCAAGTACTATAACCTATATATTATCGAGTATCTAGAACCCTATAGAGATAAAGTCGTTATTAGAGGGTATCTATATAAAATTTATATGTAAAAGGCCCTTACTCTATATAAAATAAGGGGGCGGTTAGTAGTTATAGATCGAAGTTAAATAGTACTACTAAGGCCGCTATTAGATAGACTTTGTCGCTAGTACGTTCTACTATAATCTCTACCCTAGTATATAGTACGTCTACTTTACTTGATTATAAAAACAAAGTCGTATATTCCTTACCTAGGGTAAAAAAGATATTATATTACTAAACTTTCGTCTACTAAAAAAAATATATATTAAGTTACTCTACTACTATATATATAATTTTACTAATTCGAAAGAAAGCTATAAAAGCTAGTTTTATAGCTACCTTAAAATTAAAGTAATTATACTATCTACTAAGAATATAAAGAGGTTTACGTAGAATCGAAGTAATTTAGTAGATATACTTATATTATAATTGTTCTACCTAGTAAACTTATTAAACCCCTTAATCTACTTATATACCTTAGATTATTTACTATAAAATTAGTTTATTAAATACTCGAAGGTTGAATTTACGTTCTATATAGTAAGATTAAATAATAGATAAGCCTACTATAATCGACCTAGGTTTTAGGTGTCCTACTACTAAAAGGCTCTAGGGTATACTTATATTTTTAGTAGCTACCTAGCTAATAAGTAATATTAAATTCGCTAGCTATGCTAGGTGTAATATCTTAGCTTAAAACGCCTTAAAGGAGCGAATATAGGAATTATAAACTTTATAAGTATTTAGAGATAAACCTAAATATACTAGCCTTAAAACCTTCTAAGATAATAAAGGGTAAGACCGAAAGTCTATATAATTAATAGGTAGATCTATTTATAGTTAAGCTAAAGAAGTAGATACTAATTAGTAATAACTCCTTCTAAATTATATAAAAAAGTATTAGTAAGTATATNTCTATTTAGCGATTCGGGCACCTAATATTTCTATATTTATCTAAGCTACTATATAAAATAGGTAGCGGAGTAGTCTATTCTAAAAAGGATACTTTAAGTATTACTTAATAAGACTAATTTATATAGAGACGTTATTTATATAAACTACTACCCTTTTTTATAACTATATAGAGGCCTACTTATCGAAGGAAGCTTAAACCGCCTTAATCTTAAAAATATTAATATCGAATATAGAACCTTTTATTATAGGAGGTAGGGGTAATTATAATATATAATCCTAATTAAGAAGGTATATATATTAACGCTAATCTACCTAGGGTTTATTAATTATAAGGTAAAAGGCGCCTAGACCCTAAATAGAGGTATTATAAAATAGGTAAACGTATTTATACTATATATTAAAGAACAACATACTATTAAAGTATAGGAGTATCCGGTCCTACTATATTAAATCTATCTTAACCTTCGGGGTTAACTATTATTAAGTAGTATCTAATAGCTTCTTAGGCTAGGTATAAATAAAAGTCTAAAAGTTATAGTAGAAAACCTAGCTTAATTATACTACCCTAGTATAAAAAGTAAGTAAGCTAGTTAAAGATTCTAACTCTTTTTAAGTAATATTATTTTAATTAATAAATTATACTATAGTATCTTAAATTTAAGATAGTTTCTCTAGTAGAATTAAGGCTATAAAACTATTTATATCTACTAAGTATCTTAGGAGTTCTACTAAAGTACCCTCTATACTTTTCGAGTTATTAATTAAAATACCTAAGACTTATATTAATTATAAATATTACTTATCCTAGTTCTATATAAATAATCAAGTAGCCTAAGCCTTTATAAATATAGCGAATTTGTTATCTAAATAATAAGCTAGTAAACTCTAACCTAGGAGATATAACTTAATAATCTATTTAAACGCTTTAGCGAAAAGGTTAAATATAAACGGCGCTATAGTAAGACTAAAGGGTAGAACTATATATATAAACTTTACCCCTTCCTACTTAAATCCTAGGGACTAACGTATATATTCTACTACTAGGACTATCTAAAAGGCGTTTAATATATCCCTCTTAAATATTATATAGTCTCGGCCTACTAAGCGAACTAAGCCTAGAACCTTATTAAAGGTAATATATTTAAGATATATATATTTGTTTAGTATATAGTAGTTAATAAAATCTCCTTTTAGAAAGGATAGATAGTAGATCTAACGCCGGTTACTATTTAGCTTAGGTTTTAGTATAAAACCTAGAGGAGACGTAATAAAAGGATTATTATCTTATAGAAAGACTTTCTTTACTAGCCTATGTTATAGATCCTTCTTAATTTTCGACGCTAGTAACTAGGGGAACTTATACGTTAATAAAAGGTTTAGAGAGATTCTAAAGATCTATAGACCCTTGTATCTAATTAAGGTACTAAATTAAAGGATATTATTAATTATATTTATAAATTTAAGGTCTAGATATTAGCGTAATAGTATATACTACGCTATTAGGTTTAAAGGAGAGGGCGAGTTTTAGAGTAGTAGTTTTAATATATCTATAATATTAAATAGTACTAGTGTATTCGTAGATAATAGCGTAGGAGAGTAAGTATAAGATAGTAAAAATTAGTATAAAGAGACTAAATTATTTATACGAACTTATACTATTTACTAAACTTAATCTCCTATACTAAAATCTTACTCCTTTTTCTTAGTCTTTTTTGCTTTACGCTTACTATCTAGGTAACGATAAACGTACTCCGAATCTATATAACTAGAGCCCTTTAACTCCTTATAATAAACCTCCTTTCTTTTATTACTATTTAACTTCTCTCTCTTATCCTTTCGACCTCCTTCTCCTCTTTCTTATCCTAGCTTCTTTATATAATAATAATTTAAGATCTTAACCTCCGGAATATACTATAGCTTAATACTCCGAAGAACGCTATATAATACTACCTATTCCTACTAATATAGCGCTAAGTTAAGGACCTTCTTTTAAATAAAGATTCCCGCTAGCTTTAAGATTAAGATAATAAAGGTAGTTATATTAGCTAGGAGATTTACTAAGAGATAGAGAGAATAGTATAACTAAATAATATACGCTTAGTAATTAAGAAAATAATAGTACTACTTATTTAGATTAGAACTAAATACCTTAATTAACTTTATATCTCTAATAAACTAACTACCTATCTCTATATTAAACAAAATACTAGTACTTTAGTCCTTCTAAACCGGGGTAGATTTATCTAATAAGTGGAGATTAGAGACCTTAAAAGTACCTTTTATAATCTAGATAATATACTTCTTATACTAGGCTAAGAGAGTATTTATAACCTATATTACTAGAGGGGGTAATATACTAATATCTTCTTATAATTAACCGCTAGCCTATACTCTATCTAGGAGTTTACTAGCCGAAATATTTAGAAATCTTATATCCCTAAAAGGTATACTTATAAGGTTCTAATCTATACTAATAGGTTAGCCCCCTATACCTAAATTTAGCTAACCTACCCCTACTCCTTGGCTAAATTATAGCTAAAGTACTCCTTAGGGAATACTATAACCCTAGCCCTACTATAGAAGCGGCGGAGGGACTCCTATACCTAAATTTTACTATAGGATACCCTATAGATTTTACCTACCTAGAGCCCCGAATATCTAGTAACTAAACGTACCTAGGTTATAACTACTAATACTAAACTAAACCGTACCTAGATTATAACTACTATAACTACTACCTAAAGCGCCGAATCTAAAACTACTATATCTACCTATCCCTAGGTACTTTATATATCTACTATAACTACTAAAAGCTAGGAGTTAGTATAGTTCTTATAGAGGAGTACTATTATATTAAGGCTAGGTAAGACAACTATATTTACCCGGATAAAAGTTATATTTACTACTACTAGGTTAAATTAGATTAACCTAAGCCGGTAGATTAAGTTAATTACCCTATAGTAGAAGGTTAACTTATACTAGTAGATTAACTTATTATATAGGTAGATTAACTTATTATTATACTAGTAGATTAACTTATTATATAAGTAGAATAGCTTATTATTCTTATTAAGAGGAGGCCGAATAACAACCTTCTTATAGTAAGGTAGAATAATTATAACGACTAGCTATACGCGTAGCCTTAGTAGTATCTATAGTATTATATTAAGCCTAAAGCTCTACTCGAGCCGCCTCTCCTACTTCTACTATACGACAATTATAATTAAGAGCTCTAGCTAGAAGGTTTACTCGAGCTTTAGTACTAGTATAGTTTACCGCCTTTGTTAGATTACCCTTACGGACAGAATCATAACCTTTTATTTGTAGAGGTATATTAAGGGTTATTATTAATTATTATACTAGTAAAAGAGCTTAAAAGTGTAACGGATAATAATATTATAGTGTTGTTGTTAAGGAGTTCTGTACTCGAGTATAAGAAGGGATATAATACCCGGACTCCCTTATTCACTATAAACCCCTGCTATCTATATAGTAGTAATAGGGACTCTATTAGTTTCGACTTATATAGCTTTAGCGAGAGAGACTTTCCCTCCTTTAACGCTAAATAGCGATATAGCTAGGTTAGTAGCGTCTATAGTAAAGTAATAATAAGGACAATAGTAGTAGGGAAGAAATAAGGGGTAGGGAACATAGACCTTAATATAGATTTATATAGTATTATAGTATTTATATACTATATTCTATTCCTTATTCTATACCTACTACCTTACTTGTTTTATACCCTAATAAGCTATAATAAAAGGTTATTATAGAATAGATTGTCGTATTTGTAACGTTTATAATAGTACTCTGTACATCTATTATACGGCGATTATAATAGTCTAATTGGTCAAACCGGCAAATCTGGGGTTACTATAGCACAGATGCCTAATTATGAAAATTAATTATCGTATTACGTGTTTGTTTTCGTTTTCGTTTTTTGGGGGATTCTGATGGGACTTATTAGGGTTCCTATTTTCTTAACTGTTTATCCCATCCAAGGTCGCGTTAATAAGCACTGAACATGAAGTAAAGGAAGTGTTTAAGTAAGCGAAAACAATTCAACAAGGATACTTAGATCTCCATAAAAACGCCATCTTCGCTTAAATGACAACATGTGAACACCATACTTTAACATCACCTCTTCCCCCAACTTGACGCCTTCAATCACAAATTTAAGCTTTATATCCCGGGATCTGTAAGTGCGATCTGTGGGAGGACAACCCCATCTTTTGCCGTTATCATGAAGTTATATGGAGGCTTGTGCAGTGATAACAGTATCTGTCACGGAATGCGTGCTGCAGGTCGAATTGTTCGTGCTTGAGAGGAAGCTTTTATGGGAGATTGTAAATGGGATGTTGCAATAGTGGGGGTGCTTGTCGTACAATGGGAATTTGGGTATTACTTATACATGCGTATCGTGGTTTTTCGCTCATTGCTTTTTTTAGATGTTGGCCTTTCGGTGATTGATATATCAAGTTCGGTTTATGAGCAACAAGAGAATATGTCGAACTCAGAATCCATATCAAAGGTTGCGAATTTGCAAAACGTTTACACAGCCGATAATGAAGCTCAACAAGTTACACACGAGTACATAAAACGTAGCACTCCCCTGATCAAAACCCCCCAAAAGAAAATGAGACAGCAAAGAAGAAGCTAACAAACACAAAGCAAAATGGTACCGAAGTTCTTTCTACAACGCTCTCATCCTCGGAGTCTGCAACTTCCTCGCCCCCGGAATCTGGGGAGCAATGAACTCCCTCGGCGCAGGCGGCGCCCAAAAACCATATCTCGTGAACACCGCAAACGCCCTCACATTCTGCCTCATGGTCGTCTCCTGCTATTTCTCCCCCACCCTCGTCCGCATGATCGGAATCAAATACGCTCTGCTGTTCGGTACCCTCGGGTACGCACCCTACGCCGCGGGTCTCTACACTAATAACCGCTTCGGAACCGAGTGGTTCGTTCTCTTCGGTGCGGCGTGTTGTGGGATCAGTGCGGGTGTGTTTTGGATGGCGGAGGCGGCTATTGCGTTGGCCTACCCGGAACCTGAGAACCAGGGCAAGTTTTTGGGGTTCTGGTTGAGTTTTCGGGTTGGGGGACAGGTGGTGGGTGGTGCGATTAATTTGGGTATTAATGCGAATGCGAATAAGGCGGGAAAGGTGTCTTATAATGTTTACCTTGTTTTTATTGCTCTACAGGCTGTTGCGCCGCTTGCGTCTTTGCTTTTGAATAAGCCTGACAAGGTGCAGAGGACTGATGGCGTGAAGGTTAGGTTGGCGATTACGGAGGGGTCTATTTATGAGTTGAAGGCTACGACGAGGTTGCTTTTTAGTCGTAACTTTTTGCTTATTATTCCTCTTATTGCGCAAGGTGTTTATACTGAGGCTGTCATGTTTACGTTTCAATCTCTTTGGTTTAGTGTGAGAGCGAGAGCTCTGGGGTCGTTTGTTGCGGGGATTGCGGCGGTTATTTCTGGGAATCTGTTGGGTACGTGGTTGGATCGGCAGAAGATTGCTTTGAAGACCAGGGCGAGAGGCGCTTTTATAGTCATCTTGACTCTGCAGGGCGCGTGGTGGATTTGGGCAACTATTCTCGTGAACGACTTTCATAAGAGTAGACCGACCTATGATTGGGTGGATGCTGGGTTTGGAAAGGGATTTGCCCTATTTTTCATGTGGGTTGCTTGGTTCCAGTTAAATTACATGTATCTGTAAGTCCCCTTCTCCTTTCATCTATATCGACCAGTATTAATGTTTTACATCAAGATATTTTGTTGTTGGAGAACTCGCCGGAACTCCAGAAGAACTCATTCGTATTGCGGGATTATTGAGAGCTGTTGAGTCAGCTGTGCAAGCTGTGAGCGTTAGTTGCGCCTAGGAATACCTCCAAATAACGTACTCGGCTAACATTGTTTAGTATGGTCTTAATAGTATCCCAATCATTGCCGATATTGGAGGTGTCTATCTCAACTTTTGTCTCTGGGGAATTTCTCTCCTGCCTGGTTGGCTGGTTATAAAGGAAATAGGCGTGAGCTTGGGTGATAAAAAGATGGAGAGAGAGCGGGTAGAGGGCGAAAATGAAGTTTCTGATGTCAAGAGCAACTAGACGTTCGGGTATTTATAGACCCTTGGCGTTGGAGACAGATATTTGAGTATCAGAACATTGGTTCCAAAGTTGGTATATGATAGATATAAGACATGGGTTGGAGGTTTGAAACACTCCGAGGAGCTGGATAGACGAGTAGCAACTCTGCTAGTAAACTTGGGGAACCTTAGGCATATGACTAAAACGTGACACCTTATTCCGTTACGCCTCGGCCTTCTCTCCATCCGGAGACATGAGATTCATTATTAAACGTGATGATTCCTCGGGAAGATGTCTGATTTTCATTCTGACGCCTTCAATAGTTAACTACACAAAAGCTTTGAGCAGTACCTACAAGAAGTAAGGGAAATCACACCATGTAATACTATCCAGAAACGATTTCTTGCACATTACGAACTTCTATATTCGGGAGTCCTGCCAAAGAAGAGACATAAGGGGGGAACCGAGAGAAATGCCGTTATCTTCGGGTTCTAGATCTAGCATCAACAGTTCTACATAGCACCACACACGAAAGTCAACGATGAAGATATCGACTATAGTTCACCAATAAAAGTCACTGAACTAGAGTCGACAGAAGATCTTTCAACACTTTTTTATTCTTACGGGTTGCAAATTGAGCGTTGTAATCACAGAGTGAACCGACAAGCGCGATCCTTAGTAACATCTAAATTCTGTAGACGTGTGAAAGCATGCTACGCATATCCAAGTACAAAATCTTCAGAGCTTAATGTTTTGAATGAGATTGAAGTCTGTTTTGCGATATGGAGGGGGTATTGGTGGGTTGTATTAAGGATTGGGAATTGTGGAGAGAAACCTCCCTTCACTATGTGGACGGAATGTTAGGCGAGGGGAATAGGGGCTCGGGGTGAGGTGTGGAATTAGGAGAATTAGGGCGGGTGAGACACATACCAAGACCCTTTCTTAGGGTCAAATTTTAATGTAACTCCTTTCACTACTCAGTAAGTTTATCTAATAGCCCAGTTCATCTCACTACTTATCAACTCCAAATCTTTGGTAATGCTCTATGAAACTGCTTAACTCCAGGCCGGGTTTTCTCCCTTCTATACCAAATTAGGTAAGAAGATCATAGAAGAGGATAAACAGCGTAACTCATCATCTAATACAAACAATCACGTCCATCACCCTTTCCTCCTTTCGATTGCCCCATCCATACTCCTCCGTCGCCTTTTGACTTTCTTTAACTTTACCTTCGAGTGAAAAACTAATTACAGAAGATATCAACACCCGAGTTCTCAGAACTCTTTTCAGCAAGGAGAACATATATATTTCAACAGGCGAGGTAATAGAGATAACAACGTGGTAAGGAGGTGCTAGTCGCAAGTGAACTTGTGGAAGTGCGGGGTATTCTGGGGGGGTAAGAGGTGGATACACGCTATCAAAAGTTATTATACCAAAAGTCTAGTACAAGACTACAAGTAAATCAATTGTCCCACTTTACGTAGGTCAATCAGGGGTAAAAAGTATTAATTGTTCTAAACTAGTCGTGTAATTGATTTAGTTGTGTAAGGTCTTAGGATAATATTTTTACAACTTGGGTGTGTATAGAGTAATGCTCGTCTCTCTTACAGTACTGTAAGAATCACAGATGAGAAGCTTATTTTTCGCGATCTCAAATTCTTATGCCGCCATACTTCTATATCATGAGTAACTTCCATCTCAATCGTAGCGTTCTCTGATAAGCCATATCGAACTTTTCTGAGCAAATCATTAAACAAGACATTGGTTTCGCATAGTTTCAACTGGCACTTTCGCGATCCGGTATTTCACTGTTAACCTTAACAAACCATCTTCTCACACTCAACCATCAAGTTCCAGCTACAGTAGGAAACTCCGTCAAATGTTTTAGCCGCAGTAACGTACAGTAAATCTTGCTGTAAATACTACCATAAGCCTCTAGACACACGAATAAGCCATTACATTCGCCAACCAAGTCACCAGGGTAATACAGTAGCAGGATTTATTCATAGTGAACGAGGATAGTGCATAGTAAGCCATGGTTATATATCCCACCCCACTACCTCCGTACATACTATCTACATTCCATCAACACCGCCACCACATCTACTAAATCGTCAGCTACACTATTGCAAGCTCTAACCCACCCACATGCCCCTCGCCGTGCAGTGTACTATCGCGAGTCTTAGAGGGGAATCTTACATATCGTCTAGTTCATCTTTCGTATTCCACCAGATCGATAGAGCTAGCGCCTTCTAATTGGTCTGCTAGTACAATGTAGTCAAAGGCCATGAACTTTGTGTTCTATCTTTACAGGCTGTGTGATTGTTTAAGCTGTGTACTGTATTTATTTTTAGTTAGTTACTTGTACTGCGCCCCCACGCGTGGCCGAGGGTGCTTATATATTCTTCGCTAGCGCTTTCCACTAGACAGACTCGTATGTGGGCAATGTATAAGCACTTGAAGTGAAGCTAGCTAGTAATATAAAAGGAAAGTATGGTAATGATAAGCCTCGTTTGATGTGATGTGTGATGAGAGATGAATGAATATGAATCTTGAATCGCTATATGTGAAAGTACTAAATGGCCTTCTTAATGTTAAATAACTATCTTTAGAAGTTCGCATCGGGGGTTATTGATAATGTAGTCTAGTCTCCTCAGGTAAATATATTACTCAAGATGAATAGTTACCGAGCTCATCTAGCACATTCTCAAAAGTCAACTTTGACAACTTGGATTTAAGAAAAATTCTCTAACGCATATCCAGAACCCTAGTCCCTTTCCTCAGCGTGCACAGCTCCTTCCCTACAGAATTCTCATCTCAAAAAAATCAAAAAAATCAACACGGACTCCCGCCATCCCACGTTCAACTCTTTAGGAGTAGAAGTCCCCTTTCCCACTCATCCACTCAATATCCACGAATCCTTCCCATTCCCGATACTCACCACTCACTCCCGTACAGTACATTTCAAACATCCATCGTAAATACCTACCTATTCACTTCTTCACTTATGGTCTTGTCTTCATAATAAACATATCCGTAGAATTCTGAGACAATTTAAAAGTTAAAGGAAAGACGGGATGGAAATATTACTCTATGTATCCTATCCTATTCCCTCGCGTACAAAGATATCCGAGATTGTGCGAGGAGGAAGTCTAGGGCTTTGGATCGTGGACGAGTTGGATGGAGGAGAGGTGATGTGGGTATGGGAAGGGATTTATGGTTTAGTGAGTGAGTAAGTAAGGAAGTGGGAGGTGTGGGTTGTGGGAAGAGGGGTATTATAATGAGGAAGGAGAGGTATGGAGAGGGGCATTGAAGGGTTAGGAAGGGGATTGGTTGGTAGATGTTATGATATATTCCTAGGGATATAATAGTTAGTGCGTCGTTCCTACTGCGCTCTCGCTTGTAGTCAGCGGAAGTAAGTGTATAGCGGAAGTAAGTGTATAGTTGGTATAGCGTTTCTTTAGGACATTAATTTACTATAGAACTATACTAAAAAATTATATACAAGTGTAACTAACTCCTAACCTATACTTCTTATAAGCGTATAAAGTCTATATTATTGTAAATATCCTACCAAAAGTCTACATTCGCTCTAATTAAGTTAATTAAGGATATACTCTCCTAGTCTAACAAATCTATTTTAGGTTCTATAGGACGAGATAGTATAGGGTTAATTACTCCTCCTCCTATATAAATAATAACCTTATTATTATTAATATTATTAAGGTCTCCTAGGAAGAGTTAAGTTTTATATTCTTGTATAGATTATAATAGACCTTATAGTATTCCTCTATTAATTTATATAACTTTATATAATTCGGTATCTTCTTAGGATTACGTATTAGAACGTTAGCTAGTTATAGAGTATATATATTAGCGGATATTTAACCTATAGCTACTATTTAACCTTATAATAACTTCTGCTCTCTCTTATCTTTATAAGCTTAGATACCTTATTATTAAAGAGATCTCTTTTTACTATTAACTACTATCTTAAGCTTATTCTTAGTCTTACGTAAAGCCTCTAATCGCTCCTTATAATCCTTCTCTACTATTAATATCTTTATAATTACTATAGATATTACCCTACCTTAGTAGAAAGTCTTACGCGACACCTACTAACGTTTATAGTTATCCTAGAGTTTATTCTATAAAGTAGTAAATTCGATTATTCGAAGGTAGTCTCTTTATAGTATAACTCTAATAGTTTTTATTATAGCCTTATAGAATTAAATAGTATTATTAGAAAGTTAGGTAGGATTATAGTCGCCGAGTTATTATACGTCTATAGTAGTACGAAATAACTCGTCGGAGTATAGAGTAGGATATAGTAGTAACTATAAATTCTTTACCTCCTCTACCTTTATAAATACTCTTTTCTTACTTTTATATTTATATATCTTAGACTCGATCGCCTTCTAACTTTATAGCTATAAGCTAGTATTCTTCTAGAAGTTCTTAATTATATATAGTTTTATTATATTAGCTCGAATTTACTTAAGATTATAAAAGAAGAAGGATATACTATATTCGAATTCGAGGGAGTAGAGGGCTCGGGATATAGTAAGTTTATAGTAGTATTTCTAAGGTCTAAAAATACTAATATTAAGAGGCTATAAAATATAAGTTAAATATAAAGGGAAATAAAATACTATAATATAATTATTATAAAGTTTAATTTAAAACTTATCTAGATAANTTAAAAGAAGTATTTACTATAGTTTATTAGGTCTTATACCTATCTATTTAATTAAATAGTTAGTATATTCTATAATAATCTTATTATTAATATATCTAATAGGTAAATAAGTAATTATCTCTTTACTAGTTAGTTCTTTAGAAATCTAATTATCTATAACCCTATATCCTAGGGCTATAATAAAAGGGGCGAGGGTTTTCTTACTATTTATAGTTATAGTCTTAATTACTATAATCAACTTACGATTCTCTAGGTAAGCTATATATAGCTCCTTAACTTATTAAGGAACTATAACATTCTTACTTCTAGCGTACCTAACCCTAACTCTAGATTTGTTTATATTTAGTATATATTTACTACTATAGATATCTAACCTTTCTAGCTTATCTTAGTACTTTAGGAACTATTCTCTAACGTTCTCCTCTATATATATCTTAAGGCGTATATATATAATTAGTTTTATTATAATTATATATAAATCTAGGTATCTCTTTAACTATTTAGTAAACTAGGATTTAGAAGGAGCTACTATATTTTACACGAGTTTTAGGTAATAAATTATAGAGAATACTATATTATATATTACTCTAAGACCTTAATCCTATTAATTATAATAGTACTAGTAGATAGCCTCTTCTTATACGTTAGTTAAAACCTTATTATTTCTACTATAGGTATTATATATACCGTTCTTATTAAGCCTCTTCTTTTAAATATAATTTAAAGTAGACTATATAAAAATCTAAATAATATAGTATATATATACTATAATAGTAATATATTTGTCCTTCCTTTTATATTATACCTATTCGATAGCTTTATAGAGATCGTAAGTATATTTGGATTACGTATAATCGCGTCTATATAAATTAATAAAGTCTTATTTATAAGTAGGTTTATATATAGGTTCGAGGGGTAGAGAAGAGCGAAAGATACGTGAATTTAATATTTTTAGTAGAAACTTTAATAGTATAAGGTAATTTACTAATGTTCTATAGATAGTTTTTAGTAGAGGATTATATATACAGAGTATTATTAGTTTACTATACACTTGCTTCCGCTATACACTTACTTCCGCTAACTACAAGCGAGAGCGTAGTAGGAAGACGTACTAACTATTAATTAATATTTTAGAACTGTAGGAAGGAGAGTTGATATTAGGCCTTTTTTTATTTACTTATTAGGATATTAGTTTTTTAAGTCTTATGTTATGTAAGAGTAGTTCTTCTAATTCCTATCCTTGAGAATGTGTTTAAGAGAGATATGGGAATTATTAAGAAGAGTACGGATACGGATATATAG
The DNA here is from genome assembly GCA_900184765.1 of Hymenoscyphus fraxineus. Lineage (NCBI taxonomy): Eukaryota > Fungi > Ascomycota > Leotiomycetes > Helotiales > Helotiaceae > Hymenoscyphus > Hymenoscyphus fraxineus. The sequence goes on from LT855411.1 coordinate 1,366,688, forward strand.
ATGTACAATAACGTAATCGAGAAAACAAATACATTAAGTCATTGAATCTAAGTTTTTTGGAAAAGGGAGATGTGCTATAAGTATCTCGATACTTTCTCATCATCTAGATCCTAGAAGTCTATCTAGTTCTAGATCTTCCAAGGATCGAGAATGCATCAGAAAGAAAGAAAGAAAGATACAGTTCGATGTCTTGCATAAACGTGGGAGATGCGAGACGCTTGCCAGCCATGCTGTAACACATATCCTGCGACTGGCTGGATTACACATAGCTTTTTGTAAGACCTGGTACAGTACATAAGCCAGGAATGAATGGCATTGCAGCTGGGAAAAAAGCAAGTCCTGATGAAGGTTAAGGAAGAAGTAAAACCTTCCATTAGGTTGGTGTTGTATGCGAAGAAAACCCGTTACACAAGAGAAAAGAAATAACCACGAAAAAAAAGGGAAAGGAAAGGAAAGGAAAGCAAAAGGTCAGCGGAGAATATATCACCTCTGACTCACTGCTGAACTACCCTCTTCACGCAGTATCACTCCAAGGAATCCGACATGGTGATGAACAGTCAATCCAGGAACCAGGAACCTGAACAAGAGTACAAGAAATCAACAACTGCAGGTTCACTCACTCCCCCCGACAGGGCCAAGGCCTCCATCCAACCCCACTGCCTCCTCCCACCCACCGCAATGGCGCCATCGAGCAAATAAGAAAGCATGGTGGCGTCTGGACACTGCGGTGTAACCCTAGGCGGTCACTTGACGATGGGTAACAACAATCACCCTTCCACCCAATCTTACCTGTCAGCTTACCAGACCCGAACAGAACGCGGATTTTGATCTGACGAGAAGCCAATAATGCTCGCGACGCTTTTGCATCATCTGGCCTTGTCTGTGCCTTGCATCTGCAGTCCTCTTTTTACCTGGATGGAAAGGGTGGATCGGTAAGTCCAGCGCATTTTCGTAGCGCGAGGTGGCGGTTGGATGTGGGTGGTTGGCTGGATTGGGATCTGACTCGGGCAGATTGGTGGTTGGGAGCCGCCTGCCTTGGATTGGGATAGAATTCGACTCTTCTGTTCTGTGGTGTGACTTCGTAAAGGTATGTTGGAATTCCAATGCATCCTGTACATGTACATATGTCGTTGCATGGTCGTAGTGTTGGGTAGGATCTCTTTGATCCCAACTCACCCCCCACCCAATCCCCTACACCTCGAGGTCTCGTCAGTGTGTAGTACAGAAGCCCGAATTCCTGGTAAGGGATGGAGGCAGTATTTTTGCTTGGGAATTATGCGCCATGACTTCGTATACCGCTCCTTTCTCCGTTTTCCAGGGCGGATGGCATGTGAATTGTACATGAATTACGTACCTTGCGATTCTTGAATACAAGGTTACTGGTGGGTAGAAGATGTCCGTCAAGGAAATTTGCTTTTTTCCCCTTTTGCCGCCCGTGTGCCAATAATATCACGAAATGTCGAGTCAATATTAGGGAAGGTTGAAGGTAGAACGGAGGTTGGTTTGTTAGCGAAGTTGAGTGAGGCGACTAAGGTTGCCCCTCCTTTGGCCCCTCCTTATCGGGCAGATGGCAGATCCGATAGCTGAGGTGGAGGGGAAACCCTTGGACCGTTTGTGTCGGTGAAGGAGGTTTATACTAATATTTTGACAGTGCAGCGACCGTGAGCCATATAAAATCATAGTCTATTGGGTGGTGTGAGATGCGACGTTCGTCGGTGTGAGAAGGCGTTTTTTTCAACATGTGCAACACATGGTGATGGCGTGGTGGTAGAGTCAGAGCGTTGTAAGTCAGAAGTAGGTAGTGTTTGAAATAGAACAATTCAGTACAGTAACTACAGTACTCCGTACAGTAGCTACAGTAATCGGGCGTGAGTGCGTGCTGAACGTCTGATAGAAGATTGAGGGGTTCGGCTCCTTCGGCAATATAGGGGGATCGAGTGGGGCGGGCGCAGGGCAGGACAAGGCGAGGCGAAAAAAATTACGCATCAGCCAACTCAGGGCAGGACAGGACAGGCACCAACCCAGGCCCAGGAACAGTGACGAAGATGAAACGAAAAAAATGGGGGAGACTTAGAGTACGGAGGTACTTATCAATAATAATGGGTCGAATATGAGGGTCTGGTGGGCGATGATGATGATGGCCATTATTCCCGATTGTGCCCTGGCAGATGTTCAATAATGCTCCCCCTTTTTTAGCGACGGAAATCAAGTCCGGGGAACTGTGTCGTTAGTACAGTGGTGGTGGTGGTAGAATAGTGTTTGTCGAGTCACTTTGATACTGCATCTACTTGTTGGTTTCGGAGTATATAAGAATTAAGTCTTTATAGTGATATGCTGTGTCTTGTTTACGTAATAACTTTTCGACTAATCAGGATTTAATTAGTTTTCGATTAAAATTTTTTTTTTCGACTTTTTTACCCTCCCGCTAGAAGGGTTGGTACTACCAAGCCGGCACTACTACTAAGCCGGTACTTTTTATATATAAAAATTAATAACTCGATAACTAATAGTCGAAATAATTTAGATTAAATTCTAATATTATTATAAAAATATAAATTAATAGTCCTAAGATTAATTAGTCCTTTTAATAATTAGTAGTTATAATACCCTTAAATAAGTAGTAGTTCCTTTATAGTCTTAGTAGTTAGACTTACTAAGACTAACCCCGGTCGCCTATAGTAAACCACGAAACTAAACTATATAAAATAATAATAAATATATATTTAAATAACTATACTATTTAATTAATTTAGGAACTCTAGAAAAATACGTAATTATATATAAACTAGCTTTCTCCTTTATAGTAGCTACTAATAACCTAGGGTCGATATTTAGGTCGATATTTAGGTCGATATAACTAAGCTAGTTAAAGGTCCGAATAACGTTATTTTCTATTATATTTATACTCTTAATTTAAGCCTTAAACTTAACTTTTAGTAGCCTTCTACGTAGCTTTTTACCCTAGGATATAAGATCTTATCTTTTATATACCTTTTTAATTTTCTTATACTCTTTTCGAAGCCTCTTTTACTCCCTCTCGTATACTCTTGCCTTGTCTTTTTCGAGCCTTTCTCGCTCCTTAGCTAGCTCCTTAGCTAGTTTATTCTCGGCGCGCCTTTGTTTCGCTAGCTCGTTATCGGCCTTCTTTTAGATAGATTTAAGTTATTTAGCCTTCTTTTCTTACTCCTTATTAAGACGTCTTTTAGCTCTCGCGGCCTCCTTTATTACCTTATCTAATTTAGTTTATTTGTCCTTTTAATAACGATTTTATATATCCTTTAATCCCTTACTTAGTATAAGTACTTTACCCCCCTTACTTCTTTTAATATATTTACCCTAGTCCTACCTATTAATAATTAGTACTAGAAGACTATAAAAGTCCTTATTATTCGCTCTAAGAAGTCGTTTAAACGCTACTCTATATTATATAGCGATAATTTTAACTCTTTTATAAAACTTATTATTATAGTATACTCGCGTAGGAGATAACATTTTATATTTATACTTATATAAGAAGTCGGAGTATAGGTAGATACCGCGAGTATTCTAGGGGGTAGATATAAAGGGGGTATCTTTATACTATTAAGGATTATTTAGATCCTTCTAAATAGTTCGAGAGTATAATAGATTATTAGAGGTATACGAACAAGAGAGTAGTTATAGGGGTAAAATAAGTAATTTATACTAATTTATTAAATTAGTAAGTTTATAGTTATTCTAGCTATAATCGAATTTATTAGAGGTAGTAGTACGTAAGTATAGATTCGATAAGTAAGGTTATTATAATAATAATAAGTTTAAAGTAAGAAGCTTTTTATTATTCTATCTAGAATTAAATTTATTAGGGGTAGTACTATATAAGCGTAGGTATAATAAACCTACTTCTTATACTAATAAAGATAGGTTTTATAGATTTTCTAAGGTAAGAAGCTCTTTATTATTCTATTTATAATTAAATTTATTAGGGGTAGGCGGCCTTTTAGTAGGGACTAATATAAGAGGTTTCGAGGCTAGTAATACGTAGGTATATAGTTTATATAAACCTTACTAGGGTAGTTTATTACTTACTAGTATAGATATTATTCGAGAGTATAGATTTTATAGATTAGAATTATATATATATAATAGTTATATAAACCTTCTTATTATTATTAAAGGTCTCGTTTATTCTTAGTAAGCTTTATAAACTCGAGTATCTTTTAAGGATTACGTAGATTAATTCTAGCCTTATTCTATACTACTAATACGTTTCTAGTTATAAAGGTCTTTTTATAAATACTCTAGAATATTTATAGGAAATCGTACTTATTAAAATAGTTCTTCCTACCTCGAATTACTTACTCTAAGGCTAATTAATAGTAGTGTTTTTACTAACTAAATATAACTATATCTAAAGGTTAATAAGCGTAAGTAGAATATAGAATTAAATAATATAAAAGAATATCTAAGGTTATATACCTTTTAATAAACTAATATATTAAATAACTTCTATAGTCGTTAAATATTAGTAAATAATATTTACTATAAGTCTTTCTAATAGTTTATATATAAAAGTAGTATAGCTATTATATTATAATCTTATCTATTATATACCTAGTTTCGCTTAGTATAAGCGAGGTATTAGAAGGGAGATTATTATTAAAGTATTTACCTAGAAATACTTTACTTAGTATAATTAGAAAAGGATTAATTATACCCCCTACTATATTAATATACTCTATAATAGTAATTAACTCCTAGCCTTTAGAATTATTAGTATAAACCTACTTTCTATTAGTCTTACTAGTATATATATACTAAAGGATAATATACTTAGAGGGTAAATAAATAGATAATAATAGTAGTACTTTATATAACTCCTACCTAAAACCCTACCTTATCTATATTATATAGGTTATATAAATAGATATTATATTTATTAATTACCTTAAATAACTTATTAAAGTACTTTTATACGTTCTTTAAAGTTAAAGTATTCTACCTTTATATATCTATTAGAGTTATACTAATTATTTTAAATCGTTTAATTTTTACTATACGCTTTACTTAGTAATTCGTCTAATTAGGTCCTACTTTATTATTCTTACTAATACTACGTAAAATAGCTAAAGCGGCTTATATAATTAGTAGATAACTAAGTAGATATTTACCCTCTTTTACTATAAAATAGTATTAAATAAGTATAGCTTCTTATATAGTATCTAATAAACAATTCTTTCTACTATAATTCTCGGTTATTTTATACCTAGACTTTTAATAATTAAGTGTTTAGAGGGAGATATTATATATCCTAGTAATAATTAGAAGTAACGTAATATTTATATTTATTAAGTTCTAATATATATAAAGAGCTTCTATTATATACTCCTCCTTATCTAAATAAGAGGCTATCTAGTATATAAGAACCTTTCGAAGTCGTTTAATAAGTAATTTTTTACTTTCTTATTATATAAGAGCCTTCTTTAAATATACTATCTTAAATAATTATTATATAGTATTAAGGTATTATAGAATTAAAGTTATATTAGATAATATAGGTAGGCTATATTTAGTTAGATATATAGCCTATATATAGCCCTAGTACCCTACTAAAATACTAACTTACTACTTATATATTAACCTACCTTAATAATAACCTATAATATTAATTTATATTATTTATTATATAAGTTTAACTAGTTTTTATAAGTATTTATTAATTAAAATCAGCTAAAACGAGTATATTATTATTTTAATATTAGTTTATAGGATTAAATCTAAGAGTGTTAGCTTAGTAGTAGTACTAGCTTAGTAGTACTAACCCTTCTAGCGGGAGGGTAAAAAAGTCGAAAAAAAAAAATTAAATCAAAAAAATGCTAAATTATCTGATTAGTCGACTAAATGCTTAATAATCACACCGCACTATAAACACTTCACTCTTATATACTCCGAAGCCAACAAGTACACCGAATACAAGCGTCCACGACCTCCTGCACGGCTAGTATACTGTACAGTACATATGCATATACTCCGTACTCAAGTACATATACTGGCACTGGCTGCTTGCACGGCAGAAACACCACACCACATTGCACTGCACTGCTGGAACTGTCATATTTTAGGGAATGCAGGGCGAGCCAGGTAGCAGGTATCAGGTAGCAGGTAGCCAGGCCAGGTAGCCAGCGTGGTGTATCGGGTGAAAAGAGACCGGCTTTCCAATGAAGCTGGAAGGTTGTCACTGCTGGTGATGGATCTGGCACCATGTGATAGCTTCTAGATCACCAACGCTTAGAAGGATTGAGTACGAGGATTCGAGATCACAGTGTATACACATCTCCCGGCTCCCTCCCTCCCAATACCCCTCTCTTGTCGCGTTGCGCCCCGTGGTGCGCCCTGACTGACTCTGTCGATTCCCCACCAGACTTGTACCTCTACAGGTAGAGTACAGGTAGACTACAGGCAAATATCATGGGGATTGTGGCGGTCGCAGGTCTGTGGGAACTGTCACCTACAGATCCCCTCGCCATCAAGCGCTATTGTCGGCTTGTTCGTTAATCCCCTCTCGAGAGAGGCCCAATCAAGCTACGAATTTCGCTTTAGCTTTGCTTAGCTCTGCCAGAACTGCCCCATGGGAACATCAACCAGGGAATCTAGTGGCATCTCCCTGGCAGCAGCTACGGCATCTCCATACTGTCGTGGTAGAGGTACCCAGAACCGCCCCCACCCACTAAGGGACCTGACATTGAAGGTTGGCTGTCGTGCATATACTTTTGCACTAGTGTCAAAATGTCCGGAGTACGAAGCAGCCATAATCTGAAGGCATATTCGAGGTGTAGGAAGTAGGGAGTAGAGACGGGAGTATAGGTAGAGACGAGAGTATAGGTAGAGACGAGAGGGTATTGTTTGGTACTGTACAGTACTGCAGTGTACGAAGTGTACGAAGTGTACGAAGTGTACGAAGTGTATACATAGGTAGTAGCGCACTCGACCAACCAACCTCTCGCGACCTACCTAGTCTAGAACCCCTTGCGCCGCCTCACGCACTCTGCCCCCCTCCCCCCNTCCAATCCTTCCGCAGACGCAGACCTGACCTTACATCAACTCTCCCACTCAGCCCTCACCATCCAACCCCAACCTCCAACCTCCAATCTCCAGCACATCCGCAACCTCATCACCATCACCAAAGAACTTGGTGCAACACCATCCGTGGCCAGAGTCATAGTCATAGCCAGAATTAGCATTAGCATTTCCCGTACCATTGGCATGGGCATTCGCATGAGCACCGAGGCCTCCGTACAGCACACTACTAATAACTACGCTTGACTTTGGGCCTTATACACCTCCCATCCCCTTCGCGCTCGGCTTATCCCTCGCCGCAAACTCCCGTGCACTGCACCCTCTGCACTGTCTGCACAGCGGTGGGCTAGCCGGTCGGTCACTCTAGCCATCCTGGTCGTCGATTACAGTGCGTATCCGTTACTGCCACTGCCTCCTTTGCCCGTCGCATACCATCCCTACTCCGTAACCAACATCTCCCTCCTTCTACCCCTCCTCTCCCGCCATCCACCTTATCGATACCAACCTCACGAGCCACCAACCGACTGTGTACACTTGACGACCCGGAGAGGGAAAGACATCGTATCCAGTCCTATCACGAGAATTCGTACTATTACTGCACACTTTGACGCTGCTGCTGGACAAGTGGTGTCGCGAATATCTTCACAAGCCAAGGCGAGGCGAGGCAGAAAAGCACAGAGCCGGCAACCAGCATCCATTGCGGCTCCCCTCGACCTACCTGATCCGGCGGGTTGATAGTCGCGCTGACGCAAGAACTATCCGCTCTCTCCTCATCTCGTCGGTCTTGATGTGTTGATACGAAAGGCCAAATTTTTCTTCCTTTTCATCGTCCCAACCTCCTCATCTCATCCTGTTCCGACCGCTTGGAAAGGCCTCTTTTTCGCTCCCGCCTCCGACGATCACCAACCCCTTCGTCATATATCCCCGATTATCAAATAGCAACACCCCACCAGCACAATGACAATGACTACTTTTCGTCCGGTGAATACATCTCTTGCACCCGATTTGCAAACTCGAAATGAGGAAGATACCGCACCAACAACACCCCGACCAAACACGGCACCTAGTACACAACCTGTCGTAATGCCTCGAGACGATGCAACAACACCCACTCGAGCCAACTTTGGCTCCTTGCCTAGCCAACGGCCCCTCCCCGCATCATCCCCTTTTCCATCCACCAACTCGATACCCGAGAACGAAGAATCCCCGAAACAGAGTCTAAATCGAGGCAACTCCCAGTACTCGGCCAAGTCGAAAGACTCGCAGGATGTCGAAATGGGTGCCGACTCGGAAGAAGGAGAGGATGGGTCGGATGACGAAAGTGTTATCAATGCGGATGGAACAAAGTCATCGAAGAAGAAAAAGTCACAGAGATTTTATTGTACCGACTACCCACCATGTGGGTTGAGCTTTACCCGCAGCGAGCATCTTGCTCGACATATAAGGTAAGAGTCGAGAGACTGGGAAACGATCTGCGATTTATACATATACTAATAATTGTAGAAAACATACTGGCGAACGTCCTTTTCAATGTCACTGCTCTCGTCGATTCTCGCGACTCGACAATCTTCGACAACATGCTCAGACGGTTCACTTGAACGAAGAGATTCCTCAAGACTCGCTAGCAGCAACTGGCACCAGATTCCAACGACAAGTCCGAACAGATAGGGTCAGACCTCCAGGAAGTCGGTCGAGAGCTGCAACTACAACTGGTCAGATCAGTCAGGGTCGGGGACACACAAGAAACTCCTTATCGGCATCAAGCATATCGTCTGTCGCCTCAATGTATAGCCAGAGGGAAGATGTAAGAAGACGGCCACCACCTTTGGTTATGGCGGGAGAGCCTCGGGGGAGGTTTTCTCAGGAGATGTACCCTCGACCTGAAAGTCCAGCTCACTACCAGTTTCAACAAAATTCACCTGGATTTAGCACACCAACCTCGGCTACTTTCTCAACCGGCCAAAACAGTCCGCGATGGGGTGCTTCTGGAATACAGTCTCCGATGTCCTCGCATTCCCGCACCGCAAGTCTTTATGGACATCGAACCCCAGGTCGCAGACTGTCTGTGCCGTCGGCTGGCAATCCCTTCCAGTCACCACATGGTAGCGCATATGGTCCTCAATCAGCCTTGACCCCCTTGAGTGCTACCATGGGATCTTTCTCTCCCTCGAGTAGCATTATGCCAAGTCCTACAAGTTCAACGGCAGGTTCTTTCTTCTCTCGAAGGGAATCGATGACTAGCACTTCGGACGAGGCCTGGAGACGACGTACATGGCATCCTGATACCAACACTGGATTTACGAGTAGACTTCAGGTTGTTACCACACCAAACTACTACTCCAATGGCCCACCCCCACAACCTCAGTCTGTCCTCCCAAGTAATGCTCCCCCCTTACAGCCAATGCGCCTTCCTGGTATTGAAAGCTTTGATCCTCTCCCCCCACGCCCGACCACTCCTGTGCGCCGTCAGCCAAGTCCGATGATGCTCGACGCCACAAGTCGTGAAACTCAACCTGTTGAACAGCAAACGAACGAAAGACCCAGCAGCCAACATTGGGACATGGGTATCAACCGCAATCTCAATCGCCTCGACCTTGCACAGGGTACACCACCAAGCGACACAGCCAGTTCGTGGGCTTCCGAGGCCAACAGAGCTGTGCAAGCACAAGCAGAACAAGCTCGAGCGCAACCTTCTGTTCGTTTCGAAGAATCCCCGTACTCGGCTAGAGCACAGACGAATAGAACGTTCCACCAGCATACGATCAGTGCACCACCAATCACTCCAAGGGAATCAAAGCGCCATGGTTGGTATCACGGTCCTGTAACGGTTCAAAGAGGCCTTATACAGCGTACTTCCCCAGCAGATTCAAGCAGCTCTGAGGGAGCCCTCCCCGGAACACCAGGCAGCTCACACGTGATAGAGGTCAATCCCAGTATCGTACACGCTAATGGCTGGGTTGAGAACCGTAACGGACTTGTAAACCCGCATCAGGATCCTAGAGAGCCAGCATCGAATGGTTACGCATCTTATTATCGTCAGAATGGCCCGGAAGGGTCCTATACTTATACCCCTGCCAACAACCAGGGACACATTCGTCACCAACATCAGGTTCCAAAATCAACAGATAGCAATATGCTAAGACTAGAGGCGTTGGTGGCTGTGGCTACTAGCGAGGAAAATGCGGCAACTCCTATATATTGAGAGAATCCACAAAGGGGATTTCTATCGGCGGGAAACATCCGAGGAGGATGTTTTATGTGTTGGATTGTATATATTATTACGCCTTCCCTCACTTCATTCATAAGATACCCGCGTCTTTTTAACACGCCACGACCGTTACGAATACACACGAAGATTATGACACGACATACTTATGCCAAGACGGTTTTCAGATCCACCACTGGGGACGGAGCGGTTGTTGCATTGACTAAGGCGTTTTATACGGGTACATTGATTTTCTCACAGATTGTTTCATCTTGTCACTCATATCATTCTCACGCATGGGATTTCTTCCTCGTTTGATTTTGCTCAGCAAACACCATCCGTTTAGGACATCCCCGTGTACCTGGGGACCCTCTGCTGTGACTTTTCATTTTCCTTTTCTGGTCTTTGGGATATGGGAAGGAGCCTCTGGGCGGCTAGGTACATGAAAGAGAGAGGACTGGGAGCGGGATTGTGTGTTGTTTTGATTTCCTTACTTATACCCACGCGATTGTACTGTTTTTTCGCTCTACTCTGGTAGGAACTCGGAATGCTTTTGAGTGGGATTTTGGGATGGATGGACAAGGATCACGGATAATATTTTGCTTGTACTCTTTTGTTTGCTATTTTATTAGTAGCATGTCTTGAATTTATATCTATATCTATATCTATATCTATACCTACCTATATCTGATATCCATAAAATTCCCTTCTCTCTCTCTCTCCTCCTCCCTTCGCTATTACAAGCGAGTCTTTTAGAATAGAGTACTGTAGGCTAGTTACATATGAAAGTTCGCTATAACTTTTATTCACTTGAACGACTCCTTGTGTATCTTTGGGGAAAAGAAGAGGCAAGAAAAGTGTTTCTGATTTGGGCTGTGTGTTTGTATAAGATATACTCGGGCAAATGATCGCCCATGTTTCTTCGTCGCATTGGAGTCTTGATGTTTGGGGAGGGGTATCATGTCTTTTAGTATTGAAATCAGTATCTTGAACGTATTTGTCCGTATGAGATGGGAGGGTGGGGGGAGAGCTTGAGGGTAGAAGTGTGGTTTTTGTAAGGTGGGCTGTTGGATTGGGTTGTAGTGGTTATGTTGAGTGGAGTTGAGGGGAGGGGAGGGGGAGATGTTATTATGTTTTATGATAACCTACTCTATTCTACTTGACCGAGGTAGTGGAAATACTATTACTATATAGGGGTACTATATAGGTATAGGATACTGTAGATACGATATTGAATGGAATTTGGGTATTCTTGTAGTATGGATGGATGGATGGATTATAATCCATCTACCTCGGTCTCTTTATGTGTATTCATGGAGATTCTGGAGTCTTACAGTGGGATGGTGGTGTTTTTTTTACTTTGTAGATGCATGGTTTGGTTGGTTTTTTGGTTGATTGGTGATGGTGGTGGTTTATGTTTTGTGAGTGACTCCTGGATGGTGTCTTGCTATAGAGGGAATTAGGCGAGGGGTTTTTTTATGAGGGGAGGGGAAGGGGGGAGGTGTTTGGGGATGAGATGGTGGGGTGCTTTTGGGATAGAATTGAACGATGGGATGGAAGTGTTAGTGAGTGAGTGTGGTTGTTTTTTAATACAATGGGCCAATGGCGTAGATACTTTTGTCTGGTATGAGTGAATGTTTTTGGTTAATCAGCCCCTTCTTTTTCTCTTGATCTTGTAGTTTGATTCTTCTGGGTAACTACTATAGTACATACTAACCGAAAACCTTTTGTTGTGTTATTAGTTGGTAGTTTCTATTCTAAGAATAAGGAGTCTAGCTACTTCTACAACTAGATACAGAAATTAGTTCTTTTTAATAATATTTTATTAAGAATCATACTACGAGAAAGGAGGAGCTAGCTAGCTATCTGCCTATGACTTGTTTTGATCCTCCTGGCACTTTGGCTTTCTACTCTATCGTAATAAATCGTCCCTAAGGCAAATAGGTGGATTCAGTGGTGGATATATCTCGTATCCTTACTAAGGGGTAGCAGAAGTTAGAAGATCACTTTTTAGCCATTTAGAGATTAGCTTTTATATGTCCCTAGGTAGGAAAGAATAACCACGATCTTCTACGCCAAAGAAGAAGGCATTGATAGCTACTCTAAGTAGCTCGGAGCGTATGAAATAGGTCCTCTATATCCCGCTACTATATCTACCTATTTACCTTAAGGATGATTTACCACAGTATGCTAATATTGTATAGGATACCTAGGTATACTAGCGTCTTAGTGATGGTTCGACTCATTCGTTCTCTGTACCGGATTGGTTTTGATGGGGTGGGGGGCTTGGGAACTAGGCGTGGGATTAGTGGTATGTTAATTGTTATTGGGAGGGGTTCTGGGAGGGTATGGGGAGGTGATCTTGGGATTTGTGAGGGTTGGAGGAGATTAGGGGGTCTAAGATAGTTAGACAGCTGAAGCTGAAGAGATTTGTCAATAAGCAGGGCTGAAATACTTGTATATCGCGTGAAAGGATCACTTTGATATCGTGGAGGTGGTTGATGGCAAGTTTGGATATCACATACCGGACTCTTAGGAATAAGGTTTTTTTGATGTGATGTTATGGGATTTGGGAATAGCTATGGTGATATTGTGGTTTGAAATGTAAAGGAAGTGCAATACTAAGATACTGATGCATTGTCTGATTGTAGATGTGAGGAAAGTAATTTTCAATTAGTGGTTGGTTGCTTGTATGCTACCAACTAAAAATACAGTTTCTTAATAGCCCTCCAATAGGCATGGAAATTAACATTATTTGCTATTTAGCTTTTCAAATTATCTCAAGTTCAGGGTCGAGAGAAACAGTCGTCCCCCACACATTTCAAATCGAACCAATCCAGCACCGTATCAACATTAGTCCGGATATTATGCGTAATATTCGACGCACTCGTCGCCTTGAACCTCTCATTTCCAAACTCATCGCACCAATTCATTGTAATCCAACGCGGATTAACATCATCCAACAAAATGGTCGCACCCTCGCTTGCCACCCCCAATACCTCCGTCCACTGTTTGATTGCCTCGAGGAAATTTTGATAAGACACCGTCTCATCTGCCGTCCCATGCAAAACATGCATCTTTGGTCTCCATCCCTCATAGCCAGGATAAGCATTTTCAACAACCGTCTTCCACTCAACACTGCTTTTGGTTACTTGTCCAGTGGCACAAGCCTCCGACCACACTCCCACGCCATCAGCTGCGTAACATCCAAAAGGAACACCCGCCCACGCAGATCCGGCAGCGAAAACGTCTGGATAGCTCCCCAACAGCACATTCGTCATCATAGCACCGCTACTAGTTCCCATGGAAAACACCCTCTTCTCATCCGCGCCATACTTTTCCAAAACATAACGGACCATGGATACGATGCCCAAACTATCGCCACCCCCTTCATGTGAGAGGGTTGCAGGAGATGAGATGTCCCAGCAGTCATCTATATCATTTGGCGAATCGGGGAAGATCATTATGTAGCCGTATTGGTCGGCCAATGTGGCAAGTTGGGTGCCGTTGAATGCTGCTTGGGCGGTTCCATGACACCAGTGTGGGTTTACTAGAATTGGTGGGTTGGGAGCAAGAGTGGTGGGGACGTAGAGGTAGAAGGTTACGTTTGAGGGGTTGGGACCGAATTCGCTATTGGGAATCTGGAGGAGGGGGTTTTGAGCCGCTGCAGTAACGGTAGTTGTTAGCGTGGTGAGGATCGTAAAGAATTTGAAGAAGGATGGCATTGTGAGTTTCTCACTGTTGATCTTGGATTCAGAGCAAAAGCTGACGGAAGAAAGAAATGTCCTTGAGGGATTCTTACGCTTGTAATATATCCATTGTACCCCTCCCTCGTGGTATTCATTGGAGGAAAGCTTGATAATGCGTGTGACCTATACTGGTAAACACATTGACAGGGATATTTCCCTTCATTACCATAGGAGGTGGACAAATAGCGGGAAGGAAACACATTCATAAAATCTTCCATTTGAAAGAACGGGCCGATCTCAAATTTTAAAAGCACAAAGCCTTCCAAAGCTACATTTTATTACCCTGTGTATGCCCCATTTACGCAGTGCTTCGTACCCCGTACCCCGCACCCCACATCCAGATAAGCGTAAAATAACATTCGGTAGGTCTGAAAGTCTAACTGACGAGGATTATAGATTATCCGTCAATGAAAATGGGGTTTGCCTTTTCTTTTTGGTCGCGGATCTGCCGGGTATTTGGAAGCTGTGGAAGTTTACCCCGCAAACGAAGCTCTCGCTTGGATGATTTGGGGAAAAGGGGTGGCATGGAGTTTTGTCATGTGACTTGGATGGAAATTGTGCTGATGTATACGGGTTCTGAAATTAGTGGTAGCTTAGAAGGATGTGTTTACCAAAGTATCTTAGATGTGAAGAATCATTGTTTGGGATGGCTGAAGCTGTGCCCTGCTGCCAAGTATTGTTGTTCGGAGGGAAAGAACGATTTGGATGGCAACCCCAACAAATACCAGACTTCGAAAGTCCTCCATGGCTTACCCAACGGCCAACCATCATCTTTTTCATATTATTCAAGCTCGAGCATCTTTATTGTTAATCGAATATCAAAAAATACACCTCAAGGCACCCATCCTCCGGACTCGATACTACAGTACCACGCTGTTTTCCTTCCCTCGAAGGTGACAACTCCAGCCACCCTCAGTACAGCGACCTTCGGTATATACGTAGCCTCATCTTCATTCTCAGTCACAAACCTTCACATATCGGTCTACTTTAGGCTTCCAGCTCGGCTGCTTTTCAATACTATCCATACTGTTAGCAATTCGTTGACCTCCATCGATACTTCAACTCAGGCTTCCCGCATTCAAAAACTTAATATACGCCACAGTCAACGTCTGCAAAAATCAGCAACCCCTCCGCAAACCTCACCGCGCGAAGTTGTGCGGCACGAAATGACGACGCCACTTAGCGTATGTGCGGTGTGCAAGCAGCCAGCCCAAAGAATTTGCAGTGGATGCAAGGATGCGCCCTTCGACAACTCACCAGCTCTTTACTGTAGTAAAAGATGTCAGAAAGAGAATTGGCAAAATCACAAAACTTCTTGTTTTCGTCTCAGGAATCTCAGGCTTCTCAATCGCGTTGCAACGATGGCACAGAAGCTTTGGTTCCTTATGAAGGAGTCTGGTTGGAGCCTTTTCCATATCCGTCGTGCTGGCACAGTAGGAGTCGACTTACCGTTTGAGCTGGTAAAGCTTGGTCCCTTGGGTACTCGTGAAAGCTTGGTAGATATAAAGAGGGGCGATCTTGTAGTCATGGGTACTCTCAAAAACCCCGAAAATTATGACTATGTCCGTTTCTGTGCCGAAGTATTTCCAAACCAGCAAGATCGAGAAGCATTCTTAAGTCTTGCGGGGGGTGAATCGTCGGCGATGAGATTCATGGGTGAATTCATCGAGGGTTTTCTGAAGGAGATTGTCACGAAGACAGAGAGAATTCGACACCGTCCAAAGGGGACGAGGCGTAGGACAATATTTACACCATGTTGCACTCGCATGTTTCGCCGGTATCCCGGACTCACTAATTTGCTGCAAAGAATAGACAAGTCCTATCATGACGTTCTGAAAGTTACTCTAAGTTCCGAGGAGGAGTTCGCCATCGATCTGGCAGGCGCACAGTATGGACATCATCAACCCGTTATCCCTTGGGATGAGTTTCAACGGACCAGGGTCCTTGAAATAACTTCTACCATTCGACCGCGGGCACCACATGGTCTGTTGAAAGTAGACGACTACAGAATGGATGTCATGCTGAAACAAAACGCAAAAGTGAACAGACACGGCTCAAGGGATCATGAACTCGAAGCACTAGCTATGTTGATGCGTCTTTGGCAGTCACAAAACCTAGGTTTCAAAGACCTTTGGAATTTACCAATGGATGAATTCGTGCGGCGAAATAGGCAGCTTGTTGACTTCGTTCACTGGACCGCTAATCATCCGTCTCAAGGCACAGCAACTGCTCGTGGAAAGTTGCTTCGAGGTTTATATCCGGATATTTGGCCACACTACACAACCTAAAACTGTCAACCGAGTTTGTGGTACCGAAAGAATAACTCTTCTTCCAGTCCGAGGACGTTTGAACGTGGCCCAAAGTCTTTGTAGAACGTTTCTGTTTTGCCCCTTCGGAAATCACTTCATATACTACTCTGGTAGGAATCGGCGTGTCAACCTGGCCTTGAGCGTCTTTGGGCTACGTGTGGGAATTGTGTTTTCTCGTCAGGATTTCTGATAGCGGTTGATACCAGCTCGATTCAATTTTAAAGCGGTTCTGTTTGCGCCAGATTTCTATGACATTGCCATGAGATAACCAGCCCAGAAAGTAGACGAAAGTTCTGTAACATTACGAGAATCACGCATCTCATTATTCCATTTTCCTGATCTTTTGATTGGTATCTCTGGAATCCTTCAAATGATATGATAGTTTCCACAGCACCGTCGATAGTCTTCTTCAGTTTCGTCATATAAAATCTTCAAGTAAATTCACAAAGCCGCTAAATTTACAAATGCCCCGCTCACCCCTCTTCCTCTTCATCATCATCAAGTTCCCAAACCCCTACCGTCTTCTCCCTCCAATCCGGATCCCGTTCAAACTCAGGCTCTAAAGGACTTTCTTGTATCGCTTCCACCCTCGCTTTACCCTTCACATCAACTTTCCCGATTTTCTTCGTAACCCTCCCTGTTAAGACGGCGGGATACGTGTAGACTGGTTGTGGGTTTCTTGTTGCTCTGGTACTTCGTTTTAGAGGTGTAGATGTGGGCTCTGGCTCAGGTCGTTGGGCCGGATGTTTTGGCTTTGGTGAGGGAGGTGGTCTTGCTTTTTTCGGTTTGGGTGGAGCTTTTGGCTTTGGTTTGGGTGCTGATTTCTTTCGCTGTGGCTTTGGGGGTAGAATAGGCGCTGGTGGGAGAATAGGTGTCTGTGGTAGGATAGGTGTTGGTGGGAGGATGGGTGTTCGTGGTAGGATAGGCGTTTGTATTGCTGAGGCTCGAAGTGCCATTTGCTGTAACAGGGAGTTATTTTGAGCTTCTAGTTCTGCATTTCTCTTCTGAATCTGTTCGGCTTCTGAAGATTTAGCGCTGTGAGACTCTGCTTTTTCGACGGCTTTCTTCTTCTCCTTCTCAAGTTTTTCTATGGCTTTCTCGGCCTTGTCTACTCTTTTTTGTAACTGTTTCTTCTCATCCCTCTGTTTCACAAGTTGAAGGTCAAAAGCCTTCTCTTGCTCCACAGATTTCTCCCTTCGAGCTAAATCTTCCTTCACGATATCATCGAACCTCTTGCTTAACCCTGTTAACTTCTCGACTAATGCGTCTTTCTCTTTTATGGTTTCCTTGAGAACTTTATTCAAACCAGCGATCGTACCAACTAATCCTTCATTCTCCTTCCTGATCTTTTGAAGTTCTTCCTCTTTTTGCCTTAGTTCTTGTTGCGTTGCGGGGGGCTCGGACTTAACGATATCCATGGGATCATCTCGCTCAGCAGGCGTACCGAGGAGTGCATTGTCTATATCGCCACCCAGAGAGATGACTTTGTCTTGAAGATTAATTCGGCCGCGCCTGCTCTCAGAGAGGCGACGTTGGAGCTCGTTTACGAGTGTTTTTCCTTGCTGTTTTTGTTCTTCGATTTTGGATTGCAGTTGAGAGATATCGCGGTGGTAGACTTCTCGAAGTGATGAATAGGAGGACTTCACTTCTTGAAGATTGGCGATTTCTTGATCCTTTTCGAGGAGTTGGATATGTAGGGATTGTGCTTCGGGTATGGTTGTGGGCGAGACTTGTGGTGAAATGTCCCTTTCGGGTTTGATGTTTGAGATCTTTTCGCGGAGGGATAGTACTTCGTTTTGTGAGGCGGTGAGAGAGCTAAATTGGGCTTCGAGGCTCGATTTCAGGTCTTGGATTGTAAGTTCTTGCGTCTTGATGATGGATTTGAGCTCCTCAATTTGACTGTCTTTTTCTTTTGTTGTATCTTGAGACTGGCTCTGTGCTGCTAGCAACTCTTGTTGGGACAGAACCAGTAATTCATGTTGAGATTTCAGTTCGGTTATGTGGTCAAAGAGCCTATTGATCTTTGCATCCTTCGTCAAGATATCGTGTGCATATCCTTGAGCTTGGTCGTTATTCCTTTCTGCTTCTTCTTCCAGTCTTTGTTGCAAGGCAGCAAGCTGTTCTGAATCTGCTTTTGCTTTCCCTAAAAGGGACATTCGCTCAGCCTCTGACTCCGTAATTTGCCTGGCAAAGAAGCTAATTTCTTCTTGCTGTTCCTTTACTTTCGTCTCTAAATCATCGAGTTTCGCATTTTCCAATGGCGAGTTATATCCTCCTGCAACCAGATCGTTATACCTCTGCTCTAAGTTGTCGTATTTCTCCTTCATCACTCTCAGTTCATCCTCCTGTCCAACTTTCGAGTGTAAAGTTCGTGGACTTACGATAAAAACATTCGGATTTTCTGGGTCCTCGGAATGGGGGTCGGCAGCGTGAAGGGGAGTGCTAAAGAAGTCAAAATCATACGTTCCATCAGACCGCAGAGCGTACCCAATTTGATGACTTTCAGACTCATTCGCTTGTGCAAACTCAAGTTCTTTTTCCAGATTTTCCTTTTCTCGAATCACCATTTCCAATTGCGTTCGTAGTTGTATCAATTCTTCGCGGTGGATTGTACTTTCAAGATTGCCGATTTGCTCCTTGAAACCGCCTGAGCCTTCGATTTGGTAGTATAGATCTGCAACTTCCTCCTCGAGTTCCTTGATGCGATGCATCGATGGGGCTCTTTCGGGATTATAAAGGAGCATTTGTTCTTGGATTTGTTCTGTATCTTCTGGACCTGGCTCTTGAGGTCCTTGGGATAGCAAATTCAGGAGCTCAGATTCGTGTTTCTCATCATCCAGTGCTGTCTTTCGGGCTTCTTCTTCCAAGGCGGCGAGTTGTGCAAGCGAATCTTCCTCTTTCTCGTCAAGCTCTCCATGATTTTCAACCTCGTCGGGTAATTGTCCCTCATTTTCTTGTTCTTGTGTATAAAAGTCGTCATCTCCAACCTGGCTTACTTGATCATTTGTGTCGTCCTCATCGTCTGATGCGTAAAGGGCTTCCTCCAATTCCGCCTCTAGATCTCCTTCAAGGTGGTCGTCGTTATCCTCCATATTAACATCAGACTCATCTGAGTCAAGTTGAGAACCCATAATGATTGATGGCCAAAGGAAGAAAATAAGAAAATATCGATGAAACTTTTATTTGCGTTAGCTCACTATTTCATGGAGGTAATTTTCCACAGAATGAGAAACAATAAAGAGACTACTTGAGAAAATCTTGGTGGGCACCTGGGTATGTTCTGAACAAAGATACTCGCCGGATCCGATATGGCGGAAATCGATTGCAGGCGAGACAGAGCACAAAGCAGCCCAAACTTACAGCCTGGAATGCTTTCAGACAAACCCATTGCACCGTATGTTTGCTTCGAGATGTCTGACACGAGACCTTTTCAAGATGAAAAACATTGCTAGTGCGGAAAAAAACAAAAACCATGAAAACAACTGGAAGGGGATAGTCAGGTAGTCCATAGGTGAGAGTTTCTTGCCCGCCAGAAGGGTCTTGGGGAATTTGAAGAGGCCGATCATTCCTGGAGCTTATTTCGCTACTACTGTACATGCTCTCCGATGCCGATAAACAAACACTCTTGAAATGTCCAGTTGCACTTGCAATAAAGTCCTATGGTAAATGCTCCTTGATACAAGCAGTGTTTTTGTTTGGAAGTTGAAGCAATGTAAAAGACGGGAAACTGCGGGGGGCTCGCCAAGCCTAACCCCTCCCTTGATGCGATCCCAACCTCCTGGATTGTTTCGACATCAGTAGTATTTCATGGAAGCAGATTCCACCAGTAGTAGCATTCATCTTTATTAATTCTCTCCTAGGTAGGTAAAGTATGAGCACTCCATTATCGTGATATCACTGCTAACATCTTTGGAATTGCCAGTTCAAATATGTCGATGAAAAGGCGCACGATCGTTCCTGATGCATTCAGGTTTCGCGAAATCTCCCCCGAATCTAAACAGCCCTGATACCAGATCGCTGCTCATTAGGAAATTGTAGAACCGCAAAGATTTTCATATATGCTGAGCCTCGGGTATCACCAAATATTTGGTTTTCTCACGCTTTCCTATGGATCGTGGATCGTGGAACGAAAACTCACTCGAAATTTTGAAGGCACATCGTCGAACACGAAGGTTCTCACCACTTCGCAATAATTGAGAGATTAGGAGAAAGCCTTTCCTCGGGGGGATTCGATTGATACGGTACGGTACATAGCACATGTAAAAGGCTATCCAGGTGTGACAAAAGTCAGGAATTTCATTCACGCAAGTGCGCATTTATATAACAGAAATTGGGTATCAATTAACAACAAACATACACAGAGACTCTTTCTACAGCATTCCGAACCCGACCGTTACCACCAAAAGAGCCATAACAGTTTTCAAAAATTGGTGGTCTCCCATAAAGCTGTTCCCAGAGTTTTTCTTATCCTCCCCTTTTGTCCCTGCTGTTGAAACTGGAGCGGGAACTGCAGCGGGAGTTGGAGTGGGAGTGGGAGCGGGAGTACTCGTAGTCAAGTTTGACGCAGGAGCATCCCACCAAATCCATGTTCCCGCAAGAACCTTTCCGTTCTCAACCTTTTGTCCCTTATACGTTTCAGTTCCGTTTGTTTCCAAAAATGGCGCCACCACTTCAAACTTCAGCCCATTGAGCGTCTCATTCGCACACCCATTTAATACACCCGTCGTCCTCATGTGATGCTCATGGAATCCTAGCGATCTATTGTTCCCCGGCTGAACTTGAAGCCAATGCCCGTCTTTATCCCAGTGATTTAAAGTGGTGTTTAGGTCCATGAGTGCATCGAGGGTTTCATTGGTAAGAGACTGCCGCGAGTTGTGTACTAGAAGGTAGATCTTTTCTGCTTCGAGTTGGCTCACTGTGATGTTGAGATGGCGGCGGGCTGTCAAATTGTATGTTTTCCCAATCTCAAAAGAACATGGCGTTTTGTTCTCGAAGGGGCAATTGACTGAGTCCAGATACGTCTCAGACCATTTATCCCAGCTCAAACTCTTGGATGGGTTGTCCTTGAAATGGGTAATATCTGTGATGTTTGAACATGTTGGTGTTGCTACCGAAAATTGGCTGAAATAAAAAGTAGCAGCAGTGAGAGAGGAAACCTTTTCAGATAGTCTCATACTGGCGATTCGAAATTGAAGATTTGTTTTCGGACAAATATATAGTAATTGTACTGGAAACAAAGGTATATATGATTTTGGGGATATTTGTATTTTTCTCGCTCCGTATAAAATCTATGGAAAGGGAACCGAGTCTTTTATCCTGCACAATATTTGAATACAATCCACGCAATCGTACATCTCGATCTCGTGGGATCTTCACAAACAGCATTTCACGTGAATATTCGTGGTGGGCTTAGTATCAACATGTTTCATCCTTACAATCTTGTCTTTTGCGCAGCAGAAACATACTGACTCGGAGCTGGAGGCGCTTGTAATGGACTACCGCCAAATTTTAAGGATCCTGAGGGAAAATTATATACTATGACCCCTAATCGCTCTTTCAACTATTTTTCCATTCTCTTAAAAGCACCCTGGTTTTCAATCTCCGCCCTATTCCGTCCACCCCAAAATAAAATATGCGATCGCACATCTAGAGGCACATAAATCCCTCTTCGAAATGTGACTAAAAGTTGACATGCCGTTGGAATCGTTCGTTCTTCTTCCAATATCGCGTGCAAGATCCCGTTTAGTTACCTTTCCATTCTCTAATAATAAGTCGGCTTTTGGACTGAATGCCTAGACTTGGCAAGGCCGATTTGTACTCTAGATCCTTCAAGTAGTTGTGTCCTTGCCGTCTTGCGGCTCAGCGGGCGCAGTGGTGCGGGACAGCTGCCAACACGTCATACCCCTGGTCTGTGTATTTAGAGGCCCGCGTTGGTAGTGTTGTGGATGAAGTTCTCTATCTCATTGGTTTAGTATTTGGTTTGGGCTATTTGGAGACCTGAATCATTGGTGGGCTCATCTTGAGTTCCTTTGGGTTTAGACTTGAGGTTCACAGCTGGCCGTTGTTGGAGGTTTGGTTTATATGGGGCTGCGTTGATTCAGTTAGCGCCTGATGGTTGCTTTACTGTATGCTTGCTTGCCATCGAACAACAATTTACATAAATGTTTCGCTTAGATACTGCCTCTCTGTCAACAAATATTGAATGAACTAATCGTTGTTTGCCCAGACGAAATGTATTTTAATTCCAGTTCAGAAGTCGGAATAGGAGGACGAAGGAATAGAATATATATTTCCTTCTTTCCAAAAGTGTTGGTTTGACTCTAAGTCAATAGAGCCGAAAGACAATAAGGAAAGTGTTAGAGCAAGGCTAATAGTTTAGTATTAAAAGTATTGTATTATTAACTATTAGTTGTATATACCGAGTAAAGGTGTTGTAGATGCTACTACTATATATAGTAGTGCTTAGTGCTAAGGCTAGCACGTGAGTAGCCTCGAGTAGTATAATTTACTTATACTAATATAGGGCTAACTTTAAAAGAAGAAGAGGCTATACTTAGTAACGTACGTAACTAAATAACTAACTACTCTTAGTTCCTTAAATAATATAAAACAAAACCCTATTTTATATAAAGAAAACTCTATAAACCTTTAGGAACCTTATTTAATATTCTCTATATCCTTTTTAATCTCTCTATATTTAACCTACTCTTATATGTTAATCTTAATTTTATTAGATTTAATTAATCTAGTAAGTACTTAGTAGGGCTTTAATTTTATTATTAAATCTATAGGATTAGTATTTCCTCGAATCTATATAATAGTATAGATTTTACGTTGTTTATATACTTATTAAAGTACTATTATATTAATTATTAATCGCTTCTCCTTAGTAGTACTAAGTTTAGTTAAGTAATTATATATAGACTTAGAATTAGTATAAATAGTTAATTTAAGCTTATAACTAAGGATTTTATCTAAAGTTAACTTAATAACTCCTACTATATTAAACCCTCTACTTAGAGTATATAGCTTAGAAGCTAGAACACTTTATATAACTTATCTATACTTTATAGAACTCTAGTATAAAATTATTATATTATTATCCTTATTTACTAGGTATAAGATATATCTAATTTATAATAATAGGTTCGTTAGGTTAGTAAAAGAAGCGTCGACAAATAGAATAAGTCGGAGCGAATTATAGTCTAGAGGGATATATTTAAGTTTTCTCTTTAGATTATTAATTAACTATTAAATTTACTTATTTAATACCTAGATATCCTTCTTTTTATAATTTATTAATTATATAGCTATATTTAGATTAAATATAGCCTCTAGTTAATAAACTATTACTATATATACCCTAAGTACTTACTAGGTAATATATTAATCTTTTATAGAATAATCCTTATAAACTAATCCTCTTATACTTATAATATTAACTAGCTTATCTTTAATAAGTTTAATTTAAGAAGTATAGTTATAAGTAAGTATAATTAAACTATCTTTATCTAAATTAATATTCGCGCTATTAAATTTAAGAGGTTTTTTAATAGTTAATTATTTAATAGGTTTTAACTTAAATACTTTAGATTCTTCTTATTTCTTATCTAGGAACGTAGTATTACTAAGTATAAGGGTATTATTAGTTTATAATCTAACTATCTTAAATATTCCTTTATAATTCGTATATAATAGATAGGAGTTATATATAGATTACTTTATATATAGCTTCTCTATATAGTATTTAAGATATATATTATACTAGTAGTTACTAGACTCTAGAATACTATATAGTAGCTTTATAATCTTAAAGTATATATTCTCTTACTTTAGTAATCCTTTTAGTCCTTATATAAAGAATAGTTAATTAAGTATAGTTTTTAATTAAGTATATACTTAAACTATATTATAGAGTTATAGCTTTAAAGGTTTATCTTTAGTATATAAAAGGATAACTATAAGAGTAATAATTAATCGAATACTAATATATTAAATTATTAGAGACTATATTAGGACTATCTTCTTTTTATTATCGTTAAAGGCCTTAATAACTAGTCTTAACTTCTTAAATATAGTAGAAGTTCCCTTATTTTTAATAGTATTAATAAATCTAGAACTAAATATATAAGTATCTTTTAGTAGATTATTAAAAGAAATAATTCTATATACTTTATTCTCTATTAATCTATTTATTTCGATCTCTTAAGAGTTATTAAAGGTAATATAAATAGTACTATTATCTATAAGATATATATAGGTTAAATCGCTATTTTCTAAGTCCTAAGTTAAGGTTACCTTAAGGTAATAAACTATAGTATACTTATATAGGCGACTATAACTACGCTTTAGCTAGGCTTAACCCTTAGGTAGTACTACTTGTTTACTAGTCGAAAGTAGTATATTCTTAGTACTTAAATAAGTTACTATATCTATAGGTTCGATATAAAGTAGTAGATCGAGTAGGTTAGTTACGTCCTTATTTAAATAATAAGGTTTAATAACTATACTTCGAAACTTAACTAATCGATTATTAATCTTAATAGTAACCTTCTTACTATTTTATCCTTATAATAAATATAGTTCTTACTACTTCTTATTCTTACGCTAAACCTAAACCTCTAAACCTAGTAGTAAATCTTTAACTTTATTCGAAGGTCTATTTTATATATTAAGAGTATTATAAACTTAGCGCTTAGCTTTAATCTTATATACTTCTACTATAACCTTTTAAAGTGTTTTAGAGCGTTAAGTAACTATAGTTAAATAGGTTTTATAGTCGGTTATCTTTAGATATATACTAAATATAAGTAAGGTTAGAGTTAGTCTATTAGGTCCTATAGTATTATTAATNGGAGCTCTTTATAGATAATCGAGTAGGCGCGGCGAATTAGCTTATAGTAACGTTTAACTAATCTAATTAAATTATATACTTCTACTAGTATAATAGTTATTTAAATACCTTATATACTTATATATAACTTAAACTCCTTAGACGTAAAGTTCTTTCCTACGTTAGTAATAAGTATATCTATTAGTCCTATAAATATATAAATCTAGTACTTTCTAACTATATCCTAGACGTGTTTTACTAAGAGGTTTTAAAGCTAATATACTATATTCTAATTAGTAGCTTCGTTAATTATATAGAGTATAGATTATCCTAAAATAAAGAAGATATCTATATAGATTATATAGTTAAAGTCCTTATTATCCTTAAGTATAAAGCGGAATCTATATAGCGAGACGCTATATTTTTAATAGTAATTATAGTACTTAGCTAACTTCTTAAGAATATATAAGTCTACTTCGTATCTAGCTTATTCTATAACTTTCTATAACCTTTAGATAAATAGGTAGCTAAATCGCTTATAAAGTCGACGTAATTTAGTCTTAGTTAAAAAGTTTAGGAATTACTATATAAAGTTATATAAGGCTTATCCCTATATTATAAAAGGGTGTTTAAATTAATAGATAACTATAATATAAGATTTATTCTCTTATTAAATTACGTTCTTAAGATTAAGGAAGGTAGCTTTACGTCTATCTAACTCTTATAGGTATATAATAAATAGAAGCTCGATCTTAAATACGTAAAAGTCTATTAGTCTAAGTAGTATATTAATAGTTATATAACCCTTAGTAGTTAATACTCTAATACTAAATTGAACGCTTATAGTACTTAGTTATAATAGCGAAGTATAAATAGCCTTATATACTATATATTAATCCTATTCTATAGAGTTAAAAGTAGCTACACCTATATTAATTATAATACTATAAAAGTACTCTAGGCCCTAGCGCTTATTTAGTATTAAAGCTCTTATAGTAGTAATAGTAGAAAGTATACCTGTTTTATCTATATCTTAATTACTATAAAATAGCTTATTATTAGTTTAAAACCCGATCTAGTATATATAAGATACGTTATTAAACTAGTTTACTAGCTAATAAGCGCTATTATTATCTAATAAATCTAAAGTAATAGGTTCTATTATATAGTAGTAGCCTATATTATATTTAGCTAGTCTAATAAAACTTAAATCCGAGTCTATAGAACTCTTACTTTTAGAGGTATCTAAACCTTTAAAATCTATAACGAACGTATAATATATTTTATCTAATTCGTCTTTATTATAATTGCCCTTATAGGTCTTCTTAAATTAACTCTATTACTTTTTCTTATACTATACCTATTCCTTAATAGAATACTTATTTATATAGTAGTTTAGACTCTTATATATCTAATAGAGTCTGTTTTAACCCTATCGATTACTATAATCCTTATAGTTACGTCTATTATCTCGTCTATAGAATTTACGGTTTATATAGTAGATATCTAATTATACTTGTAGTTATTAAGATAAAGTTAATAGTAAGAAAGTAAAGTTATTTATTAATTTCGTAGTAAAAGTACCTTTAAGGTTACCCTTGTTTCTATACGTTATACCTTTAATAAACTTATATTATAAAATCGACGACTTTATAGAAGTAATAAGCTCGCTAACTATATTTAGTAGTTAAATAATAATATTAATACACTCTAGGATTCTATAATAATAGTAAATAATACTCTTATAAAAGTACTCGTTACCTTATAAATTATCTAGAAGACCTATACGAAGATCTTATAACTTAGTAAGTATTATATTAAAATATACTATAAGTGATTTATTAGGGTATTTATTCTTAAGGTAATCGAGCGTATACTTATTCTATTTATCTTATATATATTAATAGTAGTTTCTATTCTTAAAGTACGCCTATATAGCTTATATAGTATCTATAAAAGGTAGATTTAACTTAGTAATCTAGGTATAATAATATATAGATACGTCTCCTTTAAGTATAGTAGGAAAGACCTTTAGAAAACTATCTACTTAAATACTAATTATCTTATATTATTAATAAAAGACTTATAATTTTATAATAAATATATTATTATAACCTCTATATCTTATATTATTATAATATATCTTTTAAAGGGCTTAGATTTATTAGCTATCCGCGGTAGGTCTAAGTAATAGAGGTAATAGGATACGATTTATAGTAGAAATTATATTACGGAATAGAACAACTAGCTAAGGTTACTAAGGTTATAGAATAGGTAGAGCTACTACTAGAGGTAGTAAAGCTAGGTATTAATTAAAGGTAGTCCTATATTAATAGTTATTTAAAAGCTTTAGAATATTATAGCTAGTATAAATAGGTAGAGAATATAGCTGTTTAGGTTATTCTCGCTTATAAGTCTACTATTATACTTCTAGTACGCGCGGTTAGTATAGTACCTTTTAGAAGTTATAGCTTATATAATTCTATATATTAGGTATAGCTTGTCCTAGAGTTAGTAGTATAAAATACTCTTATTATAGAAGTAGCTCTTAAGGTTCCGCTTAAAATTTACCTATAATTAAGTTAATTAATTTAGATTATATAGAACTCCTAGACTTTTATAGTTATAGAGCGTATATCTTAGGTTTCGAGAATATATTACCTTAAGTAGGAATAGCTATAGGTTAACGAAGTAGTAGTAGATATCTAAATAGTAGAGCTTAAAGTAGTATTATATATATACTCGGAATTAAGGTATTAAGGATATTTTCTATAGGCTTTCGAAGGTTTGTATAATAGTCTATTAACATATAGCTTAGTAGTAAACTTAGTAGTTCGGATAGTAGAATATTACGTATCTATTATACTAGCTTTTATAGTATTAATATAATTGTCTCTATAGTAGGTACTTATCCACGTCCGCGCTCGCTATATTAATCCTTCTTATTAATAGTATTAAGTAATTATTAATTAATTATAGACTAATAAAATAGATTATTTAATCTTAGCGTATTAGGTAATAGAACTTAAAAAGGTTATACCTTTAGTATTATCTAAAAAGGTATACGTAGCTAAGGAATAGTATATACTTAGCTTAGTTTTAGGCGTTATAAATCTGCTATTAGACTAGTTAATTTAAGAGGTTTTATAGGGCCTAGTAAGTGTAAATTTACTCTTAAAGACTACTTTAAAAGACGTAATTTAGGGCGTGATTTAGGTCTTAGTATTTCTCCTATAGGTTATTAAGATAGTAGTCTACTAAGGTCTAATAATAGTAGTATAAATAGTTAGTCTATTACTCTCGAGGTATTAATATCTAAGTATTTTATTCTTAATATAGTAGAGTTAACTATACCTTATTTAAATTATTTAATAATATTATTAGTAGGCTAGTAAATAAGAGCTCTTTTTTATACTATAGTATATAAGGTAAGAGAGACTCGAACCTCTTATAATTTATCTTTAACCTATATACTATAATCTTATAGAACTATTCGAAGTTATCTAAGGTTTCTTATATATACCTTTTTAAAGTCTTATAAAGTCTATATCTTAAAGTCCTTTATAAATTAATAGTATAAATTATAGTCCTCGAGTAATTTATTCTTATAGCGGCTTATAGGGTATTTTCTCTCCTAATAGTCCTTATAGTATAAAGTAATATATTTACTTAATACCTATTTATTCTCCTTAAAATCTAGAAGATATAGTAGAATTCAAGGGATATTATTAGGTAGAACTAGCTCTCTTAGATAATCTAACTCTCGGTTAATATTATTATTATTATTAGAAGGGTTAGGTTCTAGGTTATAGTTAGATAAATCAACTAATTACTCTTTATTATCCCTATATACTACTATGTTAATTATTAGTTTTATATAAGGGATTAGGCCCTGAGTATAGTACTAGCTATACTAGTGCTTACTAAGCTAGCTAAGAGTATAACGTATACCTTTCTTTTATTTACGGAGTCCGAGAAGACTCTTCTCTTCCTCCTTTATTAAACTTATTAAATACTATAATCAAGCCTTTATATATACGCCGCTCCCTTATAATATTAAGTTCAATTAATTATAGCTAACTAAGATACTACTATATAAGATAGTATATAAGTACTTAGGTAATTCTACTAGAGTCGCGCCCCTAGTCTAGTAAGAGTCGATTAATTCTACCCGGCTCCTAAAAGTATAGTATAGCTATTACTAGAGTTATTCTAAGAACTTATAAACGTAGTTTAAAACTTAAGTCGCTATATATAATAAGCGAAAGAAGGTATAGAAGTAGTAGAAGCTAAGATAAGAAGGCTATAAGGCTAAGGACAGATAGCCTCTAACCCCTTATTAATAAACTCGCTCTTAAAGAACTTAGTATAAATTCTTACCTAAGTAACTTAATTAGATCCTAATAGCTAAGTCTTAGGCCCTAGAGACTAGAAACTACTAACCTAGGATAGATATATAAGTACCTTCCGAGATTACCTTCTAAGGCTTAGAAGCTCTTATAAAGTAAGGTCTTCTATAAAACTACCGCTCTCCCTAGAATACTACTAGAATATAATCTATAACACCCTTCTACTATAGGAGTAAGCTCGAATAAAACACTTCTAGGAGAAGGGAGGTAATAAAGGTAAGAAAGATCCTAATTACTTCTTTATATAACTTAATAAGACTTTTATAAATAGTAATAAATAGGCTAAGGCTTTAGAGAGGCTTAATAATATTAGATACTCTATAGGTTAACCCTAGTATAAATACTAGCTTAAATTTAATAAACTCTTACTAGTAGTAGATAAAGAGAGCTAGAATAATAATATAAAGATTAGCTACTTCTAAAACACCTTCTTAAACTTTATACGAATATATATAGCTACTATACCTAAATAAATAGATTACTATAAATTTACTAAGAAAGTTAAGTATATTATAACTAACCTTAAAGAGACTAACTAGTTTAAATTATTAAATAANAAAGGAGAAGACTAAGGAATCTAGTATTAAAGGACTAGTATTCGCTCTATAATAGAGGTAGTCCTTATTACCCTAGCTAGATAGTAAGGGGGATACTATTATAGGAGTAATATAAATGGGCGGTAGCTAATTAGGATATTATAGAGACTATAAAGGAAATCTTAAAGACTATTAGACTATAGGTAGAAAATAAAAGGCTAAGTAAATAGACTAAGATAAATAAGAGAGACGTTAAAAGGAGAAACTCTATTACTAATATAAAGCTTTAGGATACTAAGCTAGAGACTACCTATATAACGTACCTACCCTACTAGTTAAAATTAACTAGGTTAAGGTAGAACCTATACTAGAGGATAATAATAGAATAATAGAAGCTAATACCTCTAGGTCGGAAAAAGAGTAGCTCTTAGTTATAGTTAGGAACTAAGAGTAAAAAGGGTATTAGTAAAAGGATAAAAGAAAGTAAAGAGAGTAATAAATAGAAACCTTATATATATAAACGTAGTCCTTTAAGAATCCTTCGAAACCTTTACTCTTATTAATAAGGGATACTAATACTATACTATAATAAACAAAGACCTTATAAAAGGACTAGGACTCCTAAACGTAAGTAATAAGAAATAGAAGGTAAAAGAAGCCTTCTTATCTATAAGTAATTTAGAAGCTAAAGGAGTAGTCGCCTTCTAAATAAATATTACTAGGTACTACTAAGTTATTTATATATATATAATACTAAACTTAGAGTTTCTAATAATTCTTAGAAACTTATAAAAAGTATATAATAAGATATAGACTATACTAGAGAAATAGTATTTCTACTATAGTAGAGTATTACTATAGGTAGAGGAAGGTTATAATTACTATAACTATAAGAATAATAGCGCCTTTATAATAGTAGCCGCCTTAAATATAGAGGATATTAAAAAAGCTCTTAAGGTTAAAGAGGAGCTATCTATAGAATAGCTAGAATAATAACTACCTCTAAAGATTAAGGATATAGTACTACTTTTTTTTAAATAGAAAGTAAAAAAGCTAGTACTTTATAGGCCTAGTATTAATACTAAAATCAATATCTACCCCTAAGTAGATAGTACTCTAACTACTTTACTATAGGAGCTACTTTATAATATATCTAGAGATAAACTATTAGTTTTAAGGAAATCCTTTAATAACTTATAAGAAAAAGGATTTATTAGACCTTCTATATTAGAAGTAGTAGCTTCTATCTTATTTATATAAAAACTAGGAGAAGGACTAAGATTCTACTATAACTACTAAGCGCTAAATATAATTATAAAACCTAACTATTACTCCCTTCTACTAATACTAGAGACCTTAAAGAATATAATAGAGGCTAACTAGCTTATAAAGGTTAACGTTATTTCTACTTTCTACTAAATTCGAATAGTAAAAGGCTATAAATATAAGACTACCTTTTAAATAAGATTCGGCTTTTTCGAATAGCTAGTAATACTATTTAGTCTAAGCGGGGCTCCGGCTATATTTTAATAGTATATTAATAGTTTACTATAAGACTTACTAGACGTCTACTCCTTAGCCTTTATAGATAATATAGTAATCTATACTAAGGGGTCTAGGGAGGACTACTTTAAAAAAGTATAGAGCGTCCTTTATAAACTCTAGGATAGAGGCCTATTCCTTAACCCTAGAAAAAGTAAATTTATAAAAAAATAGATTAAGTACTTAGGATTTATTATATATACTAGTAAAAAAGGAGTAGGACCCGACCCTAAGAAAGTTAAGGTAGTATAGAACTAGGTAGTTCCTAAGATATAAAAGGAAGTCTACTAGTTTTTAGGGTTCTATAACTTCTATCGAATATTTATACTTAACTACTCCTAGCTAGTAAGATAGCTAATAGCGCTTACTAGTAAGGAAACCCTATTCTCTTAAGAAGAAGGGGAGAAGCTAGCCTTTTAAGTATTAAAAAGTAAGTTTTATAAAGCCTCTATATTAGTAAAATAGGACCTAACCCTACCTATATTTCTTAAGATAGACTATAGTAGATTTATAATAG
>LT855411.1:1404791-1477594 GCA_900184765.1 Hymenoscyphus fraxineus
TTTTAGTATAGTTATAGGTAAATTAAGAAACTAAAGTTACTAGTATTAGGTACTAGTAGTAGCTTAGGGTATAGTACTTTCTAGTCCTCCTAGGCTAGAACTACTAGTAGTATAAGCTATAGTTATCGAGTAGTATTATATTCTAGGGTAAATACTATTGTTTAGTAGATATTTTATTATTGTTTTAAGGAGTATTTAAGGGGTATCCTACTTCTATAAAAGGGTAAATATAGTAATATTCTTAAAGGTTAACTTAGTAGTATTATTACTTGTTTATAATAAAGGAAGTAGTAGTAGTATCGAAGGGTTTAGTACCTAGTTTATAACGAAATAGGCGAATATAGAACTGTATTTTATAGTTATATTTAAAGGGCTTTTATACTAGTTTTATAATAGAACTAGTAAAGGTAGAACTAGGTTAAAAGTTAGAAGTCGAAAGTTCGTTTAACTAAAGTAAAGTATTAATAGGATTTTATACTTAATACCTTAATATCTAGCTATAGTAAATTCGTACTATAGTAATAGCTAGGCTATCCTTCGATATACCTAGGCTTAATAAATTCGTATTAATAGCTTACCTAGGTCTTATAGTTTAAAGTATATAGATTATAATAAATTTATATTATAAATCCGGAAACTACTACGGTATATAGTTCTAGTACTTTTAGATTCTAGGGCTTAATAAATTTATATTAATAGCTTACTTAGGAGTTCTTTAAGTATCTACTATATTAGTATTAGTTCTATCTTTTACGCCTAACAAATAGTAAATTCGTACTATACTCTTAGGGGTAAATTAGTAGAACCTCTACTATAATAACGGCTTTAATATCTAGCGTTAAGGAATCGAAGTTATCTAATCTATACGTACGCTTATACTAATTAGTATTAGTTTAACTCTAAGTTAATAGAGTCGAAAAATAATAAGGAAAGTGTTAGAGTAAGGCTAATAGTTTAGTATCGAAAGTATCGTATTATTAACTATTAGTTATATACACCGAGTAAAGGTGTTATAGATACTACTACTATATATAGTAGTGCTTAGTACCAAGGCTAGCACGTGAGTGGCCTCGAGTGGTATAATTCACTTATACCGACAAAAAGTTTTTGTTCCTTTTACCTCCAAAACAATGTTCTTCTCTGAGTGGAATCCGTGTCCCTTTTCTCGCTTCGTTCGTCACTTTAGCGTTACGATGTGGGGTTCTTGTATTCTTGCTTAAAAATCTTTAGATATTAAGATCAATTGGTAAATGTTTCACCTTTGACTGAAATCTCTTTTTGGCCAAATTCATTTTTTTCCACGTTCATAAATTGATGATACTCATCTGCCTTTCAAGATAGAGACTTACGAGCCTACCTAAGAACTGACATACATACTCACGTGAGCTTCTGCCAGGTACGGAGAAATTGAGATTTGGGGAATACTTTAATCTATTTCTGCCCTTTATCTTGAAAGATGTGAAAGTCTTTCAATAGTACCTGGGGCGGACCAAATTTGCTGCCCAGGTAGACTGAGGATAAGTTTGTTCGTGTGTCACATGACTTAAGCGCCTTCACTGCATCTGCATCATTGATATGCCACTCCAAACAGAGACTTTAATTTGCTCTACTCCATCGCTACTTAATGAGGCTACTCTACATCATCTAACCCTCCGTTTTATCGCAATACCTAAGTGAAATATCCACACGTGATTAATACTCCCCAATGGCACCTCCTGTTCACCAACTAGGCATACAAGCAGCATTTGAGAGCCTTTAGACTCAGGAAAAGCTGTATGCTCACCATATGTCACGGTCAGTTCTTCGCTTCAGCATGAAATCCCCGAATTGGCAATTGCTAATATAATAGTATCTCCTGCAACCTGAACAAGACCTGTTCCACCTGGGTGCATATGGTGGAAACACCTGTCAGTATAAACCTGACAACGAAATATGATCCTAAAGACCTCACACAACTAAATCAATTATACGAATAGTTTAGAACAATCGTTGCTTTTCAATTCTGCTTGTGCTAGGTGAAATGGGACAATTAAGTTACTTGTGCCAGGCTTTTGGCGTAATAACTTTTAATAGCATGTACAGAGCAATGTGTAGATATCTTAGATGAAAGCTACTGATATCCCCCTTAAAATACAGAGTGATAGGACCAGAAACTCGTATAGCAACATGTCAAGTCTCCTACTACGAATTGGAAGACCTGATGAGACAGAAGAAATGTTGAAGAGACATCCGTCGCTGAAGGCCTTTACTGACCATACTTTTGTGAAGGTTTGGTTTTGTGAACTCGAGATTTTCTGGCGACATGGTATTGCTGGCACGAATTCGGCTCCTTCAAAACGATTCGACGATGCGATGTATCTCGCTTCTAAAGCACTTGCTTTTCGCTAAAAGATTCTCGGGAAATCGTTTGAAGACCTGTGGCTCATTATATGACGCGGCAGGGGTACTGTGTAGACAAGAAAAGGGGGCATCTGCAACATGAGGCTCCTTGATTCCCTTTATTTCCTTTCTAAAGTAGGAGCATGGCTGAAAAATACCGGCTACTCGCTTCAAGAGCTCGCGATTGTGTAAACCTTGAAGGAGGGAAAAGATCAACTCGCTAGAGCCGAGTATAGATTTGCTGTGCTCCTTCAGCAAAAGGGAATGGTCTTGGAAAGCGAGTTCCACAAGATTAGGGCAATAGATTTGCGAGCCGAGCTAAGGCCGGATTTATAAATGCCGCATTCGAAGAATGCAGTATGAGTTCATGAAACTGTGTGTTTGGATGCTATGGTAGCTTTCACTAATGTTTACTTCAGTCTGGATATCTGGAACCTCTTAAGCGCTATCTAAGTATAATATCAATATGTTATGAACCAAAATAATGGTGCTATAGTATTAAAGATTTATAGCAGTTAAAACTGCAACAGTAGCACTATGGTATTTCAAATGGGGGTTCCTTCTAGGGTAGCTGCAGACCTCGGATCCCTCCCGTCATTTGTTAACTAAGGTTTTCAAGGACTGAAAATGAAAGTTCAGATGTAAGAGGGGTGTTTATACTCTAGAGGATGGAGACCCGTTCCTTCTCTCCCCCTGGCTTAAGGTTCAAACAGTCGCGCAATTTGGCTGGGTGATTAGCCACGATACCGCTAGGACTGACCACTCAGGCTTCGCTTAATAGCTGTGGGACGCAGCAGCATGGGAATCACCTGCATCGACAAACTACATTCTGTAAAGATCGACTGTATAGTACTACTCATAGGACGATACCCAAAAATTCATGTGGTTGCTATCTGACACAACAATCTTCCAGAAATACGCAACCGCTCAGCATACATCCGGCTTTTTTGCATCCTCAATGATCGTATCAGATCCTTTCTGACCAACCATGAATGTCGCTACCACAGGGAAGACTCCGGGAATCCGGGGGAAGGTGCTCGCATCCACAACCCTCAGTCCTATCACTCCACGAACTCGGAATCTCGAGTCTAACACGGCCATAGGATCATTATCACTTCCAATTGCAGACGTGCTGGTTGGGTGATGTCCAAAAGTCTGGGCTGTTATCCAATCCTCATCTTCTGCCTCAGTTTTTCCTGGTGGTGGCTCTAGTAACTTCACGGGTCCTGCTGGTGCTTTAATAGCCCCGTAAACTCCTCTTGCCCATGCAACAACATCTTTCATGGCACCCAGATCTGTCTCACGGCCGATTTTGAAGAGATTGAAGTTGATATCTGGCATATCCTGGGGATTCGAAGATGTAAGCTTCACCGTACCAGCAGTGTTCTGTGGATGCATTTTGACCATTGACATGCCGTAAACTCCAACAGGGTCATTGGGCAAAGCGACATTTGTTTGATTACTGGGCCAGAACCCGCGAAACACAAAAGGTCCATGGAATACGAGGATATCCCGTTCGTTATAAAGGGCGTGATTTGTCTTGAGCATGATACATCCACCTCCACTACCTGACCCACCTGCGGGAAATTGCCCTACCGTTGGCATCTCCTGATTGTCTTGTAAATTGTTGCCAACACCTGGTGCGTCCACGAGAACAGATATGTTGAACTGCTTGAGCTGATCGGCGGGGCCTATACCGCTGAGCATGAGGATTTGTGGGGTGTTGAACGCACCACCAGATATTACTGTAAAATTCTTAAAGTCAGCAGTGTCAAACGGAATATGAATTTCAAGGTGCAAAGAAAGTATGTTTTGGCAGAAATTTGAAGTTCACTTACTGACTTCTTTCCGCGCTGTGACCTGCTTGATGGTTCCTTTGTTGTTCGAGTTGTAACGAGGGTCCGCCTTGTATATTGATTTGCCAGTCAAGAATTCGACACCAGTAGCTCGAGGTTTTCCATCACATTTTGTGCTGCTGAATAGAACTCTTGTAACAAGAGAATTTACGGAAAGAGTCAAGTTGAACTTTCCATTGATAGTGTCCTGGATATAATCCCTGGAACTGAATCGTTGTCCATTGGTTTTGGTATGCGACGGAAGGCCAAAGATTCCAATTGTCTGATCTCTATTTAGATCTGCTCCATTGGGATCTGTGTTGAGCAGAGTTGTGACTTGACTAGTTTGTTGGCTGAATGTGGCAGCAGCAGCGTTCAACACAGCAAGACCTGGGTTCTGAACGTTTTGCGCCTTGGCCATTGATACCTGGAAAAAACCGTCAAATCCATGGCCGGCTGTTCCCTTCGTGAGATAGTTGTTGTGTTCGATTCGTGTGAATACTGAACGCATGTTTGCCGCACTGTGATCCAGTTAGCATAGGATATTAGTTTTTCGCTTACGCCTATCTCGTTACCTCCATGCTTGATCTCCCGTTAGATTGGCGATATAATTCCAGTCACTCTCAGGAGGCAAGAACGTCACCATCTGGTTTATCATTGACGAACCGCCAACTGTACTTCCTCTTGGATAATAAACGCCCAACAGCTTTGCGCCTGCGGGTGGGTTGTCTCGGCCGACCCAGTAGGAACCCTCCTTCGTTCTCCAGGTCAGATGGCTGTATCTGTTTTGTCTTGCAGAGTCTTCATAATGTTTTACGAAGAAGTCCCATGTCAATTGAGGGGGATATTGGCCACCAGATCCTGCATTGCTTAGATCACCGGCCTCCACAAGTAGGACGGAGTAACCCGCTCTAGCGAGATTTGAGGCTACGGTTCCTCCTCCTGGTCCGCTTCCTACGACAACGTAATCGTACTCACCAGCAGCAGATGGAGCCTCTGAATTGTAAAGTGGTGATGAGATTGTTGGAATTGCGAAAATAAAAAGAAGCACAGAGATTGCCTGACAAATCCTGCCAAAAGCACAGGTTTTATGAGTTGATATATTCATGGTTGTGAGCTGTCAAGGTACTCGAAGATTTTCAAGCTCCAATTGGCATAGGAGTGGCTTCATCGAGCAGTAAATACGCGTCAACATGACTACCGGAGAGGAATTGCCGAGTTTTTATAAAACGATATGATATCGCTTTCTTCGCCAAGGAAGGATAAATACTAACACATTTAATGTTCGGCACAGTGTGAAAGTGGTTCCCCAATGAATTTGCTGATCTCCCGGTGGACAAGAAAAGTGGCAGAGATCTCCTTTATCTTATCCTAACTTAACTAAAAACCACTATATTATATTATCTATTTAGAACAATTAAAATGATTTATCGAAAACGATAGCACAATAAGGGTAATTGTTCTAGATAATTGAAATATTTTAGTACTTGGAATTAACTTACGCTAATAGTTAAATCTCTGCCACTTTTCTTGTCCACCGGGAGGCTGATGTAAATCAACAGCTCTTGAGGCGGAAAGATAGAAAATGGTTGCCAAGTATGCTTAAATATGATGCCAAGTGTTATTGAAAACTTATTACGATATAACCATAGTGTATATGCGGGGCAAGTGTTGAAAATCAGGCTATTTTGATATGACCTCAATCAGGGTACACAGATGTCCCTTTACCCAATTTTAACGTGGCGCAAATATTTAAGATTAACTTGAATACCAGACAGCCGATAGTGTCGTTATTAGATAATTCTTCAGGTTGCTACGTGAGGATCTAGTGGATCTCCCTTTTCTCAGCCAAATCGGCCCCAGTATACTACTTATCTCCGACAGTCGTGTGTAACCTCTTGAAAAGGTGGTTACTCAGAACAAATTATTCGGGAAATATTAGACAATAGTAAAAGTTATCTTCCACTTTTCTTGTCCATCACGAGGCTGGAGCAATGGCGCCAGCTTCGAGAAATTGTGTCAACCATTGTCATAGAACAATACCAATCAGTGAAGATATATGTCTAATTAGAACGCAGCTTCATTTACAAACTGGCAATGAGACAGCCTATCTACTTCTGGTTAATTCAAAACAGTCCAGTAAACCAAGATCAAGCACTTCCCATCAAGGTGATACACTTCATTTGGCCTTCAAATCCTTCCCCAATCTTTGCGAGTGGGGCTTCAAAAGCGATAGGATACCAGTAAGTATTCTCCCCCATGTATCCTTCACGCGTGATAAATTCATGGACTACTGTCGAGCTTTCCCCTTCTTTAACATATAAAAATGTCTGGTTTCCTGCACCTACTAGACTGAGATCGGTCCAGACATTGATTGGAAGTGTATAGTTGAGGGTATATGGATTTCCACCGCTGATCATGGTAACATTTCCAATAGTGCCGCCATCTCCGGTTCGAAGAGCGTTTTGGGAACCCTCGAAGAGGGTCCCTTGAGTTTCGGATGTTGGCCTAACTGAGAAAGATAATGTGTAATTTCTTCCTTTGCTATCCAGAGGAGTTGAGATGTACCCTTTTCCGTTGAAGGTGATGGCGGTGTCATTAATAGGGTTGATTCCTAGGTCTTGGAAAGACCCATCGTCTGTCACTTGTCAGTATGCTAATGTGTTAGAAAAAAGAAGTCTGTGTGACTTACAAGAATTGCCCGATACGTCCTTGACCATAGTACCATTCGTTTCTGTAAAATCATAACTTAGAATGGTATCTGACACACTTGGAATAGCCCAGTCAAGATTCTGCCCAGGAATCGCAGCATGAAGCTTGTCAAAAATCAACTTGTACTCTTCATACTCCAAGTCACCTCCCCATTGCTTATCCGCGAGACCTGGTGACCCGTCTCTGAAAGAATAGTATGCCTCCATGACTGTAGTCGCATTGGGACCAATATCATTCCACAAAGCAGCGATATGCCCTAAAAGGTACGGGTTGTCCAAGGGTGGATTGTCGCTTGAGTTTGCATTATTGAACGTGTTTGGATAATATGGTCCACCTTGTGGTCCCCCAGAGAACGGTTCGGTGACATTGATATATGGAGGATACCATGAGAAAGGACTTTTGCCAACCATATAAAAGTCGTCTGCGGTATTGAGAACGCTGATCTCGTTGTCGATGTAGTCTGTCTTGGCATTGTCTTCAAAACTTGCCCAGTGCTGGATAGACACCGATTTATTGACATTGCTAGTAGAGTTGAGCACTGGAGGGAAGGTTCCCCAGATACGGATTTTCTTGCCAGATTCTGCGGCAATAAAGTCATTCATCGCATTCACGAAAGCATTGTACTCTATTCTCAATGTCGAGTTGTATTCATCTGCTCCTATTGAAACCGTTTTGCTGTGCATCCATGGAAGTAATACCTTCCAGATCGTTTTGACCGTAGGAAGTGTGTCCGGATGGGTCAGATTGAGTAAACTGAAATCGGTTGAAAGTGCGAGTTCTGGCTTCCATTGATTGATCACCATTGCATGGCCTGGTGATTCGATTTCTGGGATGATTGTGACTCCACGAGATGCACACTTTTGCTGCATCTCTTCGAAATCCTCCCGGTAGTAGGACTCATTTGCACGCTTTGAAAGTCCAGCGAGGAGAGGATCATCGGAGTTGAGACGAAACGCGGCGTAGAGTGTTTTGGCATATTCAATAGAATACCGTGCAACATTGTTGTAGAGATTATCGCTTAGGTGCAAGTGGAATGTGTTTTGTTTGTAAAATGAAAGGTAGGCACACATCTCAATTATGAACTCTTTTGGGTGATACTTCCTTGCGACATCAATCTTCATATGCACATTAGCCTCAGGATAGACCAGAAATTGAGGTATGGAAGGAGCAAAGAAAATACACATACCATGATCCCACGGTTTCTCCATCCTGGAGAATCAGTACCAACACCAAGGGGAACATTTAGTTCTCCCAGAACCGCTTGCTGCAAGAGTGTACGAGTTCCCCAAAACACACCAAGAGGACTGGCACCAGTTATTAAGATCGCTTCCGAAGTGACATTTAGCGTGTATCCCTCACTTGTGACCCTTCCAGCAGCATCTGTGAAGGTGCTATTGTCTTCGGCCACAGTTAAAAAGACGGAATTTGTTGAAGCCCCGGAATCAATTTGAACAGGAATACTGAGTCCTAAGGAAGACTCGAGATCTGAGCTGAAGGTATTGGCAAACTCGGTGAGGGTAGGAGGAATTAATGTTTCTCCTTCCAGGTCAACTGCATCTGCATATTTCGCATCCACAACAATTGATCGGAGGTCGTTCAGTGGGAATGTCGAGTATGTACTCGATTCCGTGAAAGGGACGGTTGGGATGCCTACTAAGCGGGCATGAACTACTGTAAGGCATATCAATACACTGGAAGTTCTCGCGATTTGAGTTGAACCTACCTGGTTGAGCCAACACCAATAATTGAAGGGTCGAAAATACAGACCTAGGAACGAAACCCATAATTGCGAACAATTAAATTGGAATGAAAAGAAGAAAATTACAGATTTAAAACAAATGGAATCATAGAAATAGGCACGTGATATGGAATTGCTATATGAGGTGGAACGTTGCATAAAACAAATATCTAAGTACATCTGGTTGCATTGACCCACTGGCTGAGCAGTTGGTTTTGGTGATCTTCTTTCAGGGGTCTTTCGCTTAGAGCAGTTTGTCCAAGATAATGGGCACAACAGTCAACTTTCACCCATATCTATCAACCGTCGAAAGTTACGGTCAGTTTTTTAAGGTATGATGCCATTAAACCGGTTATCTGTCCCTAGATAAGAAGCACAGAATGGTTTGAATACCTGTGTAATGTGCAATAAACTACTCCCCGTAACCCCGCTTTACCCCACTGTTGATAACATGGGATTCCCAACGTCACTGATCATGAGATTACGGTAACATGTACTCATACTTTAGAGGCAGTGTGAATGTCATGCAGCTCCTAGTTCCCCGGAAGAATGGAAGGGACCAAATATTCTGGTTGTTTTGTCCACAAAGAGTCTCCCACTCCGAAGAAAAAACGCTCACTATTCCCTGATGCTAAATTCACACCTCTGAACCCTGCAAGTATTCATCGCCACCCTATGTATCTATACTTCCTCA
Source organism: Hymenoscyphus fraxineus (assembly GCA_900184765.1). NCBI lineage: Eukaryota > Fungi > Ascomycota > Leotiomycetes > Helotiales > Helotiaceae > Hymenoscyphus > Hymenoscyphus fraxineus. The sequence continues at coordinate 1,414,150 of LT855411.1, forward strand.
GATGCAGTTTATTATCAACTTCACAAACACGAAGAAGAGGAAGATCAGATGATCTACTAAATTTTACGCCAAGGTTTGTTCCTAGTGTGGACAATGCTACTTTACATCCCTCGTACGGTAAGATACAGAAAAGATCCACTATCTCGCAACGTTCAATCCCCATTTCTCAGAGGTATAATCCAAATTCGGGTTTTCGAGCTTCTATACGTAGTACCGTCCTCGCTCCATCGCTTCCATTTTGTTGGCTCTTAGTATTTTTAGATAGAGCATACAGTACGTACAACTTGCGGTGTTACAAGACGGAACTCCAATTGAGTTCCTAAAGATTTGTGTTGTCGGTCAGCAACGATATGATAAACTGGTTCTACTACTGTTAACGTCTATGTAAACCTTGAAAGCACACATTTTGTCTCGCGCTTAAGACACACGCCCATCATTTTCAAATTTGACTGGGCCTCGCGGCGGTTGACAAGCAACAATTAACAGTAAATAATCCACACTATCCCAGCGTAAAAATTGATTAGAATAGATTAACTAATAGGGTCTTAATCTTAGTTATTCTTATTAACTAGACCTTCTAATCTTATTTGATTACTTGATTAATTAAGTGTTTAAATTAAATTGATTAATCCGGGCCGAAGCCTCGGACCGGCGGACCGAGGGTTCGGAGGGTACTCGGAGTACTACTCGGTACGTAGGTGCTTAGCGAGAGCTCTTATATCGTACATATCTTATACTTTTATCTTAACTAAGAACGTTCCTATAACTTAGGAACGTTCCTCAATTATAAGGATATGCCCTTGTTTCTGAAATAAATAAATTTAATTCGACTTTCATTCGTTCTCTAATTAGTTAATTATAAATCTTACTATAAATAAATAAAAATATTTGACTATAAAAATTTTAATTCTTATATACTCCAAGGCTAACTAGTAGCCTTTTAAAAGCTTCTCTAAGTATATTAGTAGTATTTTAAAATATATACTACTAATCTAATTAATTAGACTAAATAAACGCCTCTTAATCTATTTATTCACCGAAAGTTCCTAATCTAAATCAAATCTATTTAATCATAATTTAGTTGATTACTAATTCAATAGTTGAGCAATTTGTTCTCACGCTGCACTATCCCAATTTTTTAAAGAAGTCCTCGATCAATGTGGACTTGGATGTTGCTTCAAGGAAATTCAAAGCTTTGCAAAAACGGTGAAGCTACTCAAACCAAAAGGATATCTTGATTGTTCCTGCTCGTAAGTGCTCGTAAGTGCTTGTAAGCTTGGTTGCACATGCACGTTTCAATCCACGCCTTGAGGAGAGGAGAGTAATGTGCTTGAGAATGCTACAGCAGGCGAAATTCATTATTTAGGGGTTAGTGGTTTGGTATTAGGACATAGAGAATGAATGCTAGGTAGAGTAGACCCGCAAATAGCCACGCCGAAAACATGTTGAAGACGAAGTGAATATGGGACTGGCTAGGTCAAGGTGAATGCAACTTTTGCGGTCTCTTTCTCTCAAGGCGCGCCTCGCGTCGCGGGTCAACCGACAACACTGTCGCTTCATCAAAACAACTGCTCAACTGATTTGATACTTTCTTACAGTATACGCATCACGAAAACCCGCCATCATGAAGACGGTCGACACAGATAACAGTGACTATGGTTGGAGACCACTCCTAAACAAATCACAATTTCAGATCAACGTCCTCGCATTAGTATCCGCGGCAATTGATGGATACCTCCCACGACACCGTCTCTGCGACGCTCTGGTCGGTCAAATCCTATTAGCATGCTACCTGGGCCTGGTCACCAGAGAACTAGCTGCGGTTTTCCATACCATGTTTACTAAACTTGCACGACTCAGGCTTAGACGATGGTCCCAAGCTGGAAATGCTGGAGGCCCATTCCTTGGTCCATGTTAGTACTCTTCTCCTTAGTCGAAACGCCTGTTTGATGGGTATTCTCAAGAACTGAGCTATGCCTCAATTTTGGCACAATTCCCAATTGTCTACCACCCACGAAGATTCTGGAAAAATATATACTGACTTGAAGATTCTGTGTTACAGGTGGTCTTCCAATGCGATTACCAGAATCCGAAAAGCTCATACTACTTTGTGGTAACCCACCGAGAGACGGTGTGTCCAAATGGACTTTTGAGTCGATCCATGATGCTCTTCTGTCGGGTAATATGAACGTATGGTTTTGGCTCATTCAAACACTTTATGCGGGAAAAGCACCTGAAGACCTCACTTATGTATTTGGATCTCATGATATTTCCAGACTTCCTATCCATTATCACGACGATCGGATTGGTTACGAGTCAGAAGACGATTCTAGAGGATGGGGACCCGGCAAAAACCCGTTGGCAAAAGGTATACCTCCACGAGGGATTACTCGGCCTTCCAAAGGTATCTACTTCAACTTCAAAAGGTCGCCCTACTTCAAAGACAAGGATCCTAAGTTGTCAGTCCAACGGTCTATTGATCATGATCTACGACAAATCGAAATATTCATGTCGAAATGTTTTGGTTTCGGCCGAAAAAACAAAAAGGCCATGGATCAGAAAGTCTCAGAGATCTTGGAGCATGGAAACTACATCACCCCCGATACCTCCCCACCGTTTATTCTCGCGTCTTCAGCACATAAAGGTGCTTCTCCTGCATCGCTTGCTGTTTCCATGAAGATCAATAGGCGAGACCCGAAGACTGTAAAACCTCAAAAAGAACTCTACGGGGTCCTTCCTTGTAGTGACGAATCTGAGTTTGAGGAGTTTGGAGAGACTGAGAAAGAAGATGAGGAAGAAAATGGAGAGGAGGAAGTTGAAAAGGCGGTAGAAGAGGCGGTAGAACCAACGGGGGACACGACTGAGGAAGAGACCGATGAGAAGTATTACGACACTCCAACAAAGACAAAGAGAGCCAAAAGGACACACAAGTTCGTTTTGCAAAAGGCCGAGGAAATTCGCAGTTCTAGACCTTAGTCAAACTGCACGATAATTTTTGCGACTGTCTTGATTCTTCTTCTAAAGAATCGATGGGGTACAAGTCCAATTATTGTAGCCTTTTAGAAAAATGAAATTGGTCCTCGGCATTTCATTCGGACAAGCAAAGAAGCACACCAAGGCAGTGGGCTTTGCTCTTTACCAATTGAATCCTTGTAAACCTTTATGTTCTTCCCAATACATTATTGAATGCCAAAGAAGAGAAGTGAAACGGGGGAGTTCTACACGTGAGGCTACCTCAGTATTATGGAATTTAGCCAGATAAAATGATTCTTTCAAGTGCTAATTAATGTCTAAACTCTCTTGCTGAACTTTTTGGAGCTACGAGGCTTGGAAACTTTCCTCGCCTTGACAGTGACGTTCTTTGGTGGTAAGAGGTCAAAACTGTTGGCAAAAATAGCAGTCATATGCGCAATAGCCTTCGTCATTTGAATCCAAGCTCCAACATCAACATTGTTGAAGTTGTCACAGCCGCTGTGGTAGCAAGAGTCGTATGCAACCCCAGCAGTTCCACCAAACATGGCTGCTTCCTCAACGGTCTTGATACCCTCGGCTCCACAGGCAATACCTCCCGTGGCAACACCTGCTGCCAAAAATGGACCATAATCTGAGCGGCCGTCGAATTCTATTGACGTAAAGTTGAGACCTGCTTCTTCGGCAAAGTAGCGTTCAAATTCATGCTCAGCTTCCCCGGATCCAGGGGGTCCGGACTCGCCAACTAGAAAATGTAGGTCAGTCTTTGCTCTATAAAAGTCTCTAGTGATAGCTGGAGGCATCCGTAAAGCGGATTCGTCTTGATGCCCGAGAATGCATTTTAAACTTACAAGCACTTCCGTCTCCATCATAAATCTGGTAGGCATAATTGGGTGAAGCCATCATATCAAAATCAAGCATTAGGCGAATTTTATCAAGTTCAGATTGCGAAGCAACGGTGACATAGTGTTCAGCTCCCAAGAGACCCGCTTCCTCTGCAGCCCACCATGCAAATCGAACGGCGTTCTTGACGCTGAAGTTGGTTAACTGAATAGCGGTTTCCAACAAGGAAATTGTTCCCGAGCCGTTGTCATTGATTCCAGGGCTACCAAGTATTAGCATCTCGGGATCTCTCGGACTTTCGTGACAACGTACCCTTGAGCTACAGAATCAGAGTGGCCAGACATAAAGATAACATTCTCGTGATCTCCGGCAATTGTCTCTGCGATAACATTGTTTATGGTTGCAATGCGGGTGGTAGTTGTGAGGTGAGCATTGACTGTCTCTCCGGCCTGGATTCGTGCTACGAGACCTTCTCCATCAGCCTGCGCAATCCCACCGGCTGGAACATATGTCCCTTCTGGTACGCTGAATTCTTGAAGGGCGTAACCTTCCAAGTTTCCAGGGACATTGTTATAAACCAGCATGGCAACACCTCCAGCTGTCGATCCAAGAGCATCTTTGATCGCAGATACACAATTCCCGCGCATCACGACAAAGATACTTCCAGGGGTGACATTGGTGTAATCAGCCTGTACAGGATTAGAAATGCCTCTGCGTCTAAGGAATTGACTTACACTTTCACATCCAAGGTTAGGAACATAAACCAATGGTCCACTAACGTCTCCACCTGGAGCAATGGTGACAGCAAAGACTTCCATTGTGACACCTTCGATTGTTAAGGATGCATTAAGGCCAACTGACAACTCAAAGGGCTGTAGAGAGACGGTGTAATAGTCTGGATACTTTTCGATTGTTTCCTTGATCCAGGCTACAGTATTATCGTGTCCTTCGGAACCAATAACTCTATTCCTTGATGGAGTGGCATATGCAATGTCTTCCAGATGCTGGGCTTTTTTCAGGAGTTCAGACCGCAGAAGAAGTCGACGTAGTTGGTTCTATAATATTCATAATTAGTTGGAGTCTTCATTTTGAAGATTCAGGGAGAAATTCCCACATACCGATTGAACTAATGGCAAATCTCGTGCTACATTGGGTGATGACTTCAATGGTGTAGCAGAGACAAGTCCAATGGCAGCTACTGCAGCAGCACCGAGAGATTGTGTGAACTTCATCTTGACCGCTTGACTTGGGGATCACAACAAGGAGACAGTGATGAAGTACAGGAGTATCCAAAAGTTACAAGAGGCGTCCTTTCATTCTATTTGAAGCCCCGCGGTCGTCCAGCTTACAGGTTCCGAGCATATCTTTTTTACAGGGACAGCTTCAATATGCAGGGCTTACATTTGGAAGCGGCTCGGGTCGGTGCCCAGATGGGATTAGAAGATGTCATCTTCTCCAGAGCTGTTGAGCATTCAAGGATTTATTGCTGACCCGAGAAGCAAACAATACCACAGTCGTATTGATGCACATCTTTATCATACAAATTGCCCAAGAGAGAAGGAGCCAAGAAGATAAGAAGAAGAGCCTCGGCGTTGTTGCGTGGGGGCCAATGAAAGCTTTAAGCGAAGCGGGGAAAATGCTTCTTATTGCTTGATTACTCCTTGGCAGGCCTTGGCAATCTGCAGGAACAGATCAAGTGGAATGACTTTCCACGGGCTCCTTGCCAGATGGAATACCTGTAGTCCCACATGATGTGCGGTGTGGAACTGTTCTAGAAGCTCTCTGTACATCTTTTTTTGACAATCATTGGTTGTGAAAGTATTCCAACATCGCCACTCGAGAGCACTTTCCAGTTCCCTCCACTTTCCACGATTTGAAAATTCTTGCTTTTCGAAGGAATGATTAGTGGCAAATTTTCTGTAGATCTTTAGTCTACCAGTACAAGTCATAATCGCAAAATACACATGATTATCGTGGTATATAGACTTGAGCAAGTGTATTTCTTAGGCCCAGAAGTGAGATCCTGGAAACGGAGACACTCGTCACTGCAACTGCATTCTTACAATTCATATGCAGCTATGATGTCCTATTCATGTATTAGATAAGATAACGGGCAATTGATCCACAAGTGTCAGTTAATTTTGTCAGAGGAATTTCTCTGTGTTTTGGTTTTTGCAGATATGTAGGACTTTAGCGAGGAATTATTAACTTGAATCTTACACAATGACTATATGTCACAGCAAAACTGCTTCCAATCTGATAGATAAGTTTCGTTATACTGCGTCATCTCTTCTAATCCCACACACTAATGCTTTCAAGAATCCTCTATTCCTATCTTTCAATCACAGAAAGGATAAGCGCTCAACAACAGATCTCTGGTATGCAGTCAACGAAATGCCTCAAAAATGTTGCTATTCTCCACAATTTAGATTTTCTCGTTGGTTTGGAACTAAATGAACCGTTAGGAATGTGCTGAAACTGAGATTTCAGTCACCTGTCAAGAGCATTTCCTGTTGAAGCATGTCATGTCATCTAGGAAGTTCTTATTAGTAGTATAGTCATCTATGACGGCTTCTCAATTTTACCATGCATTTGGGCCTAATCTTCTCCATAGTGTTATTTCCTCTGCTAGGAGAGCGTTTGAAAACGTCAAAGGCACCAAGTTCTTAGAAAACCTAGAGATTTGGCGACTGGCAAACACTGTAGAACTAAACTACTTGACAGAACTGGGTGCCTCGATAATATTTCAATGGGCCCGTGATTGATAAAGGGAGGTATGTTTCAATAGAAATTCTCCATTCCTTTTTGGTTTTTCTTTTTTACGGCACATAAATTCGCTAAAACTTATTTTGCGAATAGCCTCAGAATATAGAAAGCTTCCAATAAGCCTATAACCGGCGCTTGTATGCTTATCATACTGATAGGCGTCGTTGGTTGGGGACGCTGCCAAAAATAGCTGGTATCCTTATGATTTCCGCATCACCATTGGGCATACGAATAGCGCGCCTCCCCCTTTGTTCTATGTCGACTACTCTTGACATCATGCTGCTATTTATTTGCCCATTGAGACTAACTTCGCCAAATTGAAAGTCTATGTCTTTCATCATACTTTAGTCAGAGGCTCTTAGATTGAAAGAAGGTTCCTTTGTTCGCGGTTCTGATTATGCTAATTATATATACTTTGAAAACCGCTTGGCGTCTTTGTTTTCTTTCAACAAGCCATTCTTTCTATTTTTAATATGCTACCGACATCCCCTTTGTTCAAATGGATATATATGACCTGGAAATACATCTGTTCAGGGTCTTTCAGATAAACCATCACAACAAGCTAGACTTGTCATTTTCACATTTTTCCTTTCCTTCTCGCTAGATTCGAATTTTCTTACTATCAAACTTCTTTACATTCATTTATTACCAACTACTTGATTATAGCTAGTCTAATCAAATACCCACAGCTAATCCGAGCAACCCTAAAAAACAAAACAAAACCAAAACCTAAACAAAAATGCAATACCTCAACATCATCGCCGCAATGGCAACCATCGCCTCCATCGCCTCAGCAAACTCCATCATCTTCGTTTCCCGCGACACCACAGACAGAACAGTATGCTGGTACTCCGCACCAGGAAGTGCCACCATCCCAAAAACCTCCGTTCCAGGCCGAGGAACCGTTCACGTACCCATTCCGGAAGGATGGGAAGGAGCCTGGCAAACCTCCAAATCCGCAACCGACTGTGGACCAGTCGGTATCCGCGGGGAAATCAAATTCAACGGCTTTGAAGATAAGAGCTGGTACGACGTCTCTGCCATTGACAACCTTACCAATAACGAGGGTGTCCACTGGTTGTATCCTCAGAGCGGAAATGGTGTCCATTCTGGATGCGAGAAGTTCCCATGTGATACCAGCTATAACAGACCTGATGATAAACAAACGCAGGTTACCGATGAGAAAGACTTGATTTGCGAGATTGGAGGTTGAATGTGACCTCTGTATTTTTGTGGGTCTTGTCTTTTCGTCCAAATTGACATGGAAGTTCTGAATTTCTTGTATATATACTCTTTTTTTCGATGCCAGCTTGAGCTTTGATAGCTTCTGGTATCACTCTTTTTGTCCATACACTGAAAGACATACTCACTTACTACAATGTAAATATTTTGCTACTTAAAATTACCACGACTCTTACCGTTGATGGTCCCTTTCTCTGAGACATTTCTGTGATGACCTAGCTTGAAGCCGCTTCATCGCACTCCTTGATTTAATGCTCTTGATTTAGTTGAATATTTTCGTCTGCGAATCGTTGATGATACTCTCTTAAAAGTCTACCCACAAGCAACACTCAAAAGACAGCCAGAAAGAGTGAATCCTAAGCTCCTCAACTCTCACATACCCTGTTCATGCAATAAGTAGCCACTACCGCCTCCCCAACACCTACTCCACACATAACAATATTAACCGTATAGATTCAAATAAGAGAACCCTAGGCATCTCACATCGAACCCAGGATTAGCCCATGTAGTTGGGTACCAGTGTGGGCGAGACAATCCGCGTAAAGCATGTTAACTTCAAAGATCCCGACCACCAGCGACCCCTATCCGTGGGATTTTTCATAAGCCCAAACCACCTCACCCAATTACGGACTGAAAGGGAGCCTCGAGTTTTGCTGTTTTAATTTTTTGGTCTTCCTTTAGGGGAGTCTTTGGCGTTGTTGTCTTCTTGGCGAGTTAAGCGAGATTGTTTAGTAAATACAGCTACAGCCGGCCGAGTTGCCAATCAGATGGTCGTGGGTTTTGGTCTTGTAGACGCAGGTGAATTTCTTTCGCTGTCCGAGGATCTCATCGGTGGGAATGAGGCTAGCACACTTTTGAAAGGGGCCAGAGGAGACTTGTGAGTGATCACCTTCAGTAGCGCCAGTGATTGACTTTGTACTCCCTTAGGTCCTTAGATACTGCAGTGATGAGAATATTACTATTACTTGTAGATTCGAGCAGCAGCCTTCGCATCGAACGAGATCTCTGTGATCATCCGTGGCAATGCTTACAAGAAACCATCTTGAACTGACTGCTCTATATTTCTATTCCCGAACGAGGCGAAAGGTCCTCAATAGTCTATTCAGATATCATACAATCCAAGACAGAATCCTGTCTCCTCAGCCCAAAAAAAACATGATTGAAAAACGCCACCAATGAACTCTATATAATGTTACCCAAGAACCGGATAGAAAGACAAAATAATCAACACATCCCAGGTCGTTTATGCATGATTTCCTTTCTATTTTCCCATGAGGACATTAGACCTACCCACCTCACAGAAACAGTAGACTCCATGCGTACAAACAAATTAAACGGGGCGATGAGAAAAAAAACCAAGAGGAAACTCTAGTTTACAGAAACCTTATAACTTTCTGGGAGTAGACCCCCGTTTTCCCTTGGTCGCCACGTTTCTTCTTGTCGTGTTCCGGGAGGCAACCAAGAGGTATTACTCGAATCCCTTGCCCTCCCGCCATTTCTTCCAGGCCCATCATCAGACTTCTTGTCATCTGGATTTGGGGAGAGGGCGTAGCCATTTGAGAAGCCACGGACTTTGTTATTACTCTGCATCGTTACTGGGGATTCGAAAATTGTATCCTGACGACCAATATTGGTCGTTGGAAGTAAAGATTCGGGTTTGATGTTCAGTTGTGCTGCTTTACGATCTGCTTTCTTGGAGGACTCATTGGTCCGGTCGTAAAGATAGAGACCGAGGAATGTAAGGGCTATTCCTAGACCTTGGATTTTTGTTGTAGGGTTTTGAAACCATATTATGGCTATCACGACCACGAAAACACGTTTAATGAGTGAGGCGACGGAGTAGGTTACAGGCGACACCATTGAGAGGAGTACAAAGGCAATTATATTTTGCCCAAAGTGAAATGTGCCATTGAACACGAATTCCAAGGCCAGACGGCCGTGGTCGAATGCATGTTTGTTTTCTTGCAGGTCAATTGTACCATCATTGAGAAAATCAAGCATGAGATTAAGGCCTTCGGACCAGAACCAGATGGGAGAGGTTATGAGGAAAGCGAGACCGGAAGAATAACAGAGGAGGTTGAGTTTATCTAGTTTTCGGGTTTGGGTATGTCTTCCAGCAGCTTCCGCAGCGGCTGCTTCGTTGAAAAGACGTTTGGAGAATATATTTTGGGTGACGAAGATGATGGCTGCAAGGAAAGCATAGAAAATCCCGAAGATGTTCCCACGAAATTCTGCGGAGCAGGCAAGCATAACCCCAAGTGTTAGAGGTATCAACGAGAGGTATGTGGTAAGGGGATAGCGGATGTCGAATATAATGCGATAGGCGAACACAGTAAAAAGCGGGGAAAGGCCTTTGATTGTGTGCACAAGAGAAACTGGAATTTTCGCAGTAGCAGTAGAGGATAAAAGATGGCCTCCGATCTGAAAAGCCGCAAGGGGGAGGGTAGTATTTATGACCTCACGGGTGGGGTATCGAATGCCATGTCGTAGAGCTGGAACTGCACTCTTGAGGGCAGGAAAAACGGCAGACAGCCAACTGAAGAGGAGGCAGAAGAAGGCCACAAAGGCGAATTGAACCATAGTAAGGGTTGCAGGTTTAGGGAAGGCGTTGAGGATGGATTTGGAAGAGGTATTCGTGAGGGCACTCGACAAATACCATATGATACACAATGTCTACAAGAAACACGCACAATCAGCATGGGAGAACGGAATGGGACATATTTTGCTTTGGTCTGGACTGAGCGGGGAGGAAGACGAACAATTAATTTGGGAGACACCGGTGCCTTTAACGCTTCACCTATTTCCTGCACATTTGCACTGACACTCCCGTTCCGCGCCCTGATAGTCTTGAAGGCGTCCGTCAAACTCTTCTGCCGACTATGCCCTCTCCCTCCTGAAGTTGCGGTGCCGTTATTCGAGCTGTTCCACGCTGCCCCTCGCATTGCACTCTCACGTCGGGGAGGGAAACGATCCACGGGCGGAGGCCCATTGGCATACCCATTGCCGGTGTGTGTTGGACTCGAAGGGTAGTTGTATGATGGTTGCCCATCGAATGGTTCAACGTGATCCGGGAACTTCTCCATCGAGGAGCGCGTGCTGGATAGTTCCCTTTCCCTTTCCCTGTCCCCCGGGAATTTGAGGCTGGAGAGTCGAGGCGCAGACGATGCGCGCGTCGAGTGTGGCATCGTATGGATTTTTCTTTAGTTTATGAAATGAATTGATATGGCGGGCGGCATGTTTGACAGGTGGTACGGTTGAACTGGTTGGGTAGAAGAGTCGGGTGGGATAAATCGCAACGATCAGGGTATAACCACATTCAGGAGAATTCCATAGATGAGGCTATATGGCTATATCTCGCGGGCGTATTCTGGCTCGGCGAATCGGCATTGTCCAACGTTGGCTTAGTCACGGCTCCGGTCGGCTCCGAGGACACCGAACATCTTTCCAGCACCCGCACTGGCCAAAAGAGGGGAGAGAGGTTAAGAGGAGAGAGGCGTGAGAGGCTCGAGAGGATCTCTGCCCAGGTGGTCGGGGTGGTCTGGGAAGACTGCAGGTGCCTTTTTGTAATCGGCTCTACCAGCTCTACCACGAGGCCAGCTCTACGAAGTCTACCGCACCTGCATCCTCCTTAGCCGCACCGGTGGCTTCCTACCATCGTCGGTTTGACCGTTCATCCCAAGTGAAGAGTCTTAGAGTCCTCAATCTGGAATAGCCTTGACGGGTAGGGGGAGTCAGTGCGCAGTTATGCCAACGCCAACCCTCTTTCAACCTTCAACTTCCAGCCTCAATTTCTGGGTCCGAGGGGTCTCAAACGTCACATATTTACTCCGTACGGTGGAGGCGACAAAACAGAAACGCTTCTTTCCGTCACTTCTATATCGCTCTTGATTTCTTGTCTTTGTGTGTACCTAGATTGGATTTATAGATATTAACTATATCATTAGTTCTAGCGTAACGAATACGTCGTTATGATCTTTACATTTGCTGTATACCAAAAATCTATATACCGACTACTGGAGTAATATGTGTCAAGGTTCCCTCACTTTCTGCCTTGGCTGTGGTCATTGCTATGCCGGCATATTCTGGCTAGAAAATGCTGGAAATTTGGTTCTCGAAACCATATGCCAACTTCCACCAGGAAAGGTATAGGCCCGCGAAAGTGTTCTGAGCCTTGCGAGCTTTGTTTGCCAAATTCCACTGCTATTGATTATTGTTGATACGATGCGGAGAGGCTCTTGAGTGACTACTTGTTCGTCTAAGTTTAAGTTTCCACGTTTTCCAAAACTATCCAACAGATACCTTCCCGCTAACCATGGCGTTAAAGTCTCAAATCATACAGTGTATTTACAGTCTCCAATATCACAGTAATCTGTCCCCTCGGAATTGGATTCCAACCCTTCAGAGCCTGCATGAAACACATTGCTTTTGTATATGGTGGAGGGCCAAGAGCCAATGCAAATATGGTCATGAACCTCAAGCCAACATAAAGCCAACATAAAGCCAACATAGGTCCAGCAAAGAGCAAAATCAATGCAAAAGTCACAACTCGGGTAAGCTCCTTGAGACTTTGCGTAGGGCTCTTGCCATTACAGAGAGTGCTTCTATTCCGAAAAGCAAGACCAGCGAGCACTTCTCGATCGCTCCTGCGCTATTTGCCAGAATGTTGGCACTTTCAACCTCAAATGATGCCTTCCCTTCTCACCTGCATCAGTTGCGACTTCCACCCACAGGTCTCTGTTGCAAACTAGCTTCAGAGGACTTAAAAAGGCTCGTCGTCCTTCTCCTCCTCTCTTCTTCTTCCATCATTCTTCAACATTCTCAACCCCATTGCTTCATCAAATTCATCAATCCATCCATCCACCCATTCTTCGGTTCACAGCTTTCAATTATCATCAACAACACTCGCATATCATCCATCTCAACCGCACACAAAACACACACTTCTCGATTCTTCGTTGCCATCTGCACTTGGAACATCGTCATGCATTCATCAATTCTGGTTCTCGTGGCTGCCTTCGCCTCTGTCATGGTTCGTCTATAATGCTTCAACGGCTTGTCTACCAATTCTAACGCAACTACTAGGCTTCTCCCCAACGGGCTGGTCCCCTACCACCCAGTACACCTACTGCCTTCGGATCATCAAGTGTCACTCCTGCTCGTGTCCTTCCTGTGACACCGATCAAGTCCACGTATTCCCCAACGACCACTGCAACAGGTCTTCCTCTCGGTGCTGAATGCCATCGCAAAATTCCCGGTGCCTGTGCTAATGGGGTCGAATGCTACGCCACAAACGTCCTCTTGAAGCCTCGCTGTGGAAATTACAAGGCCCGATGTACCACGGATGATCAGTGTGCCTACCATCTTTGCGTTCGCGATATGTGCGTAGGTTTCAAGCAAGCCAACGGCACCCGTCCATCCACGATTGGTCTTGCATCTGGAGGTTCAGTCCCGACTCCTCCTTCTAACTCTGGTGGCAAATCTGGTGGCAACTCTTCTGCGATCTTGTCTCTTACTGGTCCTAATCCGACTGGACCTGCTCAAGCCAATGAGGTTGCCAGAATCGGAGGCAGCCTGGCAGGATTGCTCGCATTAGCTGCACTTGTAGCTCTGGCTTTGTAGATCAGGGGAAGAGGGGGGGCATATTTTGGAGGTCATTTGATGGCGTTTCAATGGAGGCACAGTTTCTCATATGGATGGTGGGTGGACGGTGTTTCCTGAGAGGTGGGTTTATTCATGGGTGTACAAGGAGGGATAGAAGAGAAATGTAAATATAACAGGAGACGAGTCCGCATTGTGCTGTAGACATGTGGCACGTTGAATCTCAATTGACGTGCATTTGTTCCTAAGATTCTTTTATGTCTTTTGTAATGCAAGAATCCCTACTCCACCCTTCCTCCCACGTTTAAAGTGCGTTTGGCCAAGTGATACTCGGGAATCCTTGCTTCTTCGGCAACTGCACACACCACTGAGGTGGCTTCTAAATCTTATAGGGCTGTTGAATTAGACTCACTTGAACTTCATTTCTACTTACGCTTACTTTAATTTGATGCCAAGTTTTCCATCCTCGCCGTGCAACCCCGCATTCCTTGCTTTCCCTTTGTGGAAAAATACGAGTATGCCAGTAATCACTGGTTTATATTCCTTTCTGCACTTCGCCTCACGCAGTGCTGTCATTCCTCACAACTCTTATCACATCTGCCGGGATTAAGCTGTCGATTTTCTGCATCAGCACCTCACTCACTATCAAAAGCGGTATCGTGGATACTGAGTCAGGAATCAAAATAGAAAGTTTTCTTACCAATTACCCCACCCTCCCAATGACTCCCAAAGGAGGGTAAGTCCCGAGCGTGCCATCTGCACGCAGCGTCTAATGATATTAACCTACTTTATGGAACGGGCCGAGTGTTCATTCCAATGATACTGTCCCACCGTCCCACGAAAGAGAGAGAAGACCATACACCGGTACGTGCAGCTAGAGGCACTCTTCATACTCTCTCGTTTCAGGTTCCTCGTCATGTCTTGATATTATCACTCGTAAGGCCACGCTACAGAATACATTGCTTGCAGTACACGTGGTTCGTAAGTACAGTACCGTACTTCCACCCGGCTCCACTTTCTTCTGTATCAAAACATGATGGCTTTTTGGATCCAGGTATGTTCTTTAGATGAGTGCGTGAAAGTTGACTGCCGGATTCGATACCGTCAGACTTGACTGCGGCATCAGATCCTCAGAAGAGGCACAAAATGGTTCAAACTTAAGGGTGTCGAGCTGTGTGCAAAGATAATTCTATGCACGATCCTTCTATCATTTTTCAAGTTCATTACTCTCATATTAGAGGGTACAAGTTTAGAAAAGGAGGGTACGGCAGTTGTGGGAAAACCAGAAAGTCTGTCAAGAAATCTGTCTACACTCAATCCAAAATCCTTCCTGCAGTGCAAGTCAAACTTGAACAAAGATGGAATATTAGGGATCATTTTCGTGGCTGAGGTTTTTCTCTGGATTTTGTTTTCATACTCCCTTTACCTTTGGTTGTGTTGGTCATATACTATACTCTAATACAATGTGAAATTAAGGTTTTTTTAATCCCGTATTTTCCGACAACTCATTTTCTGTTAAAGTAATGTCACTTCCAACGTTCTCACGAGCCGTGTGAAGGTATTCGGTGGCGTCGATGCTTGCTGACTCTATATGCCCCCACATACTGTAGAACAGTCGAACGCGGGGTTATGGTACGGAGTAGGGCTTGATTGGAGTTTTCATTTACAGTACTGCCAGATAAGCTGAACCACCAAAACGAACCATCGCTATCTTTCGCCGCCACTAAATAGCACGAGTACAAGTATATACCGGTTCAACGGGTACGTAATCCAAGTCATCGCGCAGCCACGACCTGTTTGAAAACTCTGTTGTTCGCTTGGCTGGAGCGTTGACTGACAAGCGACGGCGAGGAATTGCACCCAACCTTAGATAACGTCAGTCACAATTCCAACAGGAGTCCTAGAGGAGGAGTGGGCTGAGGCGTTAAAGTATAATTTGAGGCAGTGTTGAAATGGTGGATTGTATATAGTCCAATCTTCGAGTATTTACATTGATGCAGGTTGTTGTATTCCATCGAATGAAAGAATATCCCGTTTGCAAGGGTCAAACGGATTCGTATTCCAGCCCGTGATTGCAGTATTCTCCGGTAGTTTTTGGGACCGGTGACGGATTAGGCTGGTGGCTCCAGGTTTAGGTAGTATATGCCTCTTCAATTATAAGCGTGCGGCGTAGATGCGGAGCCTTAAACCAGACTGGCAATAGACGAATGGTGCGCGCAACGATGAGATGTGCTGCAAACGCAAAGGGCGGAAAAGGGGGGTGTTGCCCCGGTGGTCCATGCATGTCGCTTCATGAAGCAACGAAGTATGAGTGCCATACATGCACTTTCAACATCATGGCACGATGGACCCCAAAAGGATTTCGCAGGGATGGGTACGACGGGTGGGCTGCGGTTCGGTTTAAGGACCGACAAACGAACGAGGATGGCGCCAGCTGGCTCAAAAGTCAACAATCACCCTTGTCTGCCGAGTCCAGTCTACTCCCATACCTAGTCAAGTACTCTCGACTTCGTGTAACATTTTCAAAGCAGAGCATGCTCGACTGCCTTAGAGTGGCTTTTGAAGACCCTGCAACAGCCTATGCGCCGATGACGCTTGCCTGTCGATAGGAGGTGGTGAGAGCGCGGCTCATTGCTCATTGTTTAATGGTAAGGCTCTCTGGTGGAAGATTGAGGAGGGACAGGATGATCCTATAAGCATGCATATGTCGTCGATCAGAGTATATAGTGGAGGAGATAGAAGGCAGCCTTCCCATCTATACAATTGACAACGACTAATCAACTACGATCCAACCTCACTACTCACTCAACAATATCTTTCTCTGGCTTTATCAATCAACAAAGTAATCTATTGAGAAAATGTCTCCACGTACGCCCGGGGCATGGAATGGAGTAAATGGACCAAGGATTCTTACTCCAGAACAACGACAAAGAAAGCGAGAAAGGGACCGTGCTACCAAAAGAGAGGAAAAGATCAAGAACCAGCAACGACTACAGGAGCTCGAACAGACCAAGGAATACGCCACTCGACGAATTCAAGAGCTAGAAGCACAAGTCGAAACTCTTCAAAAGACTTGCCGTTGCAGGGCAGGAAATACTGGCGGGAGGAGTCAGCGCGGCTCTCTCAATCACAGTGTCACAATACAGTGTAGCCCATCATCACTTGTGCCCCCATCGTCACTTCCCTACGAAGAAAGCAACGGATCCATAAGTAGGTTTCATAATTTCTCACTCGTTTAACCTATCCTCTTCCCAACGCAGCTTCTAAATTTGGCATAGTGGCGAGCCCACTTCATTCTGAGTACAGCAACGATGACTATAGCCCTGGGTACAGCGACTTTATTTATGAAAGCAATCATCCCAGTCCACTTCCTTACAGAGTTTCGACAGCTCCACAAACTTATACCACCGCTACTCACTCCACTCCCAGCACGTGGAGCACCACACCGCATACTCTTTCTGCAAGTGCCCACCCATACTCTTCGCACAGCTCTTCTGCCGAAGAATCAAAGAGTGTACGTTATTGCTTATTTCTTACGAATGGATTACAAACCCAAAGACCAAGCTAACATGAAGTTACAGTACACTGCTTGGGACAGCCGTCACTCGGAGTCGAGAAGCTCCTATAGCTCTTACTAGAGACTTTATTGGAGTGGGTACTTTGTGTCAATACCTCGAGGTTCCTGGGTATTGTGTATCAGACCAGGTGAAAGCGGAAGATTTGCCTCATCCAATGGGATACTCTGTAATGAATCACGAAGGAAAAGCGATCAAAATGGAATATGGCGTTTTTGAATATGATTCATTCTTATCCAGCATGTATTTCTGGTAAGTTCATCATTTTTGACTATAGGGTGATGCACTAAACATAGCTTGACTGACACATTATCCAGTACTATATTTTCACAGTTCACTTGCCTAGAGACAACGCAACCCACAAAATTGAAATAAAATATCGGCCTAAAATGCGAACTTGTGGTACACTTTACTTTTCTGTAAGTGTACAGTACCTCTTCACGTCTCCCGAACTCAAGCGAGTAAATTGCTAAGCGAAGACTTTCATAGTTAATGGCACAATTTTTCAAAGTACTCACATCTTCCAAAGAACATACACAAACCCAAAAAATATATATGGCCGATTCAACTACAACAAGAAACCTTCCTGATTTCCATTCGAATCTCTCACCCTTCACATCCCTTTTCCACTGCACACGTGTCCATGTATCAGCTACACCGCAACCACCAATAGCCAAGAACACGAACCTCATCAGAAAAAAAGAAAAGAAAAAAAAAGAGAGACCGAATATCTCCTTTCAACGTACACCTAAGCCAACTGGCCCAGAAATACGAGTGGACATTTTGCGCTTACATCAGCCGATACGTCGAGCTTCTTCTTGCATCGGATTGGATCGGCCCTACTCAGCCCTATTGTGGGGTTGCAGTACATACGAGTACAGCTGAAATAATGACGGAGATGCCCAAAATAGACCGGTAGATGACGTGCCTGCAAGGCTGCAACTGAAGAAGAAGGGTGGAAACGCTGTAGGAATTTTCACGGTAAATTCTAGAACGTGTTAGTTTTCTTTTTTCACCAGACGGAAGGAACTGCGGTAGAGGCCGAGCTCATTTAGACGAATGAGGTGGAGGAAGCGAGGTGACTGAGATTGGGATGCGAATACAGGGACGTCGAAAAGGCAAGGATTGGTCCGTTGGAACTGGCAGATTTTGTTTGTTTTATTATTACCATTTTCTCTACGCGCAGAACCCTGATTTTTACGCCTCTCCCTTCTTGTATTTCTTTTGGTCCGTGCGTATAAATCTCCTCATCCGGGCTGGGGGATCGAAGGATGATTAAAGGCTGGGTGTGGGGGATTAGGGGTGGTGTGTAGGATTAATAGGAGTTGGTGTGGGCGTAAGTGATCTTGGTGGTTGGTGGGTTGATTTGGGGATGGGGGGCTGTACGACAGACAAAGTACTTAGGCAACAGTCCATCTGGAATCATTGGATGGGGGAATTTGACGGAGTTCCACTGGTCTTTTGTTATAGGTATTTTTACTACTATCATAGATTTCTTCCCCCCTCTATTAGTTATCTAGCTCTCCTATTTTGCTCTCGTTGTTAGTAATATAGGTTGCGTTAGATCAAATGTTTGTCAACATGACTGCCTTTAGGCTTCTGCAGTCTATTTCTGAACTACGATGACTACAACTGAATATGTGGCGGGAAATGTTTTGTATGGACACTTTAGTTGACGTGCATATTCTTGTTAAGTTACCGGTATCGAAGTAGGTAGGTAGATAGCACATGTGACGAAGCGGGCCCTGGCAATTACTCTCTTCTACTGCTATGAGTGGTGGGTGTGGTGTTGCAGTGATTTAGCTGCGATGTGACCTAGACACGCTACATATGTCGTGTTATCTCAATGGGTGTCATGCAGCTGCCGGGCGCGGGAGATGAAAAATTTAACCTGGCCTGGCATCAATCGTCTGAAGAAGGTATTGGATAATCGCTTTACGAGCGACGCACATTTTTCAACGTGGGTTGGAAGTTGAGACGGAAGACCCTTCCCGAAACATCTACTTGTTAAGGCTGGTCCAGATGGGTAAGGATTGGAAGTTAAACGAGTGCAAGCTTTTGGGTTGCAGTGCTTACGGCCCTGCCAGCTGCATATTGGGGGTTCGTGACAGGGGAATAGAGTAGTAGCGGGGTTAGAGTTGCAGTAAGTAAATAGTAAGAAAATCCAAGAACGGGGTAACTATTTTGCAATAATGAGAAAACCGGAAAATCCAGCGCCCCAAGCGCGAGGCAGATTCTTCTAAAATATACGATGATACGAATACACAGATTTATTAGGGTGCGAGTCGCGAGTGGTGGGTGGTATTAATTGTTCCTTTTGGTAAAGGCATGGCTCAAGCTGGCATACCAGAAGCAAAGATACAGGAATACGGAATACGGAATGATGGAATACGGATGTGCTCCGTGCCTTCTATAGTAGATTATGGGCAATTGAATAGCATACGATCTTGGGTGTCTAGGAAAGTTAGGACATGGAAGAGGGATCACTAGGATCATTACCACGATCGACGCAGGGCCACGTGGAGATCATCGTGATTGGAAAAGAATTGGAAGTGTTGGTGATGACGTGCGGGGTGGCAGTGAGTCTAAATCAAAGATTAAGAATAGGCAGCGAGTTCTTCAGAGCCCGTTCAATCAATATTCCTGGTCCTTGGAATGCTATATGGTGCCACTTTACGTATCTGTCGGCGCGGTATACGAAATGCGATGTTTTGAAGCAGTGTGAGGGTCGTGAGAACTTGCCTACTTGGGTAGACTCCTGACTTCGCCCAAAGCTCCTGCAGGACTATCACATATCTCGATCCAGATTTCGCCCTTCATCCCACAGAAGTATCTCATCACTCATTGAGTATCCGTCGCATCCAAATTAACTTTGCAATGGTCCAAGCCTCAGAACAAATTGCACGTTCCAACGCAATCCCCACCATTCACAAGAATCACAACTCCCATTGATTAATCGCGGGGGTGGCTTTGGCGTCGTAGAATTCTTAGGACCTCGCTTTCTCTGGTAACTGGGAGTATTTGGGCCCCCAAGTAGCCATTTTCCTCTCTTCGTCGACCTAGCCTAAGTTCCGATTAGCGAGAAATCAATAGGGGTTGTGGGGGCAGGACAAGAGAAGCGAAGGCATCTCACCCGGGGTAAAAATTCGCGGGGAAATGAAGCTTGGACAATGATAAAGCTTACTCTACAGTGTATGCGGCAAGATCCTTCTATCGTCTCATTGAAAGGGTGTGGAATATCCTCAGTTGATATTTGTTCCGTAGCTGCCGTCTGCGCCTCGCTGATATATGCTGCCAGGGTGTTCAAGGACAATCACGGTTCAATTCCATCCTGCGGGATGGGTAGTAAGATCGGTCAGCGGTACCGTGTATTTGGGTCCACCTATGTACCCGTCTCCGCCAGAGGGATTGAAGATGTGCCTCAACTGCCGTAAGTATTGCGCGATGTGTTGTCGTCGTTTAATTTGTGGCTATGTTAACTTTTGTGCATGATTTTCCACCAATGAAAGCGGAAGCACAGGCGTAGTCTTGAGCAGAAAGGGCTGTGTAAGGCTGTAAGCCATCCTATAGTATGCATCTTATCTGCTTTCAATAAGAGTTTCACAACCTTTCTCCAAACACAAAGTCTTTATCACGTGATACATGGAGGATTGGAATAAAGATGCCCGATTCTACTAGTAGAATACCAGATGTTTTTCTCGCTAGGGGAGAGATGAGCCGGGCCGGAAGGATCACTATTGATATTGACCACTAAAGTTTTAGCGTCAAAACAGGAAGCAAAGCAAGAGCATTTTGCGAGTCTCTGCCATACAACATCGAATCCTCTCTCTGCATTCCTTGTTCGGTTAGCTAATTTGGGCAGCCAGAAGATCTTTTGAACCACCGTTTCCCTCGATTCGAATACGCCTACAGGTTCACGACCAAAAAGGGGCAAGAATACGAATGGTTTCCTTGGCTGTCCGTTGAATATTAACAGCAGCTTCGAAAATGAATGGTCCCTGAAGCTCATATCAAGCTCGATATAGGTTGACGAACAGTCTCTTCCAAGAATTGTCGCTAGTTTTCCCATCTCAGGACAGAGTCTCATTTTGTGCACAGGAACAGGTTGCCATATCCATGACTTGGGATGGATGCCAGGGAATGCTTTGGTGGTTACAGATACAACTTCACCGTGGCTAGAACTGTTGATCGCACAACAGGTATTGACTGGGTAGAAAGTATTGAGAATGGCTCGAAAAGATCGAGGTCGTCCTCTGCAGTAGCAGCATAACCATCCTAGCAAATTAGCAATTCCCCTTACTTCCAACATGAATGCCTGGCCAGCTCTAAGAACCCATTGGTTTGGCGCTCATCCCATGGTGAAACTCTATTAGCCAATCCGAAAAAACCAGCCATCGGCCTATGCACTCCAAATCTTGCAAGTAGGATATACTGAGATCCGCGAATCACACCCCATACTTCATATTCATCATCAAACTTCGCCATACCATCTTCTGTTGAATTTTCACGTGTATCTATTACTTGGTTTGGGATAGATCCCACCAAAACCGCGCCATGATGCTATTTCAAGAACCTGTATGCCTTGTTCCGTTTTGTGACTTGAGGAGTGATAGCCAAAGAGCTGAAACAGGGTGGGTTGACCTGCCTAAAATTGTTTTTGCAGTGTTTCTGTCGATCAAGAGTTGTCCGTGTAAGCAGATTTCACTCCTTCAACAATGTTTTGCATCATTTTTGCCACCATGGCCAGGAAATAAAACCAGCAGGCAGAGTATATCTTGGCTTTGTGCAACCATTTAGTCCCAGTCATGTATATTAGCCATTTGATATTGAGAATGGATCCAGAGTCATCACTTAGCCACTTCCAAATCTCAAGGCTATCGCGGCCACTTACTGCCAGTTTCACTTCGACGATCGACTCGCACGCGGCGTAGTCCTACATCAATCTTGGAGTTGGTAATAATGAGTGCCGATCAAATTCAAAGTCCTTCTCCCTGTGGAGCCTAGATCTCGATGAACGTTCATGGTGCGTTTCTGGGTAAGGTGCCTCCAGCCAATCTGAGACTGAAGTTGGAGAAATCTGCAACCAGACAAACATCTGTAAAGAAATAAGGAGACTTCGTATTAACAACCAATGAGGTTCGAGGACCTGTGTATAAGCAAGGCGCTCGAAGAACGATGATCAAACGCGAAAGTTGTATATCCATTAGGTGAAATCTTCAACGCAGAGTAAGCTGCATGGCAACAAGGTTGTTTTGGCAAGGCACCAGAACGACATCCTCTTTTTCGGGCTAAGGAAGCGTTGATCAAATAGAGACAAGTGGGATTTGTGCTCAGGACATAGCTCTCGATTTTTATGCGCGGAGTCAATTGCTACGGTATGGTAGAGAATCTATGATATTTCCTGTCCCAGACAAGGTGCCACAACATAGTATTTACAATATTATTTTGGTGGCAACATATTCTTTGCTGCCTGAAAATTCCAAGATACACTTATACTATCCATACAAGTATTAGAAGTGAGCTACCACGGCACAAAGAGGTCTTCGCTCAGGGGTAGTATGTCTGTACTTTATTTCTTCCACGGTTACCGCCAAAGAAAGAAAAATGACAATCTGGCAGAGTAAAATTGCTTATACGGGGTTTCATGGCGATGAATATGCTTCAATCACCTCAGCCACCTTCTTCATATTAGGAAAGGTAGTGAGTGAAGGGAGTAGATACTGTATTGGGAACAACTCACGATCAGATGGTAGGCGACTAATTCTCATCGGATCCAACTCGATCGCGTGTTTATTCACAAAAGGTAACTTAGGTTGGTAAGAGCCAAGATTTTGGTAAATACCCTGTGATGAAATTATTCTAAAAACTTTATACAACCATAGCAGATTAATTAAGCGAGCTTTTGGGGGCACCTAAGGTTTCTAACTTTTATTAACTTACTTAATCTCCAGGAAGTCATTACCTGCGCCAGGACTTTTAGTATAATATCCGCTCAAAATCTTAAATGTACACAGCGGAACAATCAGATCTCCTGAAATGATCTTTGTACATTCGTTTTTGTTGAACTACTGTAGCTCCTGGGCACTAAATACACAGAGCGTCATCGAACATTATTATGTAACCCGGCTCACCACTTATCTTCCAGTATGTAAGAGAATCAGATCAGATACAAGAGCCCGCCAAACCCTCTTATAAACACATCCGATGCAAGTATAGTACACACATCCAAAATCCCGAAAGTTTATTCCCCCCAACGCCACGCTAATTCAGAACACCTTCATGATACACGCTATACCACCACAGAAAAACACTCGTCACAAAGCCACTTGCTTTTGATGGGCCGTCCAGATTTCTTTGCACATTCTCGGTGGTAAAATCGATACTAGGATAGCAGTTAATACGTTGTCCAAGTTTTCTTCTACTTTTAAAATATAGAAGGACTCACCCTACACGTCTTGCCGATGCATACCACATTGTGAGTAATGCCAGGTGACTTGAGGCAGATACAGTCATTTTTACCTCGAGATTTCTCGGAGGCAGTGTCTTCCTCTACAGTCCTATCCACTACTTTTGCAGCTTCAGACCTCAAGATATCCAAGTACTGTTTATATTGCTGATCGCTCACAACACCACGCATCACAAGTGCCTGACAATGCATGGTAAACTCTCTTCTTCTTGTCAACTTCTCGTTCAGCCACTTCTTATCAAGCTCCACAAAAGCACCCATAGCCTGAGCGAGATATGCTGGGATCGTTAGAGGGGTCGTATCGCTTTTTCTCGTGATAAAGGGATTCCAGCGATTGATATATGCTTTCTCATCTATAGTGAGATCTGTGAAGTCATTTATCACGTCCCGGTGTCTTTGCTCAAACCAAGTCTCATCATCATCACTGCTTGGAATATCTTCACCTAGTAGAAGAGGAGCTTTAGTGATTGCGTTGAAAACAGGCCGTGGGGTTTCTGGGACGGTCAATATGATTCTGGGAAGCGTATCCTCCGAAATTGCCGACGTAGATTCTCGAAGAGAAGGACAAGACGGAGGCAATGAAACTTTTCCTCCTCCTTTAGATATGAAGTTGTGCTGTGGCCCTAAGCGACGCTCAATCCAGGAGTCGTCTCCCGTTAGATAGTGTTCAAGGGCAAAAGGTGTCCTTGGCCAACCAATTTGAATTTGAACGCTTCTGCGTTTGTCGTCATCTAAAGCCAGCCGATCTATGGCAATTCTCACAGAAAACAGAACTCTAGGCAGAGGTTGTAAGAGGGAGAATTGGAAAGCTTCGTGCTCATCCCGCAGATGCATTCTCAAACGATCCAGCGATCGATATAAGCAGTAACAAAACGGGCAAATTAAACCAGCGAAGACGGCTTGCTCTTCAATGCCAAGATTAGTAGCATCACCTCTTCTAAAGCTGTAGGTCACTGTCTCCTTCCTGCCGACATCTGGGCTCGGCGACCTAGTTTGTTTACCACGGCGTCGCTCGAGGCGAGACAGTGGTTGGTAGCGGAGATGCTGTGATTCTAGAATGTTGGATTCTGTAGAGGGTGGGAGTGACCAGCGGACTCGCAAGTCTAACTCATAATCCACCGACTGTTGGTAGTTCCCGTAGCACACTTGGATAGCATGTGATCGTTCTTGTTGAGTAGGATCGTGTAACAGTGTCATACAAGATAGGCTAAGCTCACTTTTTCCTGCTTCTCCTCGAGTAAGAGCTCTAGATACTGCCATGCCTGGTCCCTCTTGCAAGTCAATGTCTAACAGTGGCCAAAGCTTGTGAAATCCAACAGGCTCAATGGTAACACACGCACGGTATTCATCGGCAAGATCAAACACTTGCTCCACAACACCGGAACCATTATTTTTTGGGGCACCACGCAAGATCCTATTAATATATAGGTCCTTTGGCAAAAAAAGGAAGCCCCCGTCTTTAGGGTATACAAATCTTCTCTGAATGATTTGATCGTGAAGTCGTACTTGTAGTATGAATTGCTTGCGATGGTGAGACACTTCCCGCCAGGACTTATCAGATGTCCTGTAGCTTACTGACACCGAACAGTTGACATCGAAATTTCCATTTTGTAAGTGAGGAAGCAAGCGTTCAGCATGATTCAATTTTGAAGCCCTTATTCCTAGAAAATCTATCCGTAGACCCCTTCCAAATTTGTTGAGATCTCTTGGCAGTAATCCATTAGACATTTGATTAAAAGATCGAGGGAGTAAAGTGTTTATTTTCTGCTTCTTGGTGGGCCGTGGATCGTCATCCTTTCTGTTGGAGGAGATTGTGTCACATCTCCTGCGCTTTGGGGGCCTCGGCTCTTCATCTTCGTCTTCCTCTTCATCTGATGCTCTTACTTCAGTCTTCTTGCTTGACGGCGGCGGCAAGGTATTTGGAAGCACCTGCTTGGACGATAGTTGAGCTCCGCTGTTCCATGGTTGAAATCTCCTCTGACTCCTGAACAGAAATGGCGGCGGTTTGGAATTGGGATTTTTCTCATTTGAGATTGCCGTGTGGGTAGGTAATTCCATGTTCATTGAAGTCACTCATTTTCAAAAGAAGAAGTCGCTCAGCAGAGGTGAATTGGTTGAATTGGTGTAGCTGTATGTACATGTGTAGGCACACAGGAGCAGAGCGGTTGATGTTTGGTTGTGAATACTCCTGCAATTTTTGGTATTAGAGTGGAATTGTTGATAGTTTGGAGCACCTTGCACTGCAAAGAGAAAGAGACAACTTGAGTAGTGTGTTATGTAGTATAGTGTAATGCACCGCTAAGTGCAAGCGTGTGACCCGCAACACTCACCTTGAATTGAACTTTGCGCCCCACAGACTGAGAAGAATTAATGGTGCATTATGGTTGAGTCAATAGCGCTGCGGCAGTGTTGGATTAGATGGGGTTGAGAGGTGCCTAGAGGTCCTTGTTTACGACGTCCTCAAACTTGAGTACTGCGTAACATTGACCAAGGCTGCAGGCAAGGCTGAGATCGTTATCGGCCTTGGCGTCGCCGATGACCCGACTCGCACGATAAGCAAATCAGGGGCGAGGTGGCAGCGGCATCTACTCGTAAGGCTGGAGCGTTGCCACTTGACCAGCCCAGGTCCTTTGTGTCTGAAAACATTCACCTTCGCATTGCGACTCAAGATTCGATATTCATCGCCTTTCCTGCCAGCAAACATCTCGTCACTAAGAACAGATACACTGCAACACAAAGTTCATGGCATAAAAGCTTTGCGCTGCCTCCCGATCTGCTGCGACAATGGCCCCCCGCAGAGCCCACCGAGGCGCTGCCCCTCGAACCCGACCCAAACCGGCCATCTCTTATGTCGAAACAACCACTACCGATGACGATAATGAATCCGGCGATGATAGCGACTCCTCCGTTGTTGAATCACCTCGTCGAACCTCACCCCGAAGCAAACGCACTTCGCCGTTGAAGCGTTCCGCAAGACAAACGCTCGATGACGAGGATGAGGACGACGACACTTCAGAAGACGATCTCCAGCGACGACCCGTTCTAAAAAGACAAAAGACCTCCAGAAATGGCCCTTCAAGAGCCGCCAGATCCGCCAAGAAGGCAAAGCCATCAAGAAATCAAATGCGTCACAGCTTGCGAGTCACAAAACCAGCGTTGAGATCGAAGTCGAGAGAATCGTCGGTTCCAGCGCAAGTCTTCTTTTCGGGGGTTATTCCACCATGGCAAACGCTTCCTTATCAGATCCTCCTCCAGATATTCGAATTCGCTTCCTTCCCTCTATACGATGAACATACCTTTGCCCCGACCGCATCCCCAAAATGGCTTCTAGATATGTCTCGACTTTGCCGTGCATTTGCTGAACCGGCTCTTACAGCTCTATATTGCTCGCCACCACTTGTTCCCATGGTTTATGCACACAGATTGGTTGATTTGGTAAATGAAGACTCGGCAACGAAAGCTTTCAGATATCGACGAAAGATCAGATCACTTTGTATCGATGTTCATCAGGTCCTTGCCTATTCCCTTCCGGGAAGCGGACATTTGGACCTGTATGACCTCGTCAAAGATCTACCTCTTTTGGAGAACTTGGAACTCTATCACCAAAAAGATATGCCTCCGTATCGACAGCTTGATGAAACCGTAAAATGGACATACCCGGAAAATATTTTCGACGCACTGGAACATATCGACCCCACGCACACAGCTGTAGGTGACAAGGCCGATGTATGTAAACTCAAAAGCTGGCGGTGGTCTTCAAGACTTGCGGGGAAGACGTGGTCTGTTCTTAGAATGAAGGAGGTACACTTGAAGCCGTCATTTTCTGCCCTTCGAAAGATTGCTTTTGTCAATTATCAGATCCCAAAAGTCAAAAAGGACGAGGAGCAACCAGAGCACGAGAAAATCCTCGCGGATTCATTGAAGCCTCTAAAAAACCTTGAGCATTTGGTCTTTGAATCTTCAGCACTAGTCAACGCAACACTTCTGCCTCTACTCCCAAAGAACCTGCGACGCCTCGAGCTAATTAACTGTTGGGACATAATTGCTGAAGACTTTGCAGAGTTTCTGCTTACTCATGGTAGCCAACTCCGGGAGCTTACCTTGAACCACAACCAATCTTTGAGTCTATCTTTTCTCACCGTCCTTGGAACTGCCTGTCCAGATCTTGAGGTATTTAAGATGAATCTTACCTATTTCAATCAGCACTTCACCTACCATGATTCGGAGCCTGCTTATGAAAAACTGCTTTGTCCAGAACAACTCCCAGTATGGCCATCAACTCTGCGTACGATAGAGCTGATACAGTTGCGTAAATGGGATACGGAAGCTGCAGAGATGTTCTTCCAGAGTCTTCTTGACAGCGCCGCAACTCTGCCCGACCTTCGGAGATTGACCATTCAAGCAATCTTGAACATCGGCTGGAGAGATCGTGCTTCCTTCCGAGATAAATGGGTCGGTTCACTCAACAAAGTCTTTAAACAAGTCCTTGTTCCGCCTCGGGCGCACGCAACACTCCGCATTCCTGAACCGACACCGGACTTGAAGAGATGCGACTCGAGACCCCAACTTGTTATCCCAACAGTGGAGTCTAAACTGCTTTCTAAGGCTCTATCGTCTGCGTCTTCGGCATCGAGCAGCGAGAGTTCATCTTTCTCATCAGTAGAACCTCCCACTAGACGCTCTCAACGCTCAAGTGCTCGTCAGCCTAGACCAAATGTTTATGTCGAGAGTCCAGACACCTCAGAAGCTGAAAACTCCGATGATATGCCCCTCATTCGTCGACGAGCAGAAGACTCCGATGATGAACCTCTCATTCGCTCACAATCCACTCGGCTAACCGGTCTCGCGCGGGAGCTGAATATCCTCAAGCAAACAGCGGGTATGGATAGTCCTCCCGATGTTCCATCCTCTCCAGCCAATGCGATTGTAATTTCGGATGATAGCGATGACGAACCACTGGTCAAGAGATTTGCTGGCAAAGCTAAAGCCAAGGCCGAAGCTAAACCTGCGCAAGTTATTCAGGGCAAGTGCGAGGTTGTGGAAGTCAGAATTGATAATTTGAGACCTACTGAGAGACAAGTTACTGAAGCGGATTTCTTGGATGAAGAGGCTTCAGGGGATGATGATTGGAATGGAGAAGATCCTGACGAGGAAGCTTATGCTTGGTAGGGGAGACCACGCCAATTCGAGATATGGTTATTTTCGACGGTGATTCGATGGATGCATCCCAATATGCTCTACATTCTGCTGAGGGTGACCTGGGAAGAGGCTTGTTACCAATGTCGGACAGAGCCAATGGCGGGCGCGTTGTTAAATCAATTCAATGACGACCCTGACTGCGATATTTTTCTTTTGTTGTGTGGGAGGTCTATTGTGGTTGCGGGTTGTGAGTTGTGAGTTGTGAGTTGTGAGTTGCGCTTTTTGCTTGATGGATATCCTGCTTTTCGCTTCGGTTTCTACCGCATTGTGTCTTATTACTTTTTTTTTTCTTGCTCAACGGTGTTTTTCTTCTCTGGCGTTGAGAAAATGTGGCTTATGAGGAGTCGATCGGGCGGCGGGGTCTGATCAAGATGGAGTCTGTATGTGATGGATGAATTATGAGGCTTGTATGGCTATACAAGATGGCATGGGTACAGAACGGAATGAGACAATTTTCACGGATCATGGCGGAGGGAACAATTCGAAACTGGGAGCGAAAGGAAACATGGGCTTCATAC
Source organism: Hymenoscyphus fraxineus (assembly GCA_900184765.1). Taxonomy (NCBI): domain Eukaryota; kingdom Fungi; phylum Ascomycota; class Leotiomycetes; order Helotiales; family Helotiaceae; genus Hymenoscyphus; species Hymenoscyphus fraxineus. The sequence goes on from LT855411.1 coordinate 1,443,327, forward strand.
TGTGTACTAAAAAGTCTGCTATTGCGTTGCTCGCGAGCACGAAGATGTACTTTTACTAGGTATGCAGAATAATACAATAAAGTAAAATGACACGTATTCGAGGGTACATATGTGTATGTTGATGAAATGCTACAAGCGCCTGCTCCTTCGCCCAGAATATGGTCACCGATGATAATACCTGCTAATTAAATTTGGACTCTTTGAATCCAGTCCTTATTGGTGAGAAATGTGGTTATTGCTCTATATTTACCTACGTAAGTGAAGCAAATCGAAAGCGAACGAATCGTCCTTAGTCTTTGAGCACATTACCGCTTAAGATTACACTGATGAGAGACTGTGGAAATTTGTGGCAAAGATCTTCCCTCGTGAACGTGGGAAGATGAATAATATACAATCAATCAAAAATACAAATTGAGGATGGCCCCTTCATGAACGCTATGCGGCATGCGCTTATTGTCTCCCTCCACCAATTAATTCTAATCTTAGAATCGATAACTCCTCTCCTTCTTCTCCCCTCGCTTCTCTTCATCTCGCTTCTGCCGTTTGCGGCTTTCCTGGGCAATCATATCACTCAAGTCTTCTTCAAATGCCCAAGTACCCTTCTCCTCTTTCTTCTGAGCTTCGAATCTTCGTCGCACTTCTTCCTTGCTAATGCCATCCTCGTTCTGTAAGGAGTCTGGGTCCAGCGCTACATCCACATCTCCAGGCTTCTTGCGCTTCCGATTTTCATCATCCTGCCCCAGGACTGGTAGATGTGCGTTCTGTGCAGCTCCACGCACATCATATGCTCGCTCGCCACCAAAGAAACCCTCGGCGCGGATTTGGCGCTCGGGAATGACAGTATATGCTGATCTTGGATGAGTTGACTCCTCTGTCTCCGTACCTCGCTTCTGTTTCCGAAGGTCGAAATCGCCACCAACACTCATGTCGCCTGGGTACTCTGACGGAACTGTCGAGTTCAACCCACCAGGCGTCTCGAGTCCACTTGGTGTTTGTAACCCTGTGCCGACGTCTTCCTCCTCCTCATCCTCTTCCTCGTCCTCGTCGCTATCTTCATCCTCCGATTCATCTTCTGGAGCCTGAAGTTCGCCCCATAAAGTCCGTTCAACAGGCTCACCTAACTGATTGTTAACTTGAGGTTGAAGAACACCAAAAATATCTCCACCAAAGAGGGGTCGATTGAACTCGTCCACTGGGGGTTTTCCATAACCACCAGGATGGAAACCCCAAGCGCCACCGGGAGGTGGGGGCGCATTTAATCCAGGAATTTTTAGCGAGGGATACGAAGGTGGAGGACCAAATCTTTGTTGGTTGATCAACCATGGAGGTGGTGCTCCAGGTGGGATGTTGAGGGCTTCCTTCAACTCATCGCTAAGCTCGCCAGGTCGCAGATGCTTCAAATTTGTCTCATATTCTTTGCCCTCATAGTATACCTCGCCGAAACGTGTTAGCTCTGGTTTTGTTTGAAACCTGAAGAAAGCTTCATATAACTTCTGGTAGTCGATATCCAATTTTCCCATTTTAGGCTGGACTCTTTCCCGCTGTTTTTGCTTCAAACTTGCTTGATCCTGTTTCTCCAAGACAGCGTCACGCATTTCTGCGATTCCAGTCTCTTGAATGAATTTTGGGAGTGCGAAAGGTGGTTTCTCTACTCCACGCTTCGATGAAAGGTATTCGCGCTTCAAAGACCAATGGTTCGGTACTGGGACGACATTTCGGTAGGACTTGATATGTACGAGCAATCGTGGATCTGAGGCCGAGGTATCTGTCCAATCAACCAGTTCAGGTTTCTGCACAAGAGCCTTCAGTTCTGCCACCGATAACTTATCCCGCTCCTTTCTCTTTTTCTTCGAAAGTTTTTGCTCCTTCTCTCCTTCATCGTCCTCGTCGGGTATCTCGTCATCGTCGGCCCAAATGACCTCTCCCTTATCTGTATTCTTCGGCGCGTCGACTTCCTCGTTCTCTGCATCATTTGCGCCGAATCTTTCCAAGATCTCCTTGTACATGGCGTAGTTGGGATCATCTTCACTAATTTCGACCTCAGCTAGCTCTTCCTTGGTTGGCTCCGCTACTGCGGTTGAGCTTTCCTCGGGTGCTGGCTCTGGCTTTACCTCTGGTTCTGGTGCTGGATCCACCTGCGATGCGGTTAGGACAATTGATATGATGGTGGAAAGTGAAAGCTCACCTGTGCCTTCTTCTGCTCCTTCTTCTTCGCGCGCCTCATCTGATTCTTGGTCATTTTTGGCGCCATCTTGACTGCGGTGGGCGTACAGCCGTGGTATACTACGCGGTGATTCGATTTCGATGCGGGTTTCGAAGGCCACCTTACTGGTGATGCGCCAGGAGAAATGTGAAGGAAAGCGCTGTTTGGCGCGGGTACGAGTAGTTGCACAAGGCTGTCCTGTCTGACTTGAGAAGCGATTGATTTTTGGTTAGCGTGACAGAAGGCGGAATTACCGTTATTCCGAAGTTGGGCTTGGCGCCGATTGGAACCTCCGCCTGGGCAGCGTGGCAGCTTCCAGAGTGGTTCAACACCACCTTCACCTCATGAACGAACGCCTGCCCAGATGCATTCCGCCGGTACCTACCGCAGGTAATCATCAGCTCCACCAACCCACTCGTCCACCCACAGCCATCTCCCACGTTTTGAATATTGAAACACCCTAGACATGGAAAGCGGCAGCAAATAGAAACGGAAGGATTTTGGTTTTCACCAAATATCTAAATTAGCCGAGTTTATGAACCTAGAATTTTTTACCTTATTAACTTTAGTTCTCCTAGAATTCTATAACAGTCTCTATTTTTAAAGAGAATTGTAGTAATCTTGTCTCGAAAAGTCCTGCGTTGCCTCATGTAGTTGTAGGTAGTGTCTGTAGTTGGGTGGCCGCCATACAAGTAATAAGCTGCCAAAAGATAGGACCAAAAGACATGTTATATTTTCTTGGAGAATTGATGATAATTTGTTTATATTATATCTTTTGCTTTTGAGTGTGGTTTTTGGACAAAGAACAAGTACGAGGTAGCTATTGTTAGTGTCTCCAAGTGTAGAAGCGTCTCGCTAGATTGAGTGGATTTGTTTAGATAGGTATAAACCATAAGCGGCGTCGGACAACGCCTACCTACGGAGGTAGGTTTTATATGTCTATTATTATGAACCTTGCTGTTGACAAAGGTGCTCAAGTACGTCTGAATGCTGTATAAAAATATCCCACAATATCAGGTTAAGCATCTTCCTATTCTTTCGAGATTTTTCTGGTCTCCTCCAAACTTTGCTCTACCTATCTTCAGACGAGACTTCTCGGTGCAGGTGGGATGACTATTCTCCTCGACTGACTGCCGCCCGCTTCCACCAAACTCCCGCTCCCGAGCCGGCTTAACCCTCCGAACGTACAATAGCCGTGAATAGCGTACTCCGTACTTGGCTTGCTTCTCCACTGTATTCCATGCCATGCAACAGCAACGCAACCTGGACCAGAACCCCAGCCATACAACCTGGAGAGTAACCTCGATATCTTGAATTCCCGCCTCACCATCCAATCCGCCCCCTCGCCCCCCGCGATCGCCTCATCCTGTGCCTTTCCCAGGACTGTCTACTACGCGTTCGCATTCACCGTCGACGGCTGGTTTCCATTGATGCGACTCACAGAACCACCAATTCAAGCTGCGCGGCGCAAGCTTCTATGAGGTCGGCTGGAGGTGTACAAGTTGCTTGGGTTGGCGTGACAGCCGCTTGCGACATGAATAGCCCTTGATTTGGAGATGATAATTGGCACCTTCGACGACGATCGATTCCTTAGTACCGTCGAGTTTTTCGAGGAGATCCCTTTTGGTCTCTCTTCACCTGGCGTCACGGAAATCGCGACTCGACCATCGACGCGACACAACGATAACGAGAAGCACTTTCCGTGAATGCGCAGACTACCAGCAGACATTGTCGCATTACTCTCTTCCTGCAACTCCTAATCACAAATATCATCCGCTGCCCTCGAGAACCTCGGAATTTGCTCTGGGGCGTCTTCGAACACGACGTTCATGATGGAGATCAAGAAGGCCAAGGCAGGCACTTCAAAGGATACCACTACACTGAGCCTACTCAATGAACAGATCCGCGATCTGAGAGACCATCACCTCCCACATGTAAGCTATGTGTTGCGCAAGTCTGGGCACCCATTTTAACAAAGAAAATTAGACTCCTTATCTACTTGAAGTCATCACAGACTACCCTTACCGAAACGAGTTCCCTCACGAGAATAAAAACACACCGTTCCATTCGTGGGAGGTCAAGCCTCTGCAGTACATGACTCTGATTCAAGACGGTGATCGAGGCATTGCTACTGCGAGAGGAAACTGGGAGGATGAGTTTGCGGGGCCCCCATCCACAAGCGCAGATGCGCGCAGTAATACTCCGACCCCAAACGCCCTCAGGGAAACAAAGAAAGCCTCCGTCAAGTATTCAATCAAAGACTACAAGAACATGAAGGAAACCGGTGTCAAGCCATCGCCGAAGCCCCTCGCCGCAGATGCGGACCGGAAGCCTAGTCAGTCGAAAAACCTTGGATTGTCTGCCAGTACGCCCATGTCTCGCGTGTCTTCAATGGAAGGTGGTTTGGCCGGAGGGAAACAGAATGGCGCAAATCCAGTGGGACGTGTAGCTCGTACGGAGAAGGGAGCTCGGGAAGATCGGTTAGTACATGTGATGAATTGTTGCGCGCATCTTGCTAATGCAGGCTCCCTAGAACAAACGATATATTCTCATCTCGCGCAGAAGCACGAGAACGACCTCGACATAATACCAACGGTCATGTAGACTCACGCGAGTCCCTGCAAAGCAAACCTCATGCCCAAAAGTTACCAAAAGCTGACCAGCACTCCTTACCTCCAATCAAACATGGTTTACCTCCTCGTCCACCATCTCCTCGACGCGATAGACAGCCAACCGATGCCAAGAAGAGACCCCTCGACTCCGCAGCTGTTCCAGCTGAAAAGCGTACGAAGATTGAGCCAACAAAATCCATGTCAAATTCCCTCAATAATTCGTCAAAAAAGCCAGAACCTCGATCAGATACAAGACCATCACCACTCAAATCTCAAAGACCGACAGCGCAGGCATCTCCTCTACCAAGAAAACCTGGTCAGAACGCAAAACCCATCGATACAAAACAGGCTTCGAAGTCCCGTTCGGAAAAGCCTAATAACCTCCCACCACTCCTATCACCATTGCCAGCTGATCTTGATAATGAACCTATATCTCAGTTTTCTTTTGGTTCACACGTAAAAGAACCCAAATCAGGCAGGAACTCTTCTTCAAATACGCCTTCAACCAAATCTAAAGCCCCTAATCGAGATACCATCGTGGTTAAAAGCTCGGCTAATGGATCTTCCCCTTTATCTACACCTCCGGATTCATCATCACCGCCATTCATACTTCCACCCATTCTTTCACCTACCCTTCCCGCGGTCGTTGAGCAAGAGCTACTCCGAATACAACAAAAAGGGACGACATCACTCAATACTGTCGAAGCTCGGCATGAGAAGGTACGACAACCGGACGCCCCTGGCGTGGCCCGTAAGACAGTGAAGTCTAAAGTTGGACACCCTCCGAGGAAACAGCCTGCAGATTCGTCAAGCAAGTTCCAAGAGAGCGAAAGGACTGAGCAGATCTCAGATTCAACTCCAAGTTACGTTGTAAAACTTGAATACAGAAAGTCCTCACGGAAACGGATAGAGGAAATATTAAGGTCAAAACCTAAACCGGGATCGGAATTCAGAAAGCCAGAGACAAAGCCTGAGATCAAGAAACCTCAAGTAGTCTATCCCTCAGACTCGGAAGAAGACGTACCTTTGGCATCACTGCAAAAGCAAGCACCTACTGCTCGGAAACGTCCAGTGGAGTCGGTGGAGTCGCAACCACTTGAGCCACCACCAAAGCGTAGAGAGATAGAAACGCAGAAACCGAACAACACACAACTCAAACCGGCATTTAAGTCGCCAGCTCCCAGTGCACCCAGCGACAAAAGCCTTCTCGCTACGCCCAAGAGAACTGAAGCTGTCAAAACGGTGGCCATGCGTAGGGTTGACTCGGGCGATGGTCATGCGCGTACTCCCCAGGCAGCACCAGCTAGCACACCAGCAAGTGCTGAGAAGCCTCGTATCAATGGTGATGTCCGACCTATTCACAACAGCCCGGAGGCGGAAAGGCTGTTTGCGGAGGAGAAGCGATACCTTGATCACGCCACCAAGCTGAAGCGTCGTATGGATGACATTCTCAAAATCAAGAGCACAACACGTCAAATAGTTCCCGAGCAGCAAAGGAAACTCGGATTATGTGTCGCTTTCGAAGCTCTTGTCTTATACATGCAAAGCTTCGCCTATAACGTGCGACATGCCCGCGCCTTGAATCGCCCACCCACAACATCTCAATGGGAATCTTGTCTCAAGCTTTGGGAATTCATGGAGAACTATAGTCGACAGTGGGTCCCAGCGTTTGCACCTCTCAGTTCACGTCTTGGTGCTATCTGTCGGGAGGAGCTGCGACGTTGTGCCATGGATTCTAGGGAGTACACCATGAGGGAGAGTAAGATATGGGAGCTCATCCGGCTCAATGATCAGAAACGAGATCAGCTTTGGGCAAGGTCTTTCGCTACGAAGGGTACACTGGTGGAGCTGGGAGTTGCGGATACGATCGGACCATGGACCACGATTCCGGATTTGACGAATTTTGCCTTGGAGTTCTTGGCGGCTTATTCAAAGAAGGAGAATGCCGGTTGGAAAAAGGAGCCTTTTGGTGGTGTCTGAGTAGTAATTTTCCTTCTCTCTTTCATTGGCATGGGATGGAAGGTGTTCTTCCGTTCTTTTTTTTCGTTTGTCTACATGATGAGATATGATGGTACCGGCTGGCTGGATGGGTCGCAGGCACGGAACGGAGAAAGACACAAAGCGTGAACGTTTTTTGATTTTTTTGATTTTGAGACGAGAGATTTTTAAAATACCCAGGACAGATGACTGTTGTGTTACTTGTGGGGCGGGTGGCGTTCCTTTTCCCCCTCTTTTTATATTTCCTTTTTTACTATAGTACGTTGGTTGAGAGAGCGAGACATAGGGCTCTGAGATAAGGAGCGAACGAGCTCAACTTTTCTTTTTCTTTCCTTTCTTTTCTTTCTGTTTGTAAAAATATCTATCTGCACCTAATCTGGGTTGGGTGTCAAGGGCAATCAATGTGACTAGCTGGTTGAGGAATTCAAGTGGGTAAAGAGGGAATGGAATGTTGTTGTTTATAATGAAAGGAAGATGCCAAATGCCAAATGCCAAATGCAGAATGAGAATAGGGACTCCTGAATAAGAGAGGTCTTTTTTTTTACAAATTTGAATCTTGATGTTTGTGATGATGTATATTATATATACCTAATACCTGTAAGTTGTATTTCGTGGGCGAACTTGCTTGCAAGAGCCAAAGGCAAAGAGCAATATACAAATAGGTAGTAGAGGTTTTGTACTCTTCAGCGTGTCAGCAAAACTAATTAAATACTCAACGCTACTCAAGTAGTAATCGAGTTGAGTTGAATGGGTATGATCAGTGGATTCCGTTGAGTTGAGTTGATTAGTGAGTGGATTTGACGAATCGATTAATAGTCGAGTAGTTATATATAACGTGACTATAATACCAGAAAATAGTAGGTATATGCCTAATAGAAGGGACATCGGCTACGTGGACCAACCGACCGAAGTCCGGCCAGCGAGGCAGGACGCAACACGGGGTACCGGGCCGATACTAATCGAGTGAATTATGAGTTAATCGATTACTTGGCGAGTTGAGTTGATTAGTGACTTTCACTACTCGAGTTGACTTGATTAGGTGCCTCTAATCAAATCAACTAATCGAATTAAACACGCTGGTACTCTTCTGCTGAATCTTCAATTCTCTGATCTCTTCTCTGGCTCTATTCATAGGTAGGTACTATATCACAAGCACGCTAAGTTGGGACAAGCTACATGTAAGCTAAGCAAGCGCCATAAAAGAAGTAAGCAACAACATAACCCCGTAGCAGCCCATTCCACGACCGCCAACAACGGGAAATAAAATGGAGCAAGAGAACAAAAGCTGGTTCAAATGCGTGCTATGTATGCGAAAAGCAAGAGCAAAAAAAGGGGGGGTGAAATCTCGCTCTCGGCAAAAATGGGTAATCCGACACATCCCATGCCACAAATCTCGGTAACCACAACCACAAAGGAACAGCTATATGCCGTAGCCTCATTCGACAATTCTTCTCCCTTCTGAACTCCACTCAGCTCCAACTATACATCACCCACTTAAACGTTGATTGGGATTCCCATTCCCGGATCACCCACACTCAAAGGTGGTCCAAAGGTAGCAGCAGTACTAGGACCAGACATACCCAAACCATCTCCCACTTCGAACTCATCTTCTTCCTCCGTTTCATCAGGATCGCTACCTCTTTCCGCCTCCCATTTTCTGACTTGCTCTCCAAGCCACGCCGTGGCGTTCTTCTGGTATTTGGCAAGCATACTACCAATCCCGGTGACTTCACTCTGTTCGACTCGTCCAAATCGGTTTTTCTTCACACGTTTGTGGTTTTCTTCATCATTCCAGCAGGAGTGGTCGGAGGAGACGTATATCAGTGAGTTGGTTTTGTACCAGGTTGAGAGACCTGGGTCGGTTTCCGATTTGACGGGACGGAGAGAGCCTGTCACAAAGGACAGAACACAAGGGATACGATGTCTTACTTCTATAATTTATAATTAGCATTATGATTATAACAGGGTTCTCAACAAGTAGACGTACCTCTTGAAATTAATAGCTGCTTGATGCCTAGATAAGCATCGCCAACACCTAATAGTGCAACCGGTATTGTTGGAAATATCGCGAGATGATTGTCCCACAAGTAACCCAGCAAGTCCTTGGATTGTTGTTGCACATCATCTTCGGTTGGTCTTTGGTGGAAAGGTGTGGTATCGTTTTGTGGTATCTCTTTAGGGAAGTTAACATCTATAACGCCGAAGCCATTTTCTACGGCCCAATCGATGAATGGAAAAATGTCGGTAGGCTAGATAGATTAGTTTTTCGTGCTAGCCTTGTGAACATGAGTAGTAAACAACTTACCATCCATGCATTATGTGACAAAACGTTATTAGTCAGACTATCCGCTTGGGCAACTATTTGGGGCCTAAACTTCATTAATACAAAGATCGAAGAGATGGGAGAGAACTTACGGGTCATGAATAATGAGCAAAATTTTCTTGGCATATGCAACCTTGGGAGTCACCAAAACCTGGTTTTCAAAGACCTTATTCAACCTATTTCGCAATACAGGTACCACAGCCATGTTATGCTTCCTGCATAGTTCGTTCTTTTCCCAGGCTCTCACAACGGCACTCAACCTCTCAGCCTTTCGGGCCTCGAGATCCTGAACTTGGACAATACCAGGTCTCATACACTTCCAATAGGGACTAAGGACAAACCGCACACTGTCCAGATCCCTAGCTGCCTTAGCGTTGCATACAGGAACAGGAACTGCTAAGCGTTGGGCGGGCTCTCCCATCAGCGTCTGGGCTACCGCCAAAGCGGATCTCGATATCGCGTCCAGACTGTAACCACCTTCTAGACACACTACAACTTTGCCGCCAGCTAACGACATCAACATGTGTGTCATTTGTGAGTAACACTCTGGCGAGACATAGCAGCCTCCTAGCTCGTCTCCAGCAGCTGCATCAAAGCCAGCAGATATGATAACGAGATCTGGATCGAATTCTTGTGCCACTGGCATGACTATCTTCTGAAAGGCGGCCATATATTCTCCATCTCCCATACCCTGTGCATGCCAACCAATGTTAATATTATACCCGGCGCCAGGGCCAAACCCAACGTTTGGTATTCCTCCATCAGGGATTCCCTCCATATCCGGCTTTCCGGGGTAGAAATTGCCATCTTGGTATACATGAATTGAAACGTACAAGACATTTGGATCTTCATAAAAGATGTTCTGTATTCCGTTGCCATGATGAACGTCCCAATCAAGAATAAGGACTTTTCTGCATGTTTCCGGATAGTCCTTCATGCATACTTTGGCTGCAACCGGGACGTTGTTGAAGATACAAAATCCCATCGACTCGTTGTTCTCTGCATGATGACCAGGCGGTCGAATGATCGCAATCGCGTTTTTCACTTCGCCCTTAACAACACTCTTGCAGGATTCGATGGCACCTCCCGCAGCAATCTTAGCTGCGTAATTCGTAAGGCTGCTTACGTATAATGATTTTCGGCCTTCATCAAATGTCATGGTCATGGCGCGAAGCTCGGAGGTGGTTTTCATCGCCAGATCTTCGACCCACTCGTAGTGGGAAGAGGTGTGCGCCAGACAAATTTCTTCCCTGGTCGCTTCTCTGGCTGTAATACGCCACATGTATTTAGTAGGCGCCTCGCGTAATATGATTCCAAGTTCCTCATCACTTCCTCCGTAGATCAAGCCTGCTTCCCTAAAGGCATTCATAATCGCTTCTATACGGCGTGGATCTTCCGGGTGATGTACATTATCGGAATAATCTGCGTTTGCATGATATTTCATCCGATCGTCGTAACAACAACCTGTTGGTAGGTATGATCGGACGAGAAATGGTACTGTGTCTTCAATTTCTTCCTCTTGCGACTTAGATGATTCACTCTTCGCTTCTCGATGAGGTTGATTAGGTGAGTTCTCTTGGTTGGTGTAGGGATGCGATTGTAGTTCTCGAGGATCAAGGTACCCGCCGTTTACAAGATGGCCATTAGTTTCGTAAGCAGCCTCATTTTCACCCATAATAGTATCTACTGCACTGCTTTGCAAAGCAGTAGATGTAAAAGGGGGTTCCATGGTTGCGCGGCTAAAGAAGAACGAAGAGATGAAACTTGAAATGACAAGGTAGATTTTGATGAAAGCGAGTGCCGCGAAAGTGAAATGCCGTGAAAGTGAAGTGCCGTAGAAGTGAAGTGCCCTTCTTGAGATGTGTCGCTCGGTACCACTTTCTTGTGGTCAAGGCATATGAATGTCTAAAAAAAACTTGGTGAGACTGCGATCTTATGAAGAACAAACGACTAAGAACTTGGCTAAAGCGATATGGAAGAAGGGAAAGATGACCTTAGGATTTCCCGGCAATAATCAAAACAAACGGTGATGACGCTACAAGAGCGATGAAGAGAGAGAAGTATCAGGTGACAAAGGATGGCCGATGGCAGCTGGAGAGGTGCATTGCCAGTAAAATGCGAAGCAACAAAGAGGGTGAAGCAACTAGGGAATTGTTCTGATTGTGTGCTAACAAAGAGCAGGAGACGCGTGAAGGGGGAGGAAGGGGGCTCTTTGAGAAGTCAATGAATGGTATAGACGACTAACCTTGATTTCCTCTGCACTCCAAACAGACGCGCAGATGCGCCCCTACCCTGCGCGCCCTCACGATTGTTCGACCCAAGTTCGAATCAGTTTCAAGTTTCGCTCATCAGTCGTTATCGCAAAAGCATACCGAGAAGATGCACCTGTTTACACAAAAAAGGGATGGACAGGACGCTTTGGTGTGGTCGAGTGGTTCTGGTGTAAGTAAGAGATGGAAGCTTGAGACAAGAGACCCAGATTGACAAGGTGAAGGGTCCGCGCACGTTCCTTGTATAAAAGTGGACCCCATTACCTTACATAAGCATGGGTAGTTAAGCGGAATCCAGCCAATCAGAGCCAGATGTATGGTATCACGTGATTTATCATTATTGCTCTAAATCACTTAGATCCGCGTTTTTATAAGCTATACAGAAAAAAACCATAAAATTCTCCAAGGATCTGATTAACAGTTAAGCTAAAAGAGTTCGTCTAATAAGCTATTTAATAAGCCAAATTATTCTAGAAGTTTAGAACAATAAAAGAATATCTACTACTTCAGATGCCTAGGTACTAACGAGTTCGAAATATATCCTAGTTATTTTCGTTGATTCCTGTATTACTAGCGTCTTAAAGACAATGGATAAGTAATTAGGTAGGTCCTTCTCAAGGCTAGCGGGGCTAGTAATCGCTAGAAGAGATTCATGTGTTACAAAACAGTCACCATATAGTAATACTTGAGCCGCGGAGCGCAGGAATCCAAATTGGCTATAACTATTAACAATTGTACACATTGCCCCGTGGAAAAGAATAGTGGTAGGGAATTCTTTGCTATTGGCGTATCTTGATTCACACAATTTTGTTTCTCTACCTAGATTATAAAAAGGGATCTGGAAACCCTAGAACGATCAGAGTAGTTGTTGTACTGAAGTATATGAAACGATTGAATATACTTATTCAACTTACGCTAACAAGAAGAAAAAGAAAAAGCTAATTCTTCTGTCCATTAGGGGCCTACTGGGATCCTGTTACCAAATTCTCTTAAAGTTATTTGGAGCTTTCAGATTTCAGAACACAAAAGAAAGAAAGCATGTATACACCAATCATTTCATGAGTTGAGGGCTTTTATTCATATCATAAGGTTTTCATGTCCCATCATTCGTCTGCTAATGCTAAAAAGCATCATGCCCAAGATTTTCTCATGTACCCATTACAGTTTGCCTTTTAGAACATCTCTGTCGGGAAGAAAAGAGCAATCAGAAACGATGCTCAGAGGTTCACAAGTTTTAAGAATTGAGTGAAATCCTACTTGGCACCGGCATCAACCTTCGCAATGTAGCTGAGAAGGTCGAGAACACGGCGGGAGTAACCCCACTCGTTGTCGTACCAAGATACGAGTTTGACAAAGTTGTCGTTGAGAGAGATACCAGCCTTGGCGTCAAAGATGGAGGAGTGGTTGTCACCGCACATATCAGTGGAGACGATGTCATCCTCGGTGTATGCAAGTATACCTGCAAACCAGATTAGCTTAGAATTCTTGCAATGGTTTTTGTAACATACCCTTGAGAGGTCCATCGGCGGCCTTCTTGATAACAGCCTTGATCTGATCGTAAGAAGCACCCTTCTCGATACGGACGGTCAAATCAACAACGGAAACGTTGGAGGTTGGTACACGCATGGCCATTCCAGTGAGCTTTCCGTTGAGCTCTGGGATGACCTTTCCGACAGCCTTGGCGGCACCAGTGCTGCTAGGAATGATGTTCTGGGCAGCGGTACGACCTCCACGCCAGTCCTTAGCTGAAGGACCATCAACGGTCTTCTGGGTAGCAGTATATGAGTGGATTGTGGTCATGAGACCCTCAATGATGGTGAACTCATCGTTGATGACCTTGGCCAAAGGAGCAAGGCAGTTGGTTGTGCATGATGCGTTCGAAATGACCTCCACATCGGATTTGTAGGTGTTCTCGTTGACACCCATCACGTACATAGGAGCATCGGCAGAAGGAGCAGAGATGACAACCTTCTTAGCACCTCCCTTCAAGTGAGCCTTGGCCTTCTCAGTGGTGGTGAAGACACCGGTAGACTCGACAATGTAGTATGCACCGGTCTCGCTCCATGGGATAGCTCCTGGGTCTCTCTCGGTGTAGAATTTGACGACCTTGCCATTGACTTTCAATCCATCGGCGACAACCTCGATTGTGCCCTTGAATTGACCGTGGGTGGAGTCATATTTCAACATGTATGCCTGTGGTATGTTTGTTAGTATCGGGTGGATTCCTTTGTGCGAGGCCAATAGCGGGGAACTTACAGCGTATTTTGGCTCGATGAAGGGATCGTTGACAGCAACAATCTCAATGTCATCAAGCTCGACGGCATTGCGGAAGAGAATACGACCGATACGACCGAAGCCGTTGATTCCAATCTTAGTAGGAGCCATGGTTCTATGGTTGTGGTTGTGGTTAGAATGGTGTTGCGTTTTCGGTGTCCGTGGGCGGTAGCTGGTAGAGAGGAGCTTTGGAGGGGTAATGGAGACGCAGAAAACAGAAGATGCGAGGCGCAAGAGAGGAAGATGGGATGGAGATGGGAATGGGAATAGGAGATGGAATGCTTTATACGTACTGTTTTGTGAAAGGAGGAGAAGAGGTTGTTTGATGATGAGTTGGTGATGTTTGGAGGGGAAGGAGAGAAGATTGGGAGAAGGAAAGAGTTTGGAGGAGGTGGGGTGTTGAGCGACTAATCGACTACTCGTACCCCTGCGCAAGTTGCGTTGCCCTCCAAGGTGCCAGTGCCAGTCAGTGCAGTGCGAGTGCTCCGTGCCCACGCCAGTTAACGAGGGGCAATCCTTCACCCCACGGGTCAAAAAGCAACGCAGTGGACAGCCCGGATGGGAAAGGCATTTCTGGTGAAGGCAGCATTACCAGTTTGAAGGACAGATGATTTGGCCACCAGGGTTAATATGACGGCAGCGATTGAAAATCTCGCAGTTTCTGCGTCCATTCTTTTGACATCAGTGGCTGCCGTACTCGCTCTGCTTATTATGTATTACCCAGTATTACTTAGCATTTGACTCACCAGGAGAAGATGTCGGCCACCGAGGAAAAGACCTCATGTGTCCAGCTGTCCAGCAACACGGTGGCTAGACTTGAGGAATTTACAATCTATGAGTACTCGAGTACTCCGTACGCACTGTACCCGTATCGGTGAGCTCGTCTTATCCAATGCAACCACCAGCATAGTCCTTGGCTAGGCGAGGTTTTATTGACCCCAGCATCCACCTCTCCCTGATACCAACAATGGACCCAAAACTCACACCATCTCGACATAAGATCAGGGAGTGAGTGGCTATGGTTTCCAATAATGAGCAACAAGCGGTTACAGTATCTACCTTCTTCCTTCGCAGCCTCCGAAGTTGTCTCGTCAATCTCCAACGCCACCCCACCAGCTCCATACACGTGTTCCTCAAGAATTTCCTGATTGCATGGTATCGAGTTTATTCTCCATTCGCATTGTATGAGCTCGACCTCCTGCAGCAGTCTTGGTGTTTGAATTTGGCCAAGATGATCTAGTGTAAACTCGATTTCACGCCAACCGGGTGTTTGGTGCTTGACAAATATTTTGCGCCGGCCGATATCTCGCATTTTCTTTTTCTGATAACGCCCCACGCCTCGTCCAAGACCATCTACTTCATACACCTTGCAGGAGTTGATATCGTTTGGAGTTTCGAAAATCAATTGACCACCCAGATCTCCCACTGAACGTCATTGAGGCCTTTAACATAGCTGGTATTGGCATCATGCAGGTTGATGACCCACGGTCATAACGATTTCACGCCCTGCCGTTCGCGGTGTAGCTTATGTCCAAGCCAAAATTCTTATATCTCTTGTCCTTTTCTTTATCGCAACCTTACTCGTGTCCATGGATACCCTCAAACATATAATGAGCTGTCTATATTCTATCCGGAGAATTAAACAAGCAGGGGACAACGTCATCGGTAGTCTCCCCATTCGCTTCTAGGTATCCATCTCAAAGGTCTATAAATCACATGACTTGCCTACATGTTCTAACTGGCGATGAAGTGAGATATACTCAAGGAATGTATTCATGTGGAGTTGGTTTCGCGCTCATGCGTAAAAATTGATCTTGTGGTTGACTATAAACTCAACTTTCCCGGGTCGCTTGCCTAGGTAGTATATTAATAAATAGACTTCAAAACCCCAGCTTAACATTCGAACAGCAGCCACATGATTTATTACCATCAAGTTGCATCAAAGTACAATAAATTCGCATTGATCGAAATGCATACACATACATAGGTAAGCTGTAAGGTCAAGTTCAGATGAGTGATATAGGTAATCAGATACCTCGATATATCGTGTATTCAAACTTAGCTAGTAAGAATCATCGCTTGAATTGGCAAAGCGAAACAACAAAAGCCGTTTCCCGCCACGGTCAAAGTCCATGACGAAGTCAGATGGCACAAAAACAACTAAATTATGCTACATTCACGTAGTTAAGAAGAAGGTGTTGGTTTGTTTGGTAACGTAAAGAAAATGTTATTTGGGGAAAAAGTTGTAATTGTCGCAACCTAACTGGCTCAGATATCTCTACCATCTCTACCCGGTTCCTGGCAGATGGTTCAGCCACACAATATTTAACGCAAATGAGCTCAGTACCTATATCTGTCGCTCGCATGCAGAAAGTTGTCCTGGTTGTCTCGCAAAGACACTCACTCTCAAGTCGTACTTTGATCACGAATGCTTCAAGTATCAACTTGAATATACAATTGAAAATCCATTTGAGTCGTGAATAGGCAGGTTGCAATGGATGTGATGGTTCCCCCCACGCTCCACGTGATCCGTTCTAAAATATTCGGAAAACTAACCTTGATTCCGACTTCCTCCTTGAACGGCCCAAACCACCAAATTACCAGCCCACCATCGTCGCAGCCTATCCACTTCGGAGTTCGATCCAACTCCCCAGCGAAATCCATTGACCCTCTCCCCTCTTTTGTACCATATCACAATCCTTCGCCATGTTCCGCAATTCGTTAATGCGAAGCTCGCGAACCATCTTACGATCGCCCGTCGCCGTCCAGCAAAGATGTGCCCACGCGATTTCAAACCCAGAATTGGCACAAATTGAGAAGAGATGGGAGACTATGCCACCGCAAGAGCAGGCCGAGTTGTGGATGTCTCTGAGGGATAGAATGAAGGCTCCTTGGGCTGAGCTGACGACACAAGAGAAGAAAGCATGTACGTTCAACCCTCCACATAGCTACAACACGACACATAAAGCTCAGGCAGAGCTCCCAAATCTCTCGATTGGTTTATGCGAGGTCCAAGGAGGACCATTTTTCATCCATTGACCCCACTTCGGGCACAATATCAGACAGACCATAGAAGTAAATAGATGAAGAAGCTAATTTCCTTGCGTCTTCTTAGCATACTACATTGCCTTTGGCGACCATGGCCCACGAGCTCTCACTCCCCCAGGAGAGGGTATGCAAGTCGCTGGTATGGTCGCACTTGGTGTTGCTGCCAGTGCCGTACTCTTCGGAATTATTCGTTATTTCGGAGGAGAAGGACCATCAACAATGAACAAGGAGTACCAAGAGGCGACCAACGAGTATCTCAAGGTACGTCACAATCTTCTACGCGATTTTTGGGTGTTGCTACATGGAGCTATATTTGGAGTTCGAATATGTGGATTTGGCCATGGCGTATCTGGTGAAGGTGGCCATTAAGAAGGGAGGAATAAGAAAGCATAGAAAAGGGCAAAAGCATCAATATACGAAAACACAAGCTAATACACCCACTCACAGGCACAAAACTCGGAACCTATCACTGGTATCTCCTCCGAAGGATACTCTGGCAAGGGCCAAGTCCAAAGCGCACCAAAGAAAAACTAAATCCTACAACGAACTCCGCTCACTTCTTCCGCGACCTAATCCCGAGCGTTGCCTAAATCTATTTTCATTTGTTTTCCTGCGGTAGAAGGGGTGGTTCGATGTGCAAATATGGGCTGGAGCTTGGAGACTTTTACAAAAAAAGTGGCAACCACAGAAGTGGGCTGAACGGTGGTTAACGGTGGGGAAGAGAGAAGACACCTGTACAAAGATCAATGCTGCGTGCTGATGTTTTCGTTGGAGAATAGAGAATTGAATTCATGATCAAAGTTATACCTCGGTTTCCTCGCTTCGACTTTATGACGGTTTTTTCTTTGGGACAAACACTTGGTAGCATAAAGCGGCAGTTCTCAAAAGGTCGAGAGTTGTAACACAAACGTCAGGCCATCCCTCGATCACTCTGACAGATATTGGTTTCCCTAGTAAGGTTGAAGCTATAATTATGAGTTTCTCAATGGCCATATTTTCAAGGGTACTCGTAGAGTAGATCTATATCCGAACAGCAAATTGTAACAATGCAAATCATGAGAGCTCTTCCGAACGAGCAGTGATGCTGTCGTGCCTCGTTTTGTCACTCTATACCTCTCTGCATCTCTCGACGAGTCGCAAGCATGTACGATTCTATCGAAACTCGCTTTTTCGTAAGACTTACAGGTCATGTCTTGGAACTATGCTTGAAAGTCTCATTCTACCGAGTATGAATAGCTAAATTACCAATACTTTCAAAACAGAGTTTCATATCTATCTTCTTCTATACTTTGACTATGATGAAAACGATTTATGATTACTCTTCTAACCTTCCCTCTGTAATATAGGTACAGTACAGTGGTCTTCTCACACCTACAGTCCTACTACCCATTACGAGTACGGTACCAGACAAAAGCTTATCTACCCATATCCCGCAGCACTCTACTTCATGACAACCCCCCCATTTAAGCACTCGTATCATGAACGAATAGATGGTAACTAAAATAGGCACGTGGGGAGAGTAGATAAACAAGTGATTCCCACGATGGCCGTGAAGCTACCTAGCCTAGAGAAAGTTGATTCGGCTGGCTGTGTTTGTGCTAGATGTTAATTTATCAGGTAGTACTTGAGTAAGTAATTTGGAACTCAGTGCTTATAAGCTAGTTTGACGAGTAACCTATCCTTTCCTACCCCGACCATACCTCCTCCGCACCCACGTCCTCACTCCAAGAAATGAATGGCTACTCAAACAGCCCAGTCTTCAAAACGTCCATAGCACTACACAGAATCTTCCACCCCTCCATCCAAAGAGTTTACACAAGATAATCAAGAACCAATCGACGTTGACTCCATTCTACCACAACACAAAGATCTATTCAAGGACTTCAAAAGAGACAATTACTCATTCTAAATCAGGATATAATCAACCAAGACCAGATCATGTCGCCAAAGAACACCCCATCCATCAATCACAGTAAAACAGTTTCCACATTACCCAAAGTCCACATAACCCTCCCATATCCCATATACCGCATAACAGCCCAAGACAACATCCCAACCACCCATCCACCTTACGAAGAGTCTTCACTTGATAGTCAACACAAACACTTGCGAAAAAAGCGAGGAAATCCCAACATAAAAAGGGGGATCTAGATAAGTATCGACTCCTTGTGACTGGAAATCCCAGCACTACTGAGAGCCAAGTACCGGCCGATAAAGTTGTGAACGCTACAGGAAATTCAATAAGAAAATGGCTTCATAAGATCTTGACTCGAGATCAAAGGGAAAAGGATGTCTTAGGTGTATGGGCAGATGCACACCACTAGGCTCAAGGAAGTGGAACTGTTGTAGATATGGGAAATAGGTGAAAATCATACACCCGTACAATTTCAATAATCGAATCTAATTGCCTGCCATTCATTCTATTTATTACAGTCTTCATCGTCTCCCCCAAAGTTACAGTATCATACAATAGGAAAGGAAAAGAAGAAAAAATTCATTCTGCTAAAAACGCACCACGGCCTACTCTACATTTTTCGGGAAGAAAAAGAAAATCGAAAGAAGGAAATGACTATCGAGGAGGCATTAAACTTCATCCCGTCAACTTCATTGAAGAGCATAAGAAAACTCTAATAAATTGAAGACCTGACATTGATGATCAAAGCTCCCTGCTAAACAAATTGCTCGAAGAAACCAGCCGACGCCTTGTCTCCTGGAAGAAATTAACACACATGGGAGAAAAAAAGTGACTGGAAGTGCTGCAATCGCAACCATCCGAGGAGTTTTTGCGGCTTTTACTGCAGACCCGCCAGAATTTACTGCTCATCATTCTCCCAACTTTTCGTAGCGCACCCATATGAAGTACAAGAAAAGAGATCGAACAGCAAACTTTCAAAGTACAATAAGGAATCGAATTAAGAACGCCTTCAGCGTTAGTGTCCGCACCCGCAAGTCCAACAAAGCAAACAGATCGCGCGCTGAATGATATATCTGAGGCCGAAGAAGTGATGAATGACTAACGAAGTGAAGTACCGAAACTGAGACGTCGCAAATTAAACCCATCACTGAAATAGGTTGAAAGAAACTTGAAGGAACACCGAGGACTTCAGTTGTCGCCGTAATTCAAGTTCTCAGTGTAGCCGTTTTCTTCGCCATTGTATTCAAGGCCATGATCATCGCCACTCTTTGCACTGGCAGTCTGGTCTGGCATTAACCCTTTCTCCTTGAGGTACTTGATTGACTTCAAGATGGTCAGATCATCCTTGGCAGTGTCGTTGAGAATAAGACGCTGAGCAAGAGTCATCTTGCCTCCATTTGCCTCCTTGTCTCGTATTGCTTGATTACGAACCTCGACATCGTGTACGAAACGACACTTGCCCTTCTTGCCGCAGGTACCACCGGTCGAAAAATACTTGCAATGTCGCTGAAGCTGTGCTTTTGGTGGGGGTGGAACACGCATAGGACCACCGTTTCGAGATGACATATTTTCTGGTGCTGAGCCCGATGAATCTCCACTTGAGCTATCAGAATCATCATCGCTTGCCTGTCCACGGTCATCATCGCCCTCGTCGCCATTCTCACGTTTGCGCTTAGCACCCGGCTGGCTGCGCTCAAGTCTCTCAACTTCGAGCTTAAGCTGTCTAAGCTTTTCCGCCTTTCTCTGTTCTTTTCTCTGCTGTCGCTCGAGTTTGGTCTCGCCCTCTTCTTTCTTGATATGGACCTCTTCTTTTTTGACATGAGTATCTCGCTCTTGCTTGATTTGTTTGCCGCCACTGTTGCGACCTTGCTCACGGCGCTGGCGAAGCTCTTCTGCAGCAGCCTCTCTACGAGCTTTCGTAGGAAATCGGGCTCTGCGCTCCGCAAGCCATGCTTCAAGATCAGCCGGAAGCCTATGCAATGTTAGTTACACGGACTAGAAGAACTAATCTTCTAATCATATAAAAAAGAGAAAAACGTACTGTGGGGTATCTGGACCAAGCAAAGTTACAAGACGAGCTTCTTCATCAACTTCATCGTTTTCTTCCTCACTCTCTTCATGATCAGCACCATTTGGTGTGAGGCCGAGAGTATTGGTAGTTCTACGCTTCTTCTTCTTCTTGCCATTCGGCTCGGAACTATGAGATTTATGGAAGTTTTCAGAAGAAGCTCGGTGGCCATGGCCATTGCTAGAATGACGATGGTCGCGACCGCGAAAGGAAAATTCACCACGATTTCTACCTCCACCACCTCTGTTGTGATTGTTCATGTGTCCTCCCCGACCACGCTGAGGGCCAGAATTGAAAGGATTGGGGTCAAGTGGTGGGCGCTGCCCGCTAAAATTCTGAGGAGGGTAACTTTGATACGGTTGATTGAATGGAACGGGAGAGCTTTGGTGAGTTTGAAAAGGAAGGGGAAAACCATTGCTCGCTTGAGGCACATGGTTTCCTCTATCATTATCAAATCCCATTCGGATTGGGGGGCCCATCAAAGGAGGTTCAGGACCACCGCGACCACTAAAACCTCCACGACCGGCATTGCCACGGCCGCGATTGTTAAATTGTGGCGGAGTATGTTGAGGTGGAGCAGACCACTGCTGAGGAGCCTGTTGATTATGTGGCACACTGTGACCATAAGGTGGCTGCTGAGGATTTTGAAATTGTGGAGTTTGCTGCGGACCATACTGTGGTGGTTGATTATAAGTTTGAGGAGCAAAATTGGGATGATAATTTTGTGCAGACAAAGGAGCTGGAACTGGGGCATGCTGCTGCATATGAGGTTGCTGGGGGTGATGCTGCTGTGGATGTTGGGGGCCATGGTGTTGAGGTTGTTGAGGACCATGTTGCGAGGGTCCGTGGTGTTGTGCATGTTGGTCGTTTTGTTGTTGTTGCCATTGGGGTCCTCCATAGCCCCCCTGATGCTGGGCAGGAGGTGCTTGGGGGCCTATGCTAACGTGTACGTACGACGATGATTGTTGAGGGGGACCATTGTAACCAGATTGCGGACCCTGTTGATGATTCTGAGGGCCTTGATTCTGCGAAGGTCCATTGTAGCCATTTTGAGGATGACCATATGGAGTCGCATGTAAATCACCTCGACCTCCCTGACTGCCACCTCTTCCGCCTCGAGGCGCGAAACCTCCGCGTTGGGGTTGCTGGTATTGCGGAGGTTGCGGAAAGCCATATTGATGCTGCTGAGGCTGCTGATTGGGAGAAGGGCCTGGGGGAGGTGGTGGTGGTGGAAAGTTGTATTGCTGGGCTCCCGACATCGCGTCGGACTGTGGTTGCTGCTGAACTGGAGTAGATTTCGGTGTAGTTCTCCGGCGATGGCATGTAGTTGCCGTTGAGATTGGTTTCTGAGTATGAGTAGCGCCGTGGAGATTCTTGAGGTGTTCGTAATGAGCGCTAAAGTCTGCAACAAAGAGCAATGAATGTGTTAACGGGTTTCCTGAACCATGAGAAGGGAGAAGCGATGAGGAGGTGAATAGGAGATTGCAGGAGTTGCAGCTGTGAGCTTTGGAGTGAGGAAAAGTGGAGACCTGAGGACATAAGACATACCAGGCATTTCACCGACTATCCGATTACCAGATTGGCCAGGATGCGTAGATTAGTCAGCGTGACGAGGGACTTGGTGGCTTGAGGCTTGAGGCTTGGCTGATCTGGCGTTGTCGCGAACTTTTTGTAGATGAAGCTAAAGTTATCGCTATCGTTATCGCACAGTCAAGCTCAGTAGTTTGAACTTGAATGCTGTGAGTTGTCCAGTCCCAAGATTGTGCTCACAACAGGTGGTGCAAAAGCTGGTAGAACCAAAGGTCTCTCATAAAAAGCCTTGCTCTTTGGAGATCCGATCTTGGACCAGCGGACACGCACTCCGTGAATGATATATCTTTAAGCTTGGGTTGGACGTAGCTATCAGAGCTTCCTGGCAGCTGACCACGACCACTTGGGAGACCAGGCCTGCGCTGTGCAACTGTGCATGCAGTAGCTCAGAATCTGTATAGCATCTGGAGACAGGTGCTGAAAGAAAAGTGCGAAATCCACGAAAGTTGGGGTGGTCCGTTTGGTGGTTGTGTTGAGGGAGAAAGTGTATGAGAAAGGCATCTTGAAGTCTTCCAATTGACCAGAGAGGCTGAAGTGGTCTGACCTCAAGGCAACAAGGCACCTTCCTACACTAAACTAGACTAAGCGAACGGAACTAGCAAGCTTGGACTATCAACCTAGTGGCTATTGTGTGGGTGAAGTTCTCCTTCAACTTCATACAACAGGTATTCAAGCCTCTACCTGAAAACCTAGTCACCTACACCTAGTTCCACACAGGTACCAAGAAATACTACAGACCTTCCAGTCGTGAAAGCCTGCAAAGAAAGGAACAAGATGTTCATCCTTGTGAGTTGAGTGCACAAGCGCACGTCTCTTTGTGGAATCTCGATACTGACATAATACTAGACCAAGATCGCGGACCTGGTCCAAATTGAGCCCCAGGATTTTGACAAGCATGCATCACTGGCCATAGAAAATAACATCAATGCAAAATATGCAAATAGAGTCATCCAGAAGATCGGACTCTGCATATGTCTATATGACCTTTTGTCTTCCTCGGAGGGATTGATTGGTCATGGCACTGGACTTGTCAATGTCAATGGTATGTTACGCCCTCTTGGTTGTATCTTCTCTCAGGCATCCCTTTGGAATTGCTCCTCCACCCAAATATCCCCTCCTCTGGGTTGCCAGGCTCTCTTCTAGAAAGGCTTTGACCTTCATACCCCAGTTCAATTCCTCATATAAATACCTATGCTAACACTTTTTGCAGTTGAGTTCCGTATGGTAGTCTTCCGACCTTTCAAACATGAAGTAATGTTAGGAAAAATCAGTAGTGCAACCAAAGACGGAATCAACAGTATGTTTTCTCTGAGCGGCTGTCATATCCGACCAGTTCAATTCTCCTCGCTACTTCAAGGGCACGCTGACAAGTACCAGTACAAACAGACTTCTTTAAAGATATCTTCGTTCCAGTAGAAAATCTCCCAGAAGGAGCAATGTTGTAAGCACCACATACATACCCTTCTATGACCCACCACTAACACCTCTCCAGCAACACAGCAGAACAATGTTTCATCTGGAACACCGGAGAGGACACACTCTACTACGATAACCACGAAACTGTCCGCTTCCGCGTCGTAAATGAGGTCTGGACGGATCAAGCGCCTACGAAAGCTACTGGTGACGGTGAAGAGATCGTCAAGAAGAGTCCTTACGGTATCATTGCTTCGATGGAGGATTCTGGTATGGGACCTTGTCTTTGGTGGGATGATGAGAGTGGAGAGGATGCGCAGATGTCTGGGTAGATGGGAACCTTGATCAGTGGGTATTCGCTGCTGGAGTTTGGGATATTCAAAAGTTTACGGGTGGTTGTGGATATGGATGAGGCTTTTGTGCTTTATTTGGTTGGTACATCTGGGGCAAAATGAGTTATAGAAATGCCAATAGATGAGAGAGGACTTATACTTGACTTTCCGAGTCGCGGGTATCTATGAGTTTAAGTCCGCCATTATTAACGGCAAATCGAGCCTGAGATCCAATCTTCGTCGCCTCCATGTATTTAAGATGGTACAAATCTTCTTTTAAGGTCACGTCTCTCTCGCTCTGTCCCTCGCAGTATCCAAGCTTGGTTTCCCACCTCAGTTTGAGGCGAAGTCCACAAAAGTCCCGCCGAATATGGTCAAAACAAGAAGGATACACACAACGCACCTCCAATGGCTGATGAGAGAAACGAGAATACCAAACTGACAAGAAGACCACCAAGATTCTTACTATGGGAACCATATCTGTTGCTGAAAGGCTTACATAACTTCTCTTGACATGTCAAGAATAACTCGAATCGTGTGATACATATGTATCTTGTGAATCTCCCAGATATTGAGCTGGTGTAGAAGAGAAGGTGACGCTGGTAGATATGATACAGTAGCAAAGAAACCAGCTAATCTTGGGCTAGAGCCTAATGATACCATATCTTGAACCTAACCCAATAGCGGCTTCCAGCGTTTTTATGAGCAGTTGGACTCTTTCACAGGAGGCCCCTTTTATTCAAATTATAAGTCAATAATAAGTTAGTTCTTTCTTCCCTGTCAATGTGAGGAGCACGTATCATCAATGGTTCTTCTGGCTTTGGGTAAGAAATACACAGGTTATATTGTCCCCTCTACGAGTACAGCATTGATGAAAAGATTGGAGATCAGAGTTCAACGTCCGGCATATTGGCAACATACAAAAAAGTACTTTTCCATGAATCATCTTACTATGTGACGTGGTGGCTATCAATGAGAATGTCAGCTTCGAAGTGATGTGCGGTATTGGAATGAAACCTACTCCACCCTCTGCAAACACTTCAGAGGTGACTGGAATATTGTTCCGTCCAACTGCTTTTGATCACTTCTTCCAACGTGAAATCCCAACTTTATAACGAATCACAAGCTTCTGTGAGTGGAGATACTCTCACCCAACATATGTGAAACATCTTATTCTTCTATTCCAGTTTCCAACAATTACATACAAAATCCACAGTTGGCAGGAGGAGCTAACAGGAGATACATATAGTCTTTATAGCCAAAAAATAAGAAGAGGCAATGCCAGGTGGTGTTCCTCATTAACACTTCACGAACATGACTTGCGGACTTTATGTCTTTCCTTTTCTACATTAGGAGAAAATTAAGAATCTGCTAGATATGAACCCCATAGAAAGCCAAACAACAACACTATAAAACCCCCATCATATCCAAACGAATAGAAGAGCAGTCGATACTACCAAATCGCCGCGAGGAATATAAGACCCTTCTCAGGAGGACCAAAATATTACCAGTGGCCTGTGGGGACCCCACAGCTCAAATCGTTTCTCGAAGTTAGGGCAGATACATATCTGACATTTCCTTCGTGCGAAGGGTGGAATACTAATGCTTACTACCATCACACGCAACGTTCTTACCGTCGAAACCCCCTTTCCTGTCGTTTTGTCAACTTTCGTACTCTTATTATATACATTGGAATAGATACCATTATACCGAAGACCCTTCTTACTATAATGAACCACCTTGCCGAAACAACGAAACGTCTCCTCACGAAAAGCCTCGAGATCGAACTTAGCTTTTGACAACTTCCGGATCACCATAGTTTTTGGCTTGTAGTCATCCGTCTTGCGGCTTCCGAATTGGTACTTGCCATGGTATATCGTATGGAATACCACACCACTTTTCTGCAATTTCGGGTTCTTATTCCGTTTTCTTTTTTCTTTCTTTGTTTTCTATTTTCTTCTTCTTTTGTTTTTGTGGTGAAGATCCTCCAACGACAGAGTTTGTGCTATATTGATATATGTTGTTCAGAACGAGGTATGTGGAAGGCCAGGGGCCAGAAGAGCTGTATTCAGATGACTAGAGAGCTAAGTACTACTGTGGGCAGGAGCCGGGCTTATATAGCCCTGGCATATGGCCCTGGTATATGCTCCTTTGTTGTACACTCCTGGGCACTCCTGTTCTATATTATGTTGGTTGGTTCCGTGCGGTGGAAACCACCGTCAGCATATTAGCTGACAACAATATACAAACGGTATGTATTTCTCTTCGTGATCGATTTTCGAAGAGGATAGTTTGCGGTGCTTGACTTTTATCTATTCTTAGATGAAAGAGGAGTTATGGTAGCCCTTCAACCTCTGAAAATATGGAATCTGACAAAGATAATCTCCTTGTAGCAATACCGAGTTCTAGTAGGTATTACAGTTACGCCAGTAAGTAATACTATCATAACTAGGTAGGTATTAGGGATAGCAATCTAATCATCTAATTATCTAATCATACTTGTATAGACAAAGAGATAGACTCGAGTAATAGTAAGGATTCGGATTAGTATAGTATAGTATAGCATATTCTTATTTTCAAACGTCTTTCACGATCGCGATAGCTTCCATTATGACGTTGTAATACGATTGCTTAAGCTTAAAAAAACGCTTGTTGACGGAGGTTAATCAGTAAAGTGGGGATCGTGAGCTTGAAAGTCGGATGTACATGATATGCCACTTTGAGGGGATATACCAAGCAAGCACTGGCTTTTCATACTCATTCTACTCACTTTCTCACACACGCCCCAATACCAAATTACGAATTCGATAATCCACACGTGAGAAAATGCATTTCGAATTCTCTACAAGTATATGAACAGATATACATCTGTTGGTGTATCTCGCTACACATCTATCTAAATGCCACCCTTGAAACACCCGTACGCAAGAAATCCCAATATGTCCCACGCTAACTAGCCCAAGTTTGAAAGGCACACTTCTCCAATCGCGCTATCATGACTACAAATCGCATCTTTCCAATCCACCCAGAACGCCATGAAAATGCCAGGTGTAAAAGACCAGAAATTCAAGTAGATAATCATTGCACATCTTAAAGTGAGTGGCCATTGACTGCACCATTGAGACCATTGGTAACCTTGGGCCAGACAACAGCTTTCTCAAGAGCTTGGAGAACATCTGCCTTCAAGTCCTCGGCGTCTTCGATACCGCAGCTGACTCGCACAAGATCATCAAAGACACCAACGGCTTCTCGTTGCTCCTTTGGAATTCCCGCGTGAGTCATGCTGCTTGGAACCTCGACCAAAGACTCGATACCTCCCAGCGATTCAGCGAGCGTGAAGAGTTGAGTGGCCTGGCAAAATCTCTCAGCTGCAGCGTGACCTCCTTTGATACGGAAAGAAAGCATTCCACCGCCCATGCCGTTTCGGTGTTGCTTGAGCGCAATCTTGCGATGTGGGTGGGAATCGAGACCTGGGTAGTTGACAGCGATAACATTTGGTGAGGCTTCAAGGGCATGCGCAACAGCTGTAGCGTTAACCGTTGCTTCTCTAGCTCTCAAGTGAAGAGTCTTCAGACCTCTATGAGCAAGCCAGCTGTCGAAAGCAGAGGGGACAGCGCCGATAGCGTTTTGTAGAAAAGTTAATTTCTCCTTCATGATATCCGAATTGAAGGCTGCCACTCCCATCACCACATCGGAATGGCCATTGATGTACTTGGTGACCGAGTGGACAACAATGTCGGCTCCATGATCCAAAGGATTTTGCACGTATGGACTCAGGAAGGTATTGTCCACCACGACCATGATACCGTGCTCATGCGCTTGTGACACAACGGCGCGGATGTCCACCAGTCGTAGGGTTGGGTTGGATGGTGACTCGATCCAAACCAGCTTCGTCTCAGGTGTAATATGCTCCCGGATATCGACCTCAATTTCAGGCGTGAAGGTAACCTTGACCCCGTGTGCCTTGGCCACCTGGGTAAAATATCTGTGTGTACCCCCATAGACATCGCTCACACTGATGACATGACTTCCCGCTGCCAGACTCTGCAAGATGATTGCGGTTGTGGCCGAGCCCGAGGCGAATGCCAGAGCGTACTTTGCGTGTTCAATTGCGGCCACTGCCTTTTCGAAGTTGTCGCGATTGGGATTGGCCGAGCGACTGTATTCGTAGATTCCCACTGGTTTCCCCACGGCGGTCTGAGCAAACGTTGTGCTTAGGGAGATGGGCTCAATGACGGCGCCGGTGGTGGGGTCATGAGCCGAGCCTGCGTGAACGGCGAGCGTCCCAAAGCCATGGACGGGAGAGGGTGCACGCGGTGGCGTCTCGATAGGATGATCGGTCTGCGTCATGACTGCGATTTGAGGATCTGAGGATTTGAGTAGGATTTGTGAGGGCGATGTACGAGGTACGAGTACACCGAGAAGCAATTGGCGTGCTTTTCTTTGTCGACGGTGGAGAATGCGCGACGAAGATTATTTTTTCGGAGGGGCAATTAAATAGGCGGGGTCCTCGTATCAAAGTAGGGTCCTCGATGGAGGGGAGGCGAGGGGAGGCGAGGGGAAGCGAGCGGGGAGAAGATGATGGGGTTTTCGCGTTGCAGATGCTCTGTACGTAACAGTAACGAAAAGACGCCGACACAACAGTACCGTACCGTACGTACCGTACTTGAAATCTATGTAGAGAGGATAGAGGAGAAGAGGTGCAAAGATGCCAAGTAGAAAAAGTTGCTTCTACTTAGAAGGTCGGAGGGGAGGGACCGTATTTAAAGCCTTTCTATGGCTATGGCAATGGCAACCGAGAGTCATGGTAAACTTCTAGAAGACGTGAGAGAATAATATGATGGAAGGAGATGAGGTGATTTGATTGCTAAGGAACAAATTACTAAGACTAGGCTGGTCACTTGCCTTGCTTGGAGCGTAGACAAAAGGCGGACGGGGCCAGCAGCGATCACGCCATCGAGGGAGAGGCTGATGTGAGTGCTGTGTACCTGTGTACAGTAGGAGGTACAAGATCGGTGGTAGGTGGTAGAAGAGAGGGCTTATGTACTGTAGGAGAGTGGTGGTCCAAAATCGTAGCAGTGCCAGCAGATACTCTGTATGAGTCCATGAGAACATCATACTCATACAGAGTACACCTGCGAGAGTTCCAGGTTGCGAGGGATGTACTTGGTAAGGTTTTCTATTATTCCAGATGTACCTAGACCTACTTGGAAGTACTAGACCTGCCTCGCTAGACCTGCTAGACCTGCTAGACCTGCTAGACCTGCTAGACCTACCTAGGCCTGGGAGCGATCTACGGTGCTCTCGGCGTCCTCGGCGCATCGCATCGCCGTTGTATGCCAACGATGCCAACAGAGCACCTGCCCTCGAGTAAATTACTCGGTACTGCTCTCGCACTGCTCCCGCACTGAGCTCTGTACGGACACTTCTAGTCTCCGACCAACTCATCCCCGCCATGAAGCAGCACCTTCACCCAATCTACTATGGCCGATGCGACTACAAGTCGATACTGGCATAAACTCACTCCCTCTATTTCCCGCAAATAGGGGGCTGCAAAGGTCCCTGGACTCAGACAGGCAGTAATCTACAGTAGGTACTATAGGTAACCTACCTAGGTACTAACTTACTAACTTACCACGTGCTTACCTACTAACTTACTAACTTACCACGTGCTTACCTACTAACCTACTAACTTACCACGTGCCTACCTACTAACCTACCTACCTAGCTCCCTAGGTAGCTACTATCCTAACGGTAACGGCGACTCAACGGTCAGTCTTATCGCTTATCGCTCGCTGACGAGCACGACACTGCCCACATCGGACAACCGCTTTCCATGCCCCGTTCCAGCCTCGCGCTACCGGTCCCCGGCCCTACCGAGGCATATCTGAGGCATCGGCCCTGGCCCGAGCTAGTTCCATCTGGTACCCGACTGGCTCGACCGGCTCACACCTGGTAGGCGGTGCAGACTCCGTAGAGAGCCAGAGCGACGGGTGGAAAGATATACGCACTCGTACTTGCACCCGCAGGTCTACTGGTCTACTGGTCTGCTCGTCCACCAAACCTATAATGTTTTCATGTCGGACTTTCCGAGTGCTCGATCATCGTCAATTCCCATTCGCATAGCTATTGATCGACAACATCATGTCTGCTTCACGGCCCCGTCGAAGCCATAAAAAGTCCAAAGCCGGTTGTCAAGTATGTACACCCTCTCCGTGCTTCTACTCTGCCTCTGCCTCTGCCTCTGCCTCTACCTCTACCTCCGCCTCTGTGCCAACGCGTACCTGCATATACTATACCTAGGTATGGTCAACGTCAACACCACTTCTAACCACTCGTTCCCCTGCAGAGATGTAAACTTCGGAAGATCAAATGCGACGAGATCCATCCCGTCTGCGGAAACTGCGCCAAACATGGCGTCTCGTGCGATTTCGAGGGCTTGTCAATCAATCCCACCTCACACTCGCCAGTCAACAACTCTCCCATGACCGCAAATGGCTTCTTCGCCCATAGGAAGACCAGCTCTGCGAGCCCTAACAGTGCCAGTTCGGTCTCAACTTCAGCCAAAAGCCCTCTCGCGAACTCCTTGACCATGTATCAAACACCCGCAACACTCATACGCCCAAATACCAACCAGGCCAGCTCAAGACTGCTGGAACTCAAGCTCATGTCAGTGTGATATACCCACCGGCTTCACCAGCAGATAATTCTAATACTCAGAACAGGCACCACTATACCGCACGAACCGCATATACTTTTGCAGACACCGGTGACGCCACTTTGGCATGGCAGGAGGCGGTCCCGTCCATAGCATATAACGCCGGCTATCTCATGGATGCCATTCTGGCCGTCTCGGCTCTACATCTTCGTTCAATCGAACCCGACGACCGGGCTCTCGTTCGTGCATCGCATAGCTATATGGCCGCCAGTTTGGCCCAGTATTCCTCCTTGTTGACGAATGGTGCCTCTCAGATCAACGCCGAAGCCCTTTTTTCGACGGCGGCGCTGATAGCCTTCCAGGCTTCGGCACTAAGGATCTATGAGGGCATGGACAATCATCGCTATACCGTACCTCTGGCCTGGTTTCACTCCTTCCAAGGAGTGAAGACCATCGTTCTGACTAGTTGGCAGTGGCTGAGGAATAGCCGGCGCATCTTCCCTATCATTAACAGCCAACCGGCGCTTAGTTTAAATCTAAAGCCCGACAGTAGATCTTTCTTTGCCCCATTGTTGGAAGGTATGGATGCACAACTGGAAACGCTACCAGCTCATTTGATCGCATCAACCAGGGGCGCTTACGAACACTCGGTAGCCTTTTTGAACTGGGGGTTCGAAAATCCGGTGCGGCACAGGATCTTATCATTCCCTGCTACAGTGTCCCGCAGGTTTATCGACATGGTCACTGATCAAGACCCTCGCTCTCTGGTCATAGTGGCATGCTTCTTTGCCTTGACCAAGCCCGTCGATGATGTATGGTGGCTGCAAGGCGTTGCCAAACGAGAGGTGAACGGTATAATGACTATATTACCCCCAGAATGGCGCCCAAAAATGGATTGGGCTTTGAAGATTGCTAACCACGAGGGCACCATGGACGAGAAAACATGGGGAACTTCGCTACACCCAGATGGCACCATGGTCGGAGAGCCATTGGCCTTTGATCAGACCTTTTTGGATGAAATAGTGGTGATGACACAAATCATCGATACGTATTCCCCACAGGACTGATCTTACTTTCACATTATGGCGGAATATTCTCCACGGTCTAAAAAATGGCTATCATGTCAAGCGTCCCCGAACATCATTGCATGTTGGATTCCGTGGCTGCCACCAAAGATACTGCGCCAGCAAGCCTCAGGGATTCGGAATGGGCATGCTTATTACAATCAATCTTGATCTGCCGGTGTTTGGATTTGGCAGATTCCCCAAATTTGTTCACACAGTATGTCCCAATATCTAGTCGCCATCAACTATTGAACTACTGGCACGCTAGTTCAACCCGGATCTATATTACCAAGCCATATGGGAGTTTAAGCCAAAGCCAACAGGCCCAAAAATCTTACCGAATTGATTGCCGGCAATACAAGGCTTGGATTCTCCTTGCCTTGGCGTTTCAACAAAATTTATATCGCCATAGTACCAGAAAACCCGTCTGCTATGGCTGACTAGCATTGCAACTTTTGAGAGCAGAGCATTTCAAAGGACTGTAATGTGGTCATATCTTCGTCTTGGATCGTATATTACCGAGCAAGTCCTCTCAGGGGCGAGTTGTGAAGAAACCTGACATGGGTCGAAGACCGACCTTCTACCGGATTGCCCTCTCAGTTTCGATCATACAAAAGGGATGACGTTATTTCGACTCGAGAAGTATTTACTGTGTTATTGAGCGATACCTGTTGTGCAACTTCTTGGTATGTAAGAAGCACTTGGGTTTTGAGCCACATCTCGAGTATAAGAAAACCGCGTGTTAAGCGGCGTGTACCGGCCCGCATATTGAGGCTTGGAATAAGCTTACCCCAGCGACCCACGCAACGGCCGTGGGCCGTATACGGCATATGCGAAGTTTCTCAAGTGCTGTATATATATATGTCAATTCCCCGCGTTTTTGGGATTTCTTGTATAGTCATTAAATTTGCTTGTACATTATACATTTTTATTCGGCTCTCAACTCCTTTTTCTCTCTCAACTCCTACATCTTGTTCGAAGCATGGGTTTCAAAGCAATCATTGATAAAGTAGGGCAGAAGGTCGATAGGAGAGGCCATAGTAAAAACCTGGGGGATGGTTATGTTTGTTGACCTCTTCTGCTGTTCCGGACATCCACTGACATACTTAGGGCAACATGAATAAATCCCGCAGATCACCTCCTCTAGCCCCTAGCTACGCAGAAATCGAAGAGCCTATACATAGCGACATTGATGCGCATCACACCGGCATAGGATTCCTGGGAATGGGAGCACCCAATCCAGCGCCTCGATCGGACTCGACAAATCATAAATCGGAGGAAGAGAGAGACAATTTCGAAGACGACTCTCCCAGGCCATATGCACCTTATCCGAATCCGAGAACTGAGCCGGCGTTTACGGGGAAAGGGTTATTGGGGCAATTGATGACGAAGGAGAAGAATGCGCACGAAGAGCCTACGCCGAGCCGCAAAGAATCTACGAGGAAACTAAAGCCCGAGAGGTACAGGTCTGTTAGGAGGCAGAATGAGGCGCAGCATAAGGGTCCTTTTGGGGATGGAGAGGTTTATATTGGGCCTTCGCGTTAAGAAGATGCGTGGTGGATGTTCTCCTGAATGCCTTCTCTGGCAATACTGTCAGAGGCCTCGCTCGCCATGGATCTGCTGGACACTCATCTAGCAGATACTGAGATACTGGATTTCGACATGGTTGTGCGAGAGCAAGAGGGGTTCGCACACCAATTGGAGCGGTTGAGTTTGCGGCGTTTGAGGGTACCCCTTTGGCATATATCTGGTGGATTTTGGGGTATTGGTTGGTACAAGGACAGATCGGTCATGACGCATTATTTTTTGTTGTAATTGTGCTTGAATTATCTTTTTGTGGAGACAGTAGCGATGTTTTTGATTTAGCTTTGCATAGCGATGCATGGTGGGGTTTGGTTTTGTGTAAATACCTAGTCAGACTGTATGTTGGAACGTGTATGTATTGTATTATATCGTTGAGTATTATTATTATATCTCTTTGGTTTTCCTCTCCTTCCGTATACGATGATGGCCTTTTCTTCTTGGATATACGAAGGAAGTAGGAACCTGACCTGAAAGATTGGAAGATGGGGAATCAATCCTCTTCGCGATATCGATTCTGATCAATATAATCTTAATACGAACACGAAGGGGGAGGTCTTACCTGGAAAAGTTTGGAAAGAAAATTTACGAGGTAAATGCGACGGGTGTAAGATCTTCTCCACTTCTGGGGGGTTTTCTGGTGCTTGGGTATGGAATTTATTTTGGAGAGAATGGAGGAGAGTAGTGTTGTTGTACTTGTACAGGGCCTCCAAGTATATTTGCTCTTTTGAGGTTGGGTGGAGATTAAGCTTAAGCTTAGTAAGAAGGTTTGATAACTTTAATTGAGGGGTTGGTTTGGTTTGGTTTGGAAAAGAAAGTCCTACGAGTGGCCGACTTGTTAAGGTACGTGAGCGCGTGGGTGTTTTGCGGGGGCACCAGGGGGGTTTGGGGTCTTTTTTTTTTTTTTTTTTTTTAAAAA
>LT855411.1:1477612-1612793 GCA_900184765.1 Hymenoscyphus fraxineus
ATAAGTACTATTTTAGGTAAACGCTCTGTACGAGTAGATGAAAGAATGTTCGAGGTGGTTTGGAATTTGTTTTTATGGAGGTGCGGAGTGGGGGTGTAGAAGTGGTGGTGATGTATATTCATACTGACTATGAAAGAACGAGAAGTCACTTTGGTGATTGACGAAAAATGCGCTCCTTGTGGTTCTATTTCTTTCCGTCCAAATTGATTATTGTAATATTCTTGCCTCCAGGGCCATATATATGGGTGGAGCTACCGTTCATCGTGACATGGTCCGTCTAGGAGAGAGTTATGCGTGTCCTTATACACGCTTAGAGAAAAAGGGAGCTCCTTAGTTGGTTGTGAAGCCACAAGAGAGTGTATGTCCCAAAAGTAGATAGGTAAGGCCCCAGAAGCAAGAGGTGAGAGTCTTGCCCAAGCGTTGGGTAGTGGGAGGTTCGAGAGAATTGTAGGTCTCGCAAGGTGGAAATAGGTAGAGCCTATGAGGTTGGTAGTCTAGATTTCTTCTTGTTCCTATCCAACCTCGTGTAATTCCATAGTATTCTGACCGGAGTTTGTTGTTGTACTAATTACCCTATACAGCATTGCGCTCTCTGGTTTGTTCTTCTCTATACATAGGTAGAGTTTTATAAATGTTGTACCTTCTATTGATGGTTTTACTTTGAATGGTTGAGAATTTTGCCCTCGTTTGATTTTGCCTCGGTTTTATTCGGTGTTTCATACTACTTGCCTTGGAGAGTTACCCAGAAAGCGAATTTCCCTGGAAGTTTAAAGTGAAGATGCCAAGCGAAGTCGCCTTTTGAAGCGAATATCCTCGTGGAAAAAGAGTAAAGCTATTCCTGAGTTTATACCTTCTTACACTCCTCTAAATACACCTCCCTATATTCTTCTATATCTCTATATTTTCTCCCATATTTCGAAGCCATCTTGTTCTGGCTTGAACCTGGAGTCCACTTGACTCCCGCAATATTTCCAAATTGTAGAGCCTATGTTTTCTGTGAGGCTCAGTCACTCCATGAAGCTGGTATAAGCCCCATTCGTGTCAGTCATGGTATAAGAGTAATCTCATTGGTTCATTTTCATAGTGTCTGCATTCCCACAATATAGACATCTCTTCCCACCATTTCACCACTTCTCTTGCCTTGCTCCCATTGCCCTTTTTCGCTGGTGCGGATTCTGCCCTCTTCGTGTGCCATGTGGATTCAGCTCGTCATTAAGTAGCATACGACATCTCCTTTATCATACTACTCAAGCCTCGTTCCCGATCCTGTTCATGGTGTTTTTATGAGCGATATAGTATCCGGAATTTCCGCAAACGTAGCATTTTCCAGTCCTATGGTTCCAGTATCTTGCCTTCTTCCTTGAACTTACCTCGTGATTGACCTTGAGATTATAGATGGAAGTTCAGGCAGCGTGGTATCACCATGATAAATTGATAATCGCTGTGAGAATCGTGGAAGGAATCATAACTTTGAGAGTTATGGACAGAGAAATTTGGGCATGAAGGTGGATGGAACGGTCATTTCATTGAGATAATGCTCAGAGTATCGGGCATACCAGAAGGCTCTAGCTTCCGGTGCTCCATACCAGGCGGACATCATTTTCAAGACTTTTCCATTCCCATCCAGGGACTTTGGGATTTTTTGTCCGCAGGCGGAGAAACTTCTGTTTATGGGATGTCCTGTATGCGTATGTTGGTGGGTGCTTGCGATTTTGCTCTGGATCGAGTTTCTCGTCTGGCTTATTGTTGGAGGTCTGGAAATTGATTCCTGCCTTGAGATATCCCTCGATTCAAGGAAGAGGATCGCTGATTTTGACTCAATTCGATTAACGCCTGGATGTCACCGTGGAAGTAGGGCATTCTCGGGTTGACAATCGTCGTAAGATACCAATATGTCGAGTTGTTAGATAGTTTTTGACCGTCTTATTTCGGTGAAGTTTGCGAAAGGATTCAGTTCGGTATTGTGAGCTTGCACTGGTATTCTATACATATTTCAAGCTAAGATTAGTATGGGAACTCCCGAGTTGCAGCGGCGACTATATCGAGAAATAGAACACTACCTACAAGGAGTAGGATCGTTGTAACGCCCCCAGGAACCAAGTAAGTCTGGGCTCATAACCACATAAAGTAGAATTGGGTCACAGGAACCACGATATCAGGTGATAGAATGATTATTTGAATACACGCTGAGAGAAATGAGGACTATCTATGAGCAAGGTATGAGGATGTATGTAGCCCTAGTACCCAGGGCTAATTCCCTGGAGGGGTCCTGACCTACTATGGTGGAGTGGAGACCAAATACTGTATCCAACCAACAGAATATATGCTTGGCAGACATCGCGGACATGAGAAACAAATAGCAGAATCATCTCAATTCCTAGAATAATTCCCTTGCTAGCTCGTGGGATTAGAGGAGCTTCTGCTAACTTGAACAAACACTTTCTCAACATCGCACCATGCCTGGATTACGAGACGGGGATTTTAATGTTCTTGGGGGATCCCAACCAGGTTATCTTTTTCTTTAATCCATGTGATCTCGTTAATATCCTTGTTCTCGTAAGATTCTCTAAGTGTCACGACATCCATCATGAGACGTTTCTCCTTAATGGTTCCGAGTTTAATAAGACACTTGTGGGAAATATAGAATCTGTACATATCTTAAGCGAGATTAACCTTTATATTGAGAGTATATGATTCCTTAAACTGAATAGCTATATTACATAACTTGCTCACAGGATATGTGGAGCAAGTATACTACAAGTAACTCACTTGTTTCTTCTAAGCCCTTTTCTAAGTACTCTAGGTATTCACCTTCTCTTTGACTTCTATCTTGACCTTCAACTTTCTAGCTTCATTGTCTCGCCTTAGTGAAAACCCCTGCATGCCCCTGGATTTGTTATACTAATAAATTATATACCTGGATTATTATACCTATCGCCTTAAAGTAATTAATATAGTTCCGCGCTATTACTGGGATTATGTTTTATAGTACTACTACCATTTATGATTCGCAAAATAGTACGAAAGTAGCAAGTATAAAAAGATCTAGATTAAATAACTAACTAGCTAGGATAAAGAAAAAGTGCTTGGCAAATTCCGAATAATAATATAACTAGCTAAGATAATCCGAACTATACGTATAATAGAATAAGAAATAATTTTATAGTATCGCGTAAGACTTTTATACTTACTTTCAATCTCTAGCTAAGTAATATACTATATTTCATAGAAAAAGAGACATATATACTATATCTCGTAAGAGCTCTATACTTGTTTTCTTTTTATATTTAGTTTATATACTCTACTTAATAGTAAGAATGATAAATCCGCTATATCGCGTAAGAACTCTATACCTGTTTTCTTTTTATAGCTAATTAATACATCCTACTTAATGGTAAGAATTAAAAAACCGCTATATCGCGTAAAATTTCTATACTCATTTTCGTTTTCTTCTTAGTTTATATAATCTACTTTAAAAAGAAGCGGATAAATCTACTGTATCGCGTAAGACTTCTCTTTTAATTACTCTTTTCTAATTAGCTTATATACTCTACTCAATAGAAATTAGGACAAATCCGTTACATTGCGTAAGATTTCTACACTTATTCTACTTTCTTTCTTCATCTAAAAACTCTACTTTATGAAAAAGAGAGCAAATCCACTATCACGCGTAAGACTTCTACATTTCCTCTCTTTTCCTAACTACTCTATACACTTTACATAACAAAAAACTAAACAAATCTACTACCTCGCGTAAGATTTCCACATTTCCTCTCTTTTCCTAACCACTCTATACACTTCACTTAACAAAAAACCAAACAAATCCACTACCTCCCGTAAGATTTCTACATCTACCCTCTTTTCCTAACTCCTTTATACACTCCACTTAACAAAAAACCAAACAAATCTACTACCTCCCGTAAGATTTCCACATCTACCCTCTTTTCCCAACTCCTCTACACACTCTACTTTATAGAAAACCAAACAAATCCACTATCCCTCGTAACTCTTCCCCCCTCTTCTTCTTTTCATTTCCAAACACTTCAATATTGTCCTGACAGAAATCTTACGCGAACACAAGAAACCACCAGGTTTTCATTAATCCAGGATCTATTTACAACCCTATTATAAGCTTTCTTTTATGTCTAAGAGTTAAGAGAATGCTATTACAAAGAAAATAATTAGGTACCGAGAAGATATATTAGATACAGGCTTTTTTTATTGTGGTATTAGTTTATAAAAACCACTTTGTTATATGAAAATATTCGAATAATCAAGTTACTACGAAAACGCTTATAGAACTTGTGAAAATTTCAATATGTTCATGAAGATATGATGAAAAGTCTTGCGAAAAGTTCATTGAAAGTTCGTAAAAGTTCATCAAAACTTACTTCTATCTTCATTGAGATAAAATCTCTTCTATGTTTTCACCGTTCAGATAGGAATCAAGTTATTTTCAATGAATCTCATTCGCATTTTTGCTACTAACTAATGCTCCTCGAGCTTGGGTATCTTTGGTACAATAATCATTACATTTTTTTTTTGTTTTTTCATATTTTTCCTCTGTGAAATCCGCACGATATCCTTCAATTCCACCCCCTTTCAACCCCAACCCCCATTCCAATCCGCCCAAACTCAACGCCTGGGAACCCCAATATAGTGGAAAATCTTCTCCCAAGCATCAACCAACATGGCCTCGAAAATAACACCATTGCGCTCTGGTACAGCTCTTAATCTTCGAAACCATGATGTTGTATGTTCGTACTTCTTCTCCTTCCACTCCATGACTGGCTCGTCTGGATACTGGACAAAAGGAAACTCGACCTTCCCATCTTGAGGACCTGCGGAAGTGAGTGTGGCCTTGTTCTTTTCCTCATTCAAGAGTTCGACTATTTGGGAATCGACATCTAGGCCACCGCCACTTGTAGACTGCGCGCTAGGGGGGGTTTGAGGTGGCTGAAGGGCTTGTATCTCAAGCGGTGGTACAAATTCTGTCTGTAGCGAGCCATCCCTATAAGCGGGTTCCTCGGGAATCTCGGTTCCAATAGGGACCTTCACCAGCCGCTGGAGCTTGTGGCGACTCGTTGAATTCGTACCTATGACAACAATTTTTCGATAACTATCGATTCTTGCGCTACTCCAACATGCAAACCAATGTACCAAGTCAATTTCGTCATGAGTATGGATCCACAATGGGGGAAAGATGAACGGGCTAATCGTCTCGTTTTCGACCTCTCCCGCAGTGGGACAGTAATGTGGCCAGAGGTTATCTGGGTTTTCTATCACGCCCAGGTGCTTCAGCTCTGCCAAATATGAATATATTTCGAACCTCAAAGCACAAGTGGCATACCCTAGTCCCATCTTCTCGGCGTCGGCTTCTCTCGAAGGCTTATGTTGGTTTTCTTCGAGATATCGGGTACTTTCTACGTCTTTAGCACAAGCTAAATCGTACATGTATTGGACAATGCCTTGAGGCACAACGATTTTCCAGTAATCTTTGGCCATTTGACCCTGGATATGGCGACCGTTTTCGACCTTCCCAAAAAACCATTTTAATATCTCGTAGACTCTTTTTGGTTCGGCGATCAGAAAACTCTGAGTAAGGAGGATGGCGGCTCCAAATGGGAAGATATTTACGGACTCAAGTGGACCTCGCTCCTCCTCGGGACGCGCATGGGTATCTGGGAGTAAGGTAATATCTCCTCCAGCTTGATGTCCATCCGTGATAGACCACCAAGAGTACTGCTTTTTTTTCTCGCCAGATTTCCTGAAAAGGTGGGGTGCCAATGTCTTTTGCACATATGGTATGTGGTCGACATGACGAGCTAAATCATCGTGCATGATGATCGAACCATGAGTGAACGTATCGGCAGTGAGGAAGGATTTCCATTCCCGATAACCTCCAGAATAGAACTTGCAGTTGCTGTGCGATCGCCTCAGGCACTCAGCGACAAAGTTGGCTACCGTTGCTGCCGAAGTGGGGAATATAAAGAAGAAAGCTACTTCGCTATGGTTACGTGGGGCTATCTCATCGACGTAGATTTTGTGTACGAGATCACCAAGATTGTTTTGCTGGTTTGTGGGTGTGTTGTTGTTGAGCGCGTCATTTTGAGGTGTGGCCGTCTGCGAAATTGTAGATTTCGTTGCTGGTATCTCGAGGCAGGCTCCAATGCTCGACTCTGTTTTGAAAACAATGTATCTCAACTGTACGTCGTTGGGACATTGATCGAGCGAGAGAAACCTCCAATCATCAGACCTCGCCGGGAAGACAATAATGTAGAAACCCTGAGAGGAATAAAGTAAACCACAACAACGGAGCAGGCAATGCTTCACAACCTTGTCAATGATAGTTGCTACTTCATCATTATTGTCGCGTGGAACGAGATATCCATCTAATGCTTGGCATATGAGAAACATAACCCCCGCCAAGTCTTTTGCCATAACTTCCTGATCTAGCGTGATATCCGTGAGAGGAGCCAGAAACAAGCCGCAGGACTCCTTTGCTTTATCGCCCAAGTCACCTATGTCCATGACAAGGGAAAAGCTGCTATCGCCACCGAAGATGAATTTCTTAGCGCGGGCGCCAAGATTTGAAAGGGCTTTCTGTCGGGTGTAATCCGAGATGCTAATCTTTTTTCGTTGAGGCTTCGATGTTGTCGAATCGGCAGCTTGGGGAGGCAGCATAGACGACTGATCTTGAGCCCGATCAGACTGTTCAGATACATCTTCAACAGGTGGAGGGTTAGGGTTTGTTGCGAGTAAATTGACCACGGGAGGAGGTGGCATAGCGGATTTATCTTGAGCCTGACGCTCAGCTTCACAGTCAATAGTAGATTGAGGTTCTTCAAGTAGTTCCAAATCCTCATCCACTGCAAAAGAGACTGACTTTGTGAGGCTAACAGATTCTGTTGTTGGCTCTTCCGGAGACTCGTGTCTATATTTGCAGGCGAGGCCAAACTGGCAAAACCCTCTCCCGGCTGCGAAAACAGGGCATATCTTTACCCTTCTGACTGCCGGGATAGAAGATTGTCCTACTTGTACATGTGTAGCCTTGGTAAAATCAGCTCGAGTTGGTGCTCGGGTGTCTTCGGTGTCTTCGTGACGGAAAACGCATTCGTCCTTGGAGTACTTGCAATTGCCTGCTAACCAGAACTTGCATGGTTCGTTTTTTCTGTTTGGGTTGGGTGCAACTGGAATTGACTCATCATCAGAGTGCAATTTTGAACAAGAATCTCCAAATTTGCAATCGCCCTTTTTGACATAAAAGAAGCATCTCAATTCAGCTGGTTTTTGGACTTGCCGTGGGGTTTCTTCGTACAGGAAGCTTGGTTTAGGGGCAATTGGATGACCTGGCCGATATTCATGCATGAAATCGCACATGTAGTAACGACTGCAAGCTCCGCTAGCTCCATTCCCCGCATGCCAGTAATAGCATGTAGTCTCCGACTTCGAAAAGTTTCTATCGAGAACCGTCGAGGCCACTGACGATGCAGGTCTGTCCAACATACTGGCGCCCACGTTCTCAAAGGCACGGGTCTGTGAAAAGGCTTCCGAGGAGCGCCTTGGTACTTTCAACGGGTCAAATTGGGGGCCTCCCTCTCCTGGCTTGAACAGCCCACCAACAACACTAACGTCCGGTGCTGTGGCTTCTACTCTGTCTTTCGCGGAGAGTTTTGCTTTATTGACCAGATGTAGGTTTTTGAAGTGGGATTGTCCCTTGCTAGGATCGGCAGCTTTTTCTGCAAGAGTGCCCCTTCGTCCGTCTTTTCGTGGAGGAGATCGACGAGCAAAAACGTTTGGATAAGCCGACTTTCCTCTGACCGCGCCCATTCCTCGAGACGTTGAGGGCTTGGATTGCATGTTTGAAGACCCGCTTTTGCTTTGCAAATTGGAGATCTTGTCATCTGCCTTTCGGTGTTTTACTGCTTGGGGAGCATCCGAGTCTGAGGTGGAGGTAGATGATTGATTTAGGAGTAGTGGCTTACTCGAAGAAGCTGCCTTATCAGGTAAAGCGGACTTGCTTGAAGGAATTGTCTTCGTAGATGAGTTTTGCGTGTTTTGTAAGACAGATGTTTTATTGGAACCAGAGGGTAATTTTGGGCGATGAGGATTGGCTGGTGGTCTGCTGGTACCTTTGTAATCGGTGACTTCATCATGCTCCAATGCTTCATCGCTAGAAGAGTCTGAGGAATCCTCATCTTGTGCCTGGCTGGATCCAGCTTGTTTTGCCAAGCCTAGGCGTTTTTTCTTGAGCTTGCGTCGACTTCGACGTGCTTCCTTTTCGCGATCTAGTCTATCAAGTTGTGCTTCGAAAGCTGCGACATCAAAGGGTTGCTCGTCGCCTCGTCGCTCTTTCGCTCTTCTCTTTGTCCACTCGTCGAAAATCCGGTGATCAACGATGTTGCCTCTGGGCTCCCACTGCAACATGTTAGACTAGAATCACGAGCCGAGGGTAGGCGGGAAGAATGACCCAGATTTTCAAAACATTGAAAATTGGGTAAGATTCAAGGACAAGACTGAAGGGTAACTTACAGTGGCGCGATGGAGCGGGTAACCATCCCATAGAATGAGGTACATGCGGTTTTTATTTTCCATCTTCTGAGCCAGGATTCGATCTACGACAAACTCATGCCCATCCGAGTGAATGCTCTCTTGGGTAGAGGTGAGCGATATACTGTGCAACATGGTCAGTTACTTGTTCAAGAAGGATAAGATAAAACGGGAGATCCTGCTGAGATGAGTAATATTGCAGGTAGAAACTCCTCGAGGCAATTATCTAGACCTTGCGTGAACCACAGGGAACATCGTTGCGACGTGCGGGAAGAGTTCTCTTAGAAGACCGGCGACATAGGGAGAATATCAGCAGATAGAGAAACTCACTTGTCATCCTCAGGCGGCGCGGCCGCTTTCGGTGGCGGGTGCACGCTCTTGCGAAACATTGTGGTTGATCAGAACATAGGTAGTATTAGATACAGGTACGCAGGTTCAATAAAAAACCAGGAGGGCAGGACGACAAGGCGAGTCGACTCGACAATTGTCGCAGAACTGCGGAGGGCGGCTTGCGAAAAAGTGGATTGGAGTGTTGCGAGAAGGTAGAAGTATTGACAAGGTCAAGAGAGAAGAGGTTTGGACAAGGTCAAGAAGGTAGAGGTTTGGACAAGGTCAAGTAAATAGAGGTGGTGGACGACTTGATGAGGTGGAGTCTAGCTGTTTGGGTGGAAGGTTGCGACAAGAAAAGTTGAGTGGGAATGAGGCAATTTAGCGGCGGAGATTAGGGCTTTGCAGCCTTACCCTAATTGG
Organism: Hymenoscyphus fraxineus; assembly: GCA_900184765.1. NCBI lineage: Eukaryota > Fungi > Ascomycota > Leotiomycetes > Helotiales > Helotiaceae > Hymenoscyphus > Hymenoscyphus fraxineus. Next base: position 1,486,913 of record LT855411.1, read on the forward strand.
ATTCGCCGCCTTAGGTTTGCCCTGGAGTTGCGTGAAAGCGTTCTCATTCACCCGTGGAATCAATAGACGGTACTCGGTACTTTTGACTGATCATCACCCCCGCCGCGAGGAGAGCCCTGAGGTATGCGCGTATTCACGTGACATGTATTTCTCCACTGGAATTGGAACCTTGGAAACTTTCAATGGCCTCAGGTCTCGGCGCGAGGGCCCGCTTCTTGGATGTCAGAGGCTCAGAGAGCCACTTGAAACGTCCAGTTGTCCCTCGAAGGTGATTGGAAAAAAAGGCGTCTGGATTGACCCCAGTTGGATGAGCAGCCGTGAATCATAAAACCCAGAACTTTGGCACCAGAGCGTGCAGAGGTACTGGTACTGCAACGGTGAAACACAATCAACCTTGACTTGAGCCCCTGACCTCCCTCGCTCCCACGCCTCCCCCCCAAATCCAATACAGGTAGCGCCAAGGCAAAAGGCAACCTCTCTCTCTCTCTCTCAGCCACTGCACACCTGCAAGCACAAGCCTTCTCGCCAACACAAAGCGTCAGGCACGATTGCGACAACTCCCATCTTGAGCATCTTGTTTCTTCCAACACTACCACCATATCTTCCTCCCATCTGCAATCATGGCGAATGACGAATACGACGTATGAGCCCCTCTTCCCCACCTGTCTCCTGCCTCCAAATCCCTCGTTGCTGACAATATCTCTCTGCAGTTCCTTTTCAAGGGTGAGCTTCAACCCCACCGCCACCTGATGCCGCCTGCTCTTTTATATTCCATCCCCGCCTCGAGCTTGCTACTCCTCTCGGAATCGATGCTAACACGATATCAGTGGTCCTGATCGGAGATTCCGGCGTTGGTAAATCCAATCTATTGAGTCGATTCACACGAAATGAGTTCAACCTAGACTCCAAATCCACCATCGGCGTCGAGTTCGCAACCCGGTCGATCCAGGTCGATGCGAAAACCATCAAGGCACAGATTTGGGATACGGCTGGGCAAGAGAGATACCGTGCCATCACATCTGCATATTACAGGGGCGCTGTAGGAGCTCTGCTCGTATACGATATCAGCAAACACCAGACATACGAGAATGTAACAAGATGGTTGAAAGAGCTGAGAGATCATGCCGATTCCAATATTGTCATTATGTTGGTGGGAAACAAGAGTGATTTGAGACATCTACGGGCGGTGCCTACTGAAGAAGCAAAACAGTTTGCAAGTATGTTGATGAGTTCTGACGCTAAAATCAATGCTGACATCCTCAACAGGCGAAAACAACCTCTCATTCATTGAAACTTCAGCTCTCGATGCCAGCAACGTAGAACTTGCTTTCCAGAATATTCTTACAGGTACACACCTACCTTCTCCCCCGATAATGTAGCGTGCTGACATGCCACAGAAATCTACCGAATTGTCTCTAGCAAGGCACTCGATAACGGCGACGCTGCACAAGCCAACCTAGGACCCCGCGAGGGTATCTCGCTCAGCAAGCCTGCTGACGATGGCGCAGCCAAGGGTGGCAAATGTTGCTAGGGGTTCTTTATGCTGCGTGGACATATTCTAGTTGATTGATACAAGGCAAGGCGTCTGTTACATGTTATTGGTAGGAGCATTTGCGGGTAGTCACGAAATTCAGGTTCAAGGCTTTCATATACTGCGCCCACAAGAGGTTCGGTTGGTTTGTCTATATGGATCTTATGCCTCTGATGCTTCTTCCTCATTTTCAAGGTTGTCTTTTTCGGTTTTGCTTGGTCGCGGTTCTTCTGTGGTGGTTTCCCTTTTTGTGATAGGGTTTTATGTGACCTGAAGACTGCCATGAGCTGCTTATTCAATCAGATGTTCTCTTAATGCCTTTTTAGAAATTGTATTATGTGCAACGACGACTTGTGATGCAAACATGATACATGTGATCTTGCTTGAATTATTGTGCTTGTCCTTCATCACTTCTGCACAGTTTTCGTGGATTTGACACTCGGGGTATCGCTGCTTTCACTGTATATGAGTTTCATAGAACTCGAACTTCTGCACAAAGGTGGGTAGCCATAGTCCAATTGGAAGTTCCAATACCTGGGTAGTTGGCTTGCGCGAGGCTGAGAGTTTCCATCAGGCGCTAGTCTACGATTGGACAAGCGCAGCCGCTACCCCCGCCGCTGCTATCGAGAAATTCCAAAAAAAAGTTCGAGCTCTGCACGACTTTGCGACAGCATCCGCGGAAACTGAACAGCGCAATGGCTTCAGTTTACAAATCACTATCGAAGACCAATGGTCACAAAGAGGAGGATACACCTGCGAATGGCATCAAAAGAAATAAGCAGAGAGTATTGATTTTGTCCTCGAGAGGAATCACTTATAGGTAGCTGAAACCCAACGCCATAACACCACCACGAAGCATAGGAGCTAACTACTGAAAACATAGGCACCGGCATCTCTTGAACGACATCGCTTCTCTACTCCCTCATAGTCGCAAGGATGCCAAACTTGATACGAAATCCAAGCTGTATCAGCTCAATGAATTGGCCGAATTATACAACTGCAATAATGTCTTATTCTTCGAAGCACGGAAAGGCAAGGATTTGTACCTATGGATGAGCAAAGCACCCAATGGTCCTACAGTTAAGATGCATATGCAGAACTGTGCGATTTTGCCCTGGTCTTCCTGATTTCAAGGCTAACAGTTCCCAGTACACACCATGGAAGAACTTCACTTCACTGGTAACTGCCTCAAAGGCTCCCGTCCGATCCTCTCCTTCGACGCATCCTTCGATAAAGAGCCTCACCTACGCGTGTTAAAAGAGCTTTTCTTCCATATCTTCGGTGTTCCTAAAGGCGCTCGAAAGGCCAAGCCGTTTGTCGACCATGTGATGGGTTTTACTCTCGCGGATGGCAAGATCTGGATTAGAAACTACCAAATCAACGAGTCAGAACCGCCAAAAACCACATCAGCTTCAGAAGCCGACTCGAAACCAAAACAAAAACACGGAAGGGAAACAGAGATTAGTTTGGTGGAGATTGGGCCTAGATTTGTCCTCACACCGATCGTAATTCAAGAAGGCAGTTTTGGAGGGCCCATCATTTACGAGAACAAAGAGTTCGTTAGTCCCAACCAAGTCAGGAGTGAAATTCGACAAAAGAAGGCCGGGAGGTATAGCCAACGCGCGGAGCAGGGAATTGAGAGACTGGCAAAGAAAGGGGAATTGGGTCTTAGAACTAGTGGCGGTAGGACAATTCCTGTTGATGAGCTTGATACAGGCAAGTTGTTTGCGTGAGTATTTGGTGTATTCCAAGTCATTAAGGCGTTTGGAGTCAACGGAGGCGCATTGTTATACCATAGAAAATCTTGTCTTGAAATCAATAAACACCTACACCCTTGTAAAATTACAGCCATGGCGCATTCCACTTATTGATGTATCTTAGCAAACCACGCCAAAATATCACTTATTCCCCCTTCGCGAAACTGCTACCAACGATGTATAGGCATGTTGCACTACTTGCGGCCGGATGGACACCCACAATTACTACTCTGCTCCAACCACGCCAGCACATTTTGATTCGCGCCGCGACCTGGTCTCTCCGCCCTCAGCATACAACTCACAATTCCCATGCACGCTCCTGGCTCTACGACAAACCGAAATCGCAACAAGGAGGTTGTCCCTCGCTGGTGGTGGTCTCTTGAATCTTGCGTGATTTACTCAATCTTCTCGGCCCGCATCATCCTACAACCATGGCTCCTTTTCGTAGGTATAAGAGGAACGAATTTATTAGAATTGATCGCAACGAGCCAGTGGTAGTTTAGCTATTCTTATTGATGTATTTGCTAAGTATGTTTAGTATCTTTGAGAAGTGTCCGAACGAGTTATAATAAGAAGGTTGTGGCAATGTACAGCCTAAAGTCGAATTTACCTCATTTCCATTGTTTGCCTATACAAATCAGCGGTTTATCAAAGCAAAAATCCAAGAGAACAACTTAAAGTACTTACCAGATGGTTGACTGGATATTGGTATTTGCTGCCTGGCGGATGAGCCACCTGAATCGTTCCTTTTCCCAAATCTAGCGTGCAATCTTCGAGCGAACCGCAATTTCCAAGATAAATAGCAAATAGTCCTACATGTGTCTGTTTCAATTGGAGGAAATGGGCTCTGTATCCATCAATCTGTATGCCCAGCTGGCGCCGGCCGTTTGATTAGAGAGTATCTTGCACAAGGTCTGTGAAATGGCACTGCGAGAAATTTACGTATCGAACCAACCAACTCTTGCTGATCCAGAAGCTTTTGCGGCGAAAATTGAGGTTGAAGTTATTTGGTGGTGATGTGCTGCTTATTGACGTCGGCGCCACTCGTACCTCACTAAGCGAATGCCCTCACTTTTTGATAATCACTTCAACGCAATACTCGAATCTGAATGGCTCGCTGTAACCTCGGCGCACACAAATACTGCTAAGAAGCTACTGCATACCTATTTACCCTGAGTTAACACAATCGTCCATCGCCAAAAGGCACTCGACACACAAAAACCTCTCATCTGACCTAACGGTTAACGCGCACACCTGCGTTCGCTCGCATTCCATGCTTGCCAAAAAAAAAAAAAAAAAGTCCTAAATGGTCTGCCTGAGGTTCCACAGCTCTTGGTAAGTTCTCCTTCTCTCTTAGATTCACAAGCTAATGCTCATAGCTCCACATAACAAATGAAGTCCTCTACTAAAAAAAAAAAAAAAAAACCTACTACTACTACTACTAAAAGATAGCCCTTTCCAGCAAATGGTTAGGAGTCATTATCTCTGAGATGTGCGATAATATGGCAGTCCTCAGTTCTGAAAAAATCCCCAATAAACGCCCGTTAGGGGGTGAGGGGGTTTCTTAAGCCGCGGTATCTACGCCGTGGTCTTAAGTTTTGCCATTTTTTTCTACCAGAGTAGAATTGTTTGTGTTATCTGGCCTTTTATTTGCTATATTGTTGCTCATGGTTGTCGCATTGTATATCGCAAAGCAGAAGCCATTGACTTTTGTTTTACTTGAACATCTGGTCGTGACTTGGTGAAAATGAGGATTCTTGCGACAAGGTCTGACCGTGCAGTCTCTTTCAATCTCGAGATTAGGTATCTCGAGTATTGGAGTATGAATTTGCCGCAGAATCAGTGCCCGGTTTGAAGGCAACGTTGAATTACTGTTCTTTTTCTTGGTATTCGCGATGCCTACTTCAAGTCCACGCGACCGCTGTCGCAAACAGCCAGTCCTTGCCGTCAAGTTGCCATCATACGTCTACTCGCAGATTACGAATCAGGTAATTTGGTGGAGTGCTCTAATATTCACTGCATGGCGCTGCTATGTTCTCTGTATTCTCGTTGCGCCTGCTTGCTACGACACGCTATAATTTCTTGCTCTTGAGGCTCTCATAGACTCTTCAGCTACCGAAGCAGCTGCTGTATCCGCCGTCGCACTACCATCTTTGATAGACTGAGTTACAGGATTGTGTTTTGCAGAGTTCAGATGCAGGTTGAATGAGTACTTCGTAATTTTGGCCATCGCTATCATGGCTACGTGAATCCACGAGAAAATAGAAGGTAAGATTACTGCTCTGGGAATTCAGATTAATCGTTAGCTTCTTTCAAATATTCGAGATAGTAGGCATTAGGGAGTTTCCGTATTTATAAATTGGTGACGTAAGTCATTCAGATTGTTTCTTCGTAAGGCCAAAGCCATTTTCATCTTATGTCAATTACCCAGTGGACGATAGAAGCATCTTACGCCGGGAATCTTGCAATTTGATTTAGATATGACTATCAAATTCACTGCCAGAAACACAATCTTTAGCACTATTCTCGACGAAAATACCACCATAAATCTGGCCCTCATCGATGCCTGCTTCTTGGAAGCCATCAAATACCACACTCTCGGTTTCGGTTGGTTTTTTCAGCACCCCAATCTGGAATTGCCCTCCGCCACTGTTGTCATTTGAGATCGATTCGGTGACAGATTGAAGTGGGTAGTAACCCTTTGAGTAGAAGACTTGAATAGTGCTGACGTTGGTCAGTTGCCAGCTTCATTACGAGAAGACGCAAAAGATTGAACTCACTTCTTCTCGTGGTCCATGAGTATTCCAAAGTTTTCCCATCCATACAAGTCGATCAAACCTGTCCAGATATTAGATAGCATTGTTCTTTCGATCCAAAATCTTCCAAAGATTCTTATCCAACCCAGTCGTGGATCCGTCGGTTTCCTTGGGGTTGTCCTGCTCCAACAAAATTCCCGCATTTAAACTCCATTGGTTGCTTGCGAAATCATTCGCTTCATGCCAAACAAGCATATACTCATGAGTGAGATTCAACTTTCGGCTTGGATCTTGACGAATACTCCAATGGAAAGTTCTGACTCCGGTGTTGCTGGCATCAGAGCCGTTACCCAAGAGAAGACCTGCCCGGCGGAATCCGTACTGGACGTTGGTGCCACCGGAGGCGAAAAGGGATTGATCGTTTATGGTCACCTCGATTGGTCTTGCATTGACCTCAACGTCAAACTTCGAGGGAGCCACACTTGAATACTTGATTATCTGGGACCAGGTAAGGTTTTGTCCCTTGGTATAATTGGGGTCGAATGGCGAGGCATCCGTATCAAATATCGAGACTGGCGTGTCTTTGGGTATCCGACCGTCGAGGATGATAGGGCATTTCGGGCTAAGAGGGGATTTGGGCACAGCAAGAGCCAAAGAAAGAAAAGCGGCTACAGCCAGAAAGCTATTCATGGCTACCGTCAACATACTTTCAGTAAATTCGAAGTGAGCGGTTGAATCACCATAAATATCCTCCTCGTAGGAAAAAGAAGTCTGGTAGTCTTTGATTGTACATATATAGGTTTCTCACCCCCGGTAATATTAATCGGAACCACACGGCTAAATGCTTAATGACTTTATAACGGACCGAAGTTTGGTCTGCCTAAAGACAAATCTGAAAGCAAATTAACACCAATAGACGAATCAAGTAGAGCGGGGTGGTGGCAAGTAACTTCACTAGTTCCCGTTCTTGTAACTATTTGCAGAGAGATAAAAACTCATCCTTCTACTTTGGACCAAGTTGGGGTTTTAAACAGAATCCTTCTGGCAAGCTCAGATACTGGTTGATCCAAAGGGCTGGAGGATTACTGGCAGACAATTAAGATAAAACCAAACAGAATTGATGGGCTACTGTTAGTAGTTTATGGGCTGTTAACATGTATCTCAAATCGAGCTTGACGAGAGGTTGAAGTTCAGGGTCGGCTAATATGCACCCACGTTCTCGAAACCGAAAGTCGGCTACAGAAAGTCTCTTCATTTACAGTAAATTGAAACGATCTAGACCAGTCATAGTTGTAGTAGCACCCTGTGAACAAGAAAAGTGGCAGTAAATATATCTCCCTCCTCACAATTCTACAGGTTGCGAGCGATTGACCTACACCTAGATATTTAACATGATCACTTCAATTGTCTTAGGATGATCAATTAATTGTGTGAATCTTTCTATCTGTCTAAATCAGTTTCCAGTAATTGAAGCTGGAAAGTTAAAACAATCACGCCTTTCACAACCGAATATCTCATCTACTACGAGGCACCTGCAGCAGGAAACTGGCTAACTCCACGAGGCCTTAGCAAATCGAATGAGACAGGGGCTCTGCTCTACTTAGCATCATCCCACTCTCGATGAATGGCTTCTTGTACCCCTGCCCAGTTTTCTTCATCTATTGTCGCTGTCAACCAAAAGTTTCCCTTGCCATCCGGTCCCTCGTATACGGCATTATCCCGAACGCTCAAACCGCTAATTACACTTAGAGCATATATGAAAGCAGGCCGACCAATACGTTCTATCGGCTTGGAAATGTGTTCATCTATCTTCACAACAGCGCCTGAGAAATCAAAAACATCGTAGAACTTTGCTTTCGACCGATTAGACAAAACCAACATGCTAGAGTCGCTACCTCCATAAATGAGTGGGACTTTGCTGCTTCGTAACGCAGCCGCCATTGCTTCGACTTGAGTTCTCGTACTCTGCTCTTGAATGGACTTTCTTATGGCAAGAGCTGTGTGGCTCAACGGCTTGGCGAGGATTTCATGAGCTGGAATGAATGTGTAGATTGCATTTGATGATATTGCGACTGTGCAACATGCCAGAGTCAGCACGCCATTCCAAACAAGATTTTGGAGAATCAAGACAGGCATGGAAGCAGATGTGATCATAAAGAGACACTAGAATGAGGCTTACGGCAAGGTTTACCCTCTGGAAGAAGAGGTGTAGAATCAGGATTTGGATATGGCTTTTCAAGAAGAGGACGCATGCTAAATGCATTCACAATGGTGACAGTCCTGTCCTTCGATTTGGCGAGATGAAGAGTTGCGTATTTTGTCCACCATGCACTAATTATATCTCCGTCACTTAAGAAGGCTTTCGAATCTAAAGCTTGAACTTCCATGAGAGCTTGTGATTTGAGTTTCTTCAGCGCCGCAGGTGAGATACAGATTGTTCTTGTAGTTTGCTTCCAAAATCGGGATTGAAATATGAGCTTGGCAAGCCACCAGAAGAGACCAAAGCCGGTCGTACGATGGCGCTCGAGAACTGATTCCTCGGTTGCCATTTTGCCTAGCGTTTCGAGAGGATCGAAGTCGAAACCATAAATCTCTGGGACTTCGTTGAGTCGTCCATTCAATGACATTACCCAAGCTTTAACGAGTTCGACACGCGCAGTGGCATCCAAGAAGGTATGTAAAGCTGTCATGGTGACCATGGTAGCGTCGGAAAAGGAGACAATATGGATGTAGAGTTGGGGTATATCGGAGGTTAGCCAGTCTTCTAATCTCTTTGGGCTATGGCTATCCCGAGAGAGACTACGAAACATGGCGCAGTCTGGTTGCAGTGTAGGAACCGGCGTCGCTTTGGGGATCTGAGAAGCCAAGGGATGCTCTTTAATTTTGCAGCTCATCTCGACGTGTGAGTAGCTGAATGCGGGTCGCTCTTCGTCAAACTTGGCTGGGATATGGTATTCCAGCCTTCCTCTGTCCTGCAAAGAAACCGCAGATCAGTTATCATCACCCAAGCAATTTCGAAGTATGTACGGACATTTAGTCGCAACCTAGCCCCAAGCTTTCGCCAATTCCCATGGTTGAAGAGTGCTTCTAACGAGCCACGCAATCGTTTGGGGTCCAGCACTTCGTCAAAGCATAAAGTGAAATCGATTACCAAAGATCTTAGAATTATCGTATCGCCTGTGGGACCCAATTCAACCACCGTATCGGAAGGAATGGCAACCGGTTGGACCGGTTTGCTAGAGAAAACACCCATAAGCGAAGAGGGAGGAATCTGTCTGGAAAATGGGCGGAGTAGTGACAATGATACTGTCGGGAGAATTGTTGAGAGAACTCTCGAAGCAATCTATCGGTATTATAAGCATATATGACGGTAGTTGCGTTCATTCACTACAGATCTTGACTTTAGTTGAGATGAGGGATCCTGTCTCGCTAAGAACTCGCCCGATGCTCACAGTAGACAAGAAAAGTCTCGGATGTTCTTTTCTGTTAGTCTAAGTTAATCTGGATATGAAGAATACAATCATTCTAATGATTTAGAGCAATCCAGGTGATCAATTAATAATCGTAGAATAATAAGAGTAATTGCCCTAGGGGTAGACGTCTATAATTGACTTTGGGTGGAAGAACATTGACAAAATGGTTTACCGTTGCTCTTTTTGTCAACTGCACATAGGCCAAAATACGTTCGCATCGAAATTGGTTATGTTGCTGCCCTTCTTAAGTTTCAGAAGAATGATCTCAACTGTGAAACATCAATGAAATTGAGGTACTCAAGTAATCAGGTACTTAGTCGTTAAATCATAAAATTGGCTATAAAGAAAGGCCAGCCCAGCCAGCTCATTCCCACATACACTTCGAGCTCTCAACATAGCTCTTTCTATTGCCATATATGTGACTCAAACCATCACTCCAAGTGCCATCCTCACTCAGAACCCCCTTCCCTGTGAATGTGGAGTGTTTTTCATCTTTTTCCAGGCCTGCCTCTTTGGCTAGCTCGTGTCTCTTCAATGCCACATTCCAAGAAAAGAATGAATGTGCCACTCCACCGAATGACTGAGCTTTTGTCAAAACCATGAAGTCTATCAATGCTCGTTGATCCCATGTAAGACGCTCTAACTCATCACGATGGCTATCCTTGAGTAAGGCGAATTTGTGTGTGACCTCGATATCCCAATGCATGGCATGATGTCTAAGAAGTGCCATATTAGAAAGATTTCCGGAAGTAGCGTAGATAATAGACATATTGCCCTCTTGGGCTTGTGTCAAGTAAGCGGTAGCTTGAGCATTGTATTCCATAAAAGGTTGCGGCGTATCGTGACGGCGAAGCAGGTCTGATTCGTGTGATACTTCCGGCTCAGTACGAATGTGCGCACCAAAGAAAGAGGGATTCATGATAGGATCTCGAATGTCCCCATCGCTATTATGCCACTCAAGTAGTTCTACCAGAGCAGCTGTTGCGAGTCTGCGTGTGTCTTCGCGGAACTTCAATATCTTCCCAAAATCATGAGCGAATTCATGACTGTCTGAATGCGTTGGATACACAAGGAAAGATTGGTCGAGATCGACGATTATGGGCTCGTCCCTCGTGTAATCTGATGGTTTGACCATATATTTGTCCACCCAGCCGTAAAACTTTTTCCTCCACTGCTCAGGGTGTTCTAGTCCGGATGTAGGGTGATTATCCACCAAGCTTTCAGGTAAAAGGCCTCTTCGACGGCCACCAAAACTGTCTCCCATGTCTTCAAAAAGGGGCATTTTCGGGCACGACAAATGAAGAGATTCCAGAAAATGCGGGACGTCAAACATATGCTCCATGCCCCTTCGTCCTGGTCCATGTCTTTTTCTCATCGGCTCCTGTACTGGCTCGTCCCATATTATAACAGTATCGTCTTCCATGTCTCTCAGAGCAATGTTTGGTAAAACCAGGCCTGCTCCAGCGGAGATGGCAAAACGAACACAGTTCAAAATGGAATTTCGAACGTGTCCCACACCTCCGTGGTTGTTATCGCATGTGAATATAACACTCGAATTCCATTCAGTTCTCCCACATACCTCACGGATAGCATTGGATTCGATTGCGGGGAAATCGAAGATGTCGTTCGCTAAATCACTTTGGCCAGTGTTAGAGTACGGATTCCAGGAAAAATGTGACGGAAGACTGTATGGTCGATCCAAGGCTACCCAGAGCCATAGCATAACTAGTACAAAGCCTGCGAAGATCGCATATCGGCGGTTGATGCCATTTGGGAACATTTCTCCTCCTTATCGTCAAATGAATTGGAAAGACTTCTTCAAGAAATACTTGAGAATGGAGAAGGACTTCTTCAATCTCAGAAGTCTTTTCGACCTGGCCACATCAGCTGTGCTGTGATGCATCCGACCGTGCGGGTGGCTAGTCTGTTTGGAAACCGTCGGTTTGTGACAGCTCCTTCCTATTGTTTGTTTCGAATTTCTCTTGGCAAGGTTGGAACTCGCAATTGGACACCATTATCGAAAGCATAGTGTTGTCCTGGGTGCCCATAAATAGTAAAGTGCCATCAAGGGCCATCGAACCGTGGGAGCTCTTTTGAAGTATTGAGGACGGGACGGAAATGTGACTGGGAAGCGAACAGGCATCATCAGACGATCATGGGCCTCGTTCAACGCCCACGGATTCAAGCATGAGTAGCACTTGCTCAATGAGCAGCAAAGGCGCTCAAATCACAAGAAGAAGAACGGAGAAATGGACAATAATCGATTTGGGATTTTCTCTGGTTCTATGGTCCGCTCGGCAGCAAAAAAATGAAGAAAGAAACAACGAAAAATATTAAATATAGCCCAATCCACCATGAGAACAAAGCACAATGAAACACTTTCAGTTAAACCCAACTTCAATTCCTGCATCAATAAACAGTGCCCCTAGCCCGCGGGGACTTATTGACAATCGTGATCCAGCATATTTGATGTTGGCGGAGCGTCGTGCGTCTGCTTCAGCCATTTCAGACTGGCAAACATCTACAATCCCAGTCTCATGTCCACCCCAGTACTCAATGTCTTCCTGTGGACCGTCCCGTACCATTGCAAGCGAAGGACAGTAAGGGACCTTCTTCGACATGTCGGATTGTGCTTTTGCCTCGTTGGCTCGTTCAACCGTGATGAGCCGAAGGGTATCGTTCAAGGTTTCTGGCGTATCTTTGAAGTACGCACCTTGTCCTTCGAGAAAATCCGCTCTTTGAGTTTTGGTGCTTGTATGCTCGACAAGATGAAGAAGATCCCTTGGATTGAACTTCATGATACCACGGACAAGCCTCCAGTATTCGTTTCCTCTGTCTCCCCAAGCCAGTTTCTCGAGTGCTTTCCATGGTAGGTTGTATGAGTAATGATCAAGGACGACTTGGTTGGATGGGTACAGATCGATTTCTATAACCTGCATGATGTGAAAATGAAACTCGCTCAGCTGGGCGAGGGAGGTGCCGGGATACGTCCGCAGAAGACGAAGACGCGGGTCGTCTTGCGACGATGCTACAGGAGCATCAGGCGCAAATTGGGTATATGTTTGGTCATGGAAAAGATTCGTGTAGCACCACCATATATATAACGCTCTGCGAAGTCTTTCCTTCTCCGGTCCTCGAAGCAATCGACGATTGCTCGAGCCAAATCGCCACCGAAGTCTTGGATAGACTTCCGTCCATTTCTCAGCGATCCTCCCATATTTTACCATTTTTTTGATGAGATCAATGGTGAGCTTTGGTGTATCTGCGATTTCTATTATGCGATTGACTGTGTTGTTGCGACGAAGCTCAGTGCCCATGGGCCTCCGAGTCTTCTCTGGCTCGTTGCTGATAACAAGTTGGACCAGTTCACGCAGTGGTCCATACGAGTTGTGCGTGGTTTTTTGTAAAATTGGCATTCGGTAGGCATGGAAAATACGGTAATTCGTCTTAGATGTTTGTGCCAGATTTAGGGCCTCCTGAATACCACATTCAAGGTAGATGCTTTGAAGGATCTCGGCGGGGAGTTTGTCCGACATTGTGGATTGGCTTTCTGAAGTGGATGTTAGTAAAGTAGAGGCGAACTGTAGATTGAATGCGAGAGTGACATGCAGTGCTTACTTTTGTGTTTGATTTGGATGTGTATGTTCGCTCTAGTTGCCACTGCTAGGCGCAATCAATGATGATTGATGCCCTTCTTTTCTTCTCGGTGTCTTACACCTTCCTTCACTATATATCTTCGAAACCCAATATTCTTGTGCCGAATGATTCGACTGAAAACGCAATTGAAGCGTATAATCGCGATAGCTGATTAAAACAACCACCGACGACAGGGAACAAAAGAGGCCTAACTCTTTGACACCCCTCCATGGGGGCTATAAGAAAAACAGAGAGCACCTTTCGATGTCCTGCAGCGGCTTGTATATGCCAGTCCAGAAGGACCAAGAAGCTGTGGCTGAAGCATGATTGTTGTTGATGGGGAAAGAAAGGGGGATGCCCTTGAGAGCTTGAAGCTGGAAAGTCATCCCAACATCTTTCATACGAGTCAGCAACGCACGTGCGTACTTCGTATTCCGAGTCATTGCGTCGCAAGGCAGGGGAAACAAGCGAGAAATACAAAGGGGGCGTCTTTCTCCGTCTCAACAAGAACACAAAACCGTAGAGGTCAAATCGGCGACTTTGAACACGGCGACATCAAAAGAATCCCGAATAAGACCATTCTTTAGATATGTATCAAGAAAAGCAGGTAAAAAGATCATGTTCAACTCGCTAAAATACAGAACCATAGATTTTTATACCAAGTAACGACAAGATCTGGAACCTGCAAACTGTGTTCACTTTACCTAGTAGTTCTGGCTTCAGATGATTTAAATTGTAGAGTGTATAGTAAGATCACTTCATAAATTCCGTATTGTTCCCGGACCATCCATCCGAGCAAGTCAAAATAAACCGCTCAATAATCATAACCATCATTGCAGACGAAAGAGGTAAAGAAGTACCTAATCTGATGGATATTCTATGGATTGTAGTTATTCTTTCAATATCCCGGCTCCAGCTTTGCAGTGTATGCAAAATGTTTGGGCCTAGATCTTTCAAGTACCTAGTTGAGGGTCAGGAAAAATTCGCGAAGGTTGGGCTACCTTGTTGAACTTTTCAACTTGGGCGAAACAGAAATTTACCATTGCCTTTAGCTACAATAAATCAATTCCAAAAGTGTCCTGAAAGATAGAGGTTAGACTCCGACAGGGTATCTTATCTTATCAATTCCATTTAAAGCCATTGGTTAATCAGTATCATATCGGGTAAGAAAAAGCTTTATAAAATCCGTCACTTTAGCTCGATAAATTTCAGAAAGCCGAAGCAAAGGGGATTCGTATAATAGTCTGATTGAGCTTCTGTTTTACTTTAACACAAAACACGAGTATCTGCTGAATGTTCCTACTCAAATAGAAACGTATTGTTTCAACAGCAATGATGAAGCTATAGCCAACAAGGAAAGTATCGGATTTACAGCTGCAAATCTGCTTCTCGCCACGTATTCGAGCTCCAATCCGCCGGATCAATTTTCGAAATCACCCCCAGGAATGCATTCTTCCGCAACTTAGTGGCATCTACCATGTCCGCAACAAATTTAGCTGCCGCAAACACTCATACATTCAAGGTCGATTAATTCCAGGGGATCGCAAAGCAAGATTACGAGCCTCAAGAATTGTGCCCTTTTCAACCAGCCAAAGATCCAACGGACACAAACGCTCCACGGCCTCTGCTGCGCGATACAGTTCCCATTTAAGCTCCAAAAGGTTACGGCACTCCTCTACCGAAAGTCCTTCAACATAAGCGATCTCCTTGACTCGGTCCTCCTCTGCCTTGAAAACCGTGTAAGCGTACGAACGTTCCGCGCATGCAATCTCAGAATCCAGACTTTGAATTTGTTTGAGTGTGTCTGCGGCCTCTGGTGCTGAAAACCCCTCATGACGTTTAAGGAGAGAATCCCTTTGCACTTCCAATTTGCTAACGCTTGCACTGATACTTCTCCCTTCTCTAAGTAATTCCCATTTATGTGGCAGAGGTTCCAGGCCTCTCGGTACTTCTTTTGCATTTTCCTCGCAGAGATTATCGATAAGTTCCTCGCACTCTGTGACAATGACGACTCGGGAGATCCCAAAACGTTTTGGAGCTGGTATCGTGTTTTCTCTGACTATCATATCATTGAAGCCGAAGTATTCTCGCATGTGGCTTGTATAATCAAAACCCTCCTAGTCTGCTTTTAGTCAATGCTCACTGGTCTCTCCACGCGCTATTAACCCACCGACTCCTCCGAATCTGTTACCACCATGGTAGAATCAGAGCTATTATCGGAAATATTGTCTGTCAAAGGGGTAGGTTCTCTCGCTAGTCGATCATCACGTTCCTCCTCCTCAAGATCGGAAAGTTTGTTGGCAGTCTCGGCGTATTCATTGGTGACTTGAGTTGAGGTAGGTATTGCTGGGTGCCATAGGTTTGTATTATCTGACATCAAACAAAACTCTTCAAGCGCACGCATAGCGGCATACATTTCTGCGGCAGTAACAAGCAGTGGAAATCGGCCAGGAACGCGCTCGCTGAGGTTCAATGGCGATGATGGACTGAAAAAAACCCCAACAGCAGAACCTGTAGGTAGTTCGGAATCATTGGTACAGGTAACGCCTGAGATGAAGATGACGATAGAGTTGTCGTCGGACTCTAATCGGCGAATGGAATTTATGACATCCTCGACGACAACGTTGCCATGAATCTGCTCTGAGAAGATACGATCAGACTCATTGTCGCCGATTGAGTGAGCCTCCTTCAAGGGTTCTTCCATGGCCCCCATGTTGTGAATTGGTGGCTGGTGAAGGAATTGAGGGGGTTTGAGATGTTTGGCGTGAATCCAAGATGACGTGTCCGTATGTTGTGGTGGTGTGGTGGTGTGGTGGGAGAGGTGGGAGAGGTGGGAAGGCTGAAGCGACTGCAGACTTGGTTGAACCTGCCTCTGCCAACTTGTCCAAATGGACTTTTGGTCCACGTACCTCCCGCCCAGAAAGTTTCTTTAGAACACCGTACTAAGGAATAGAGACGTCGTTCAGGGATGCTTCAGGGAGTTCAGAAGTTAAGTCGCTTTATATTCCACTTTCTTTAGTAATAGATCGCTCTATGGCTATTTTGGGAGTAACTCTATAACAAAAAGAACAATGTCATGGTCAGAGAAACAAGATACACATTTTCAATTCTAAAGTTCATGATTCCATTGCCACATCACATTGTTTGTGACTTAGTCCTGGAAAGGTTTACGTTTATGACAGCCAAGTGTTGAAAAAGTCCCATGCCAACTCACTTTTGCCTTGCGTAGTCCAAAGTCTTCCAAAGTAATATCGCCAATCTATGTACCACACAAGTTGCATAGTAATCGTCAAATAGGGTGTAATTTGGTTTTTCAAAGTCAGATGATGGTGGGTCGAGCCCATCTATCTCTCTCCATATTCGCTATTGCAGGGAACCATCATCTGCACCCATTTCGTATTGAAGGGTCTCTGTCATGATCTGATTCAAATATGTATTTGACCAGCGATTCCTCCACGATCCATAAACGTGAAAAGTTAGATCCGTCAGTGATATTGTCACAGAGCAAGGTGACTTCCTTCATATTTGGATGTCGAAGTAGCTTTTTGTACTCTATTAAAGCCCAAACTCCAAAATCCTCTACTCCAATCCTGTCTACCAGAACGTAAGTCTTAAGAATATACATAGTATTATCAATATATATTTTCTGCTCCTAGAAAGCTTCTTCTTCGTCGTCATCAAGGCTTAGGGGCTGTCCATTGGCCCAATCGACAATTCAGCTTAACGCAAAAGGGCTATCTTCTGGGAGATACATCTCTACACTAGCAGCAGCTGCCTTATTAAAGCCAGGCTGAGGAGCCTTTTGAAGGAAAAGGCACTTTTTGCAGAAAAGACCTTTATTTGGATACCAGGCTTTATTTATGGGCTGACAGTGATTTGAACATTTTGACTTGAGATCAAGTAGCTAGAGAGACGTTAGATTCACGAGACAATTAAATAATTTTGACTAATGGAGGGACATGCTAGGTATACTGTACTCTGGAAAAACAAGAGCCTGTTATGAGTGACACAGCCCAGTGTAGGATTCAATATAGAAATCCTCCAGTTAAGATGATTCCTGTAGGGTCAAAGTTTGTGTTGATCTCTGCCGAGCAATTGAATATTGGTGGGAAGTGTGTGGATGCCTGGATCTGTCCAACAATATGTACGGAGGTGTCTAGACTATCAATGCATGATCTAGATTCTCGGAAGCTAAGTAGCATATTTCAAAGTCTCCATCTTATACAAATATTTATTTTGAGAAAATCAGGAAATAGCTCAAAAGAAATGGATGCTGTTACGTCAAAAATGGCTCAAAGTATCCCTCCCCTACGCTTTGAGGTACTCACTCATTACGTATATGAAGAGATATTTGCTTTCATTGAGTCTAAGCTCCTCGGAGCATCCTCTCTCAAGCGTATGTCACAACCTATGCTCTACGGTGAACTTCACTTACCTACTGTCACTTCGCTAGATTTCCTTGTCTAATACTCCCAGTGGGAGCACAATCTATGGCACATAGACTCCTGGGAGTCAACGATTAGAATCCCCTCTTAGGAAACTTGAGCGCAGTCGAAAATTGCTAAAATGTCAATAGTTCCCTATATCTAGAATCACAATTTTAAATGCCCCCCCCCCTTCTCTATTTATATATCTACTAGTTAGCCTGTCCTTTCTATGCCTATCGCTTTACTCAAAAGAAATAGGGACTTCCATGTAGAGATAGTAGGGAGACAAGTAGAGAGACTTACAGATAAAGAGCTGTCTCCTCCTAAGTCCTTGTCCCCCCGCCTAGCTATTTGTTCATATTTAGCGAGCCCCTGATTCAAATATGTCTCTTTTTATATAGAGGTGTAGGAAGAATTTACGATCAGAATTTTGAGCTAGACTTAGTATTGTCTATCAATAAGAGATCAGTAAGTCTCGGTAAGCTTTTGTTAACTAATATAAAAGTTATATATAAAACCAAATTATGTTGTATTGGTCGGTATTTGCTGGAAACCACTTTACACACCCCTAGTTTGGCCAAATACATTTTTCGTGGGACAAGTACCTAGGAGTAGATAGGCAGAGACTTATATCCAATATTAGCGTACAAAGCTCGCAGGTAGGGTGGATCTTCTACTCAATGCCAGTACGATGACGTGAAATGAAATTACAGCGGAAGATGACAGGATTTGGCTGTCATATATTATTATTGCCGGAATACACCATCTTCTGCCGTCCTCAGCACCAGTTCTTACTTCCACGAACAGTTTCTCGACTTCCAAGAGCACTTCTTCCCGATGAAAGTCGATTTCTGCGGTCTTCATCTCTTTCCTCAGTTCGGAGCCGTCTGCAAACCCTTTACCGCTTCTGATCGGCTTGAAGGTATGGTCGAACATTTCTCGTAACTAGTCTAACGAAAATGTTATCTTCTAAACAATGCTCTTCTTAAACTTGGAAATGTCCCAAAATTTGGTCTTGAAACTCCATTTTATCCTTGGAAGGGTTTGTATTATCCAATCGACATATCATATTCCCATCTTAATATTTGTGAGCGAAATAATCGTTGGAAAGCGAGGCTTTGAGTGTCAGATGTGTAAGTATCCTGAAGGGATGCAAGTAATCATAGGGGCGATGTTATTTAGCTGGTCCATTTCAAAGCTTGCACCCGCAGCACTCAAAACGGCCAGTTACCTTGAGGCGTGGATTACGAGCTCTGAGATAGCCTTTGATATCCATGGAACGGCGTTTCCAATATGATCATGCCATCGAGACACGTTTTTCAAGGCTTTCTTCAAGGAGGCAACAATAGTGTTGTTCCCATGAATAGTTCCCCATAAAGCGCGATCGATTACATTCAGAATGTAACCGGTATGATGAGTTCTTAGATTGAGGGATATATCAAGCCCCTCTGCAGGCCTTTTCCAGGACTCGAAGTCTGTCCGACAAACTGCCCGCTTCTTTTAATTCCTTTTTGAACTCCTATGAGATTCAACAACGTGCCTTTTCTAAGAAGAAAAACACACTACCTGTGCACTCTACTGTGATTCACTAGCAACGAAAATTATGAAGAAAATACTGGGAGATACAGTTGTCTGCAAAAGATGTTCCATATTCCGGGGAGTCGTATGGGGCCCCCTTTGGCAAGAGTTTGCATTCCAAAAAGCGTTTGGTGACCCATTAAAGAAGTGCATTGTGCTCTAAAGGACTCGCAAGCAGCGAGCTTGTCAACACAACTGTTGGGCTGGCTTTGGTAGCGATCTCGAGGTTCCCTAAGCTAAACACAAAAGCAAGTTAACAAATAGCCAGCATGAAAGTGGAATACAACCGATCGAAGGAAACCCATTGGATTTGATGAACTCAGAGTAACTGTGGGATCTTACTGTGCAGTTACTTTGCTTGTGGCGTTTTAAGCGAGACGAATAACAGTAGAGTTCCAACAGAGGCTTATGTTGGACTTATTGTATACTCCGTAGCTAGAAGGTCTCTATACTTGAAATAGGGGTTTCCAGAGATCGAAGAAGGTGAGTAAACCCACCGAAGGGCTCGAAATGCTAGAAGTGGCTACTCCCAAGGGAAAAGTTCTTATTCTAGAACAAGGACCAATCAAGTAGGGAATTTGGAGAAATGTGCAAATCAGTTTCACCTTCAAACAACAGTCAGCAATTTAGATAAGGGTCTGGTAAGTTGACAGCATCTTGACTCATCAAGATGAATACAGGTGCAGTCAATTAAAGGAAAGTTCCGAGGAAATTGTCAAGCTTATACAAGTATACAGTTTGTGGTTTCTTTTTCTTTTCTTTTACAGAAGAGACAACCTTACCTCTTGCCCCCCTTCCCTCAAATTGAAAAGTGAGGGGTAAGGGGCAGGACTTTTGCAGAGGAGACTTGGGAACATTAAGGAAACTTAGAACCAAGTACTGTACGAGTGACGAGGTCACTGTGCTACGTGAAGACTGAACGAGATGAGAAGAAAGAAGCCCGCAAGAGTTTTGAGAAGAAAAAACACGGGGAAACCTAAGCTCAGATTTCTTCTTGGTAGGCGAAGACTAAACCTTCCAGATCAAAGAATTCCCAGCTAACCAGTAGGCAACATTTCACATTATTTTGCGCCCCATATGATACCAAATATTCGCCTGTTCATCATAATGCCGTACCTCAACGCCGAATGCCCATTCTACCGACGCCCCAAAGACTATAACAGCGAAACCTCATAACCCATAGGACCCTCAAGCCTTCTTCCCATCAAGTCGTCGACCTACTGCTGGTTCTTTCTCTTTCTCTGGCTCAGCTGTCTTTTCTGATTCAGGCTTGGCCTTCACTGGTCCTCCTCGAAGTGTATTACCCTGCCCGGCAAAATGTGGTTGAAGTGCTTCGGCGTTCTCTTTATCCTTATCTGCTTGTGTTTTGAGAGGCTTGACCTCATAGCCGAAGAATAATTTGTTGGGAGTCAGTCTGAGTGGTGCGGGTCCATTTGTACGACGAATCACTTGAGGAGGGGGATTTGTGGAAGCGCCGGCAACAGGCGTAGAAGCCTTGGGGGTTGGTGCTTTACCTCCTTTCTTCGCGTTGAGTTTTTGTCCACCAAGCAGAAAGTTTGATGAGACTGCTTTGGCACCAGCGGCCGCAGTACCGGATGATGGCTTGATAGTATCATAATTGATAGCCTGGGCCATTGTACCTTGACTGTGCAAAAGACCGCCTGCCGGTAACCCGGCCACACTTCTTGGTGTACTCGTCCCACTACCTCTGTTCGATGGCGGGTCGACATATCCTACCGGGGCTGCGAAATCGACCTCGACGTCCGTCTCTAACATACACACGCCCATTTTTTCAGTAAGTGGCTTGACCTCGATAACAGCAACGTCGTATATTGTCTCGTTGTATGTAAAGCTAAAAATGTCTCCTTGCGTAACGGTTGCAAAGTCACGGAATGCTTTTTCGAGAACGGCTTTAGGGTCGGAGATATCGAGGAAGTTAATATCTTGAGCTTGTAGTTTAACAAATTTTGCCCGGGGAATATCAGTTGACTTTATTTGAATGAGATCTCCGGTGTCGAGAAGAAGTGTTTTCATCATCTGCAAGATGTTAGTGGGCTTCATTTGAGCTTCGAGGTGTTACTTGCCCAATGTGGAAGATAGACCTTTCCCTCCTCCGCAACAAACTCCAAGACCCCTGCGTGAGTATGCTTCTGTTCGTTGCCATTTGTGAGCTCAAAAAGCATAGGATACACGATGTGAAGGCGTGTGAGTCTCTCCAAAGCTGAGGGCGGTAGAATGATCTTGCCACCATAATTGAGGTAGGCACGCTCTGGTCCTGGAAGCATGACGGTAGGATAGCATCGGTAGTATTCATCGAATCTCTTCGGGGCACCGCCTCGTCCTGCTCTCATCATGCTGTACACATCTTCTTCCTGTAGATATCCCGGGTTGAACTATGAGCTATTAGCATTATGGTCGGTGGCCGCGCGAATGCGAACAAAGAAACATACCATCTTGGTAAGAATTGTCTGCTGTCACTGCGCAGTTTGTGAATGTAGAGAGAGTGTAGTCGTGGTGGCAGAATCAAAATCCAAATTAGCGTCAGAACGAGTGGGGGTGGGGGGTAGAAAAAGGCGGAACACTCTGGTCTGGGTAGGAAAAGACCTCGGAGCTCCAGTTAGTATATATGACGTTTTTGGCGGTGCCTGAAGGCGACGGCGGAGCTGGGCGGAGCTGGGCAATCTTATCGCCGACACCCAACATCGACGAGAACCACAACCTTGGAATACTCCCTTCACGCGCAACTCGCTATTTATTGTGTCTAAGGTTCATACAAGCAGAGAGAGAACAGCAGAATGAGCTCCAGATTTTCTGCAGCGCGTCCAAAACGAGGCGGCGAGGCCTTCGCCCGCACCCATCACGCCGAGGACCAAGACGGCCCCTCCAAGAAACCAAAGTTCGATATTCGCAATCCCTCTGCCCTTGCAGCTGATGCCCCCGAGGAAGATGCAATTCTGGAAGCAGATGTCATAGGCGTTTCAGGAGCAGGAACAAAGCGTGGCGCAGTCAATATTGACGGCTTCGATAGCGACTCCGAGAACGAAGGCTTTGATGGCAGGGCGGAGGAGCGGGCGAGAGCTAGGAAGGGAAAGGGTGAAGTTAGCTTTGCAGAGGCACTAGATGGCTACTCTAAAGATGGGCAAAACAAAAAGAGGGGAGTCGACGAGGATGAGGATGAAGATATGTTTGCGGATTTGGAAGAAGATGACGGGGATGGTGAGGAGGGATTGAATGCGAGGAAGAGGAAAGAAAAGGCAGTTAGATTTTTGGAGGCAGACGAGATTGAGGGCCAAGTCGAAAATAGCAAGTCCGGTGGTCATGTTTCTTCAAATTTTGCACTGGATCCCAATGGCAAGCTATCTTCACACGCAATGGATGACCAGGAGAGCAGCGATGACGAAGATGATGCAGCATTAGCTGCAGAAGAAGAGGGTATTGACGAAGAGGTCGGGGCTGGAGGTCTCAAAAGAAACGCCCCGAAAGTCGACGCATTCAACATGAAAGCAGAGCAGGAAGAGGGACGTTTCGATGATGCCGGAAACTTTGTCCGCAAGGCACAGGACCCAGAATCAAAACATGATTCCTGGCTGGAAGGCATCAACAAGAAGGACATGAAAAGGGCCGCTGAAGCTCACGAAAAGCGAGAGGCAGAAAGACGGCAAAAGCGACTGGAAGATGATGCCCTTCTCCTACCAGATATCCTACGAACACTTATTTTGCATCTTGAAAAAGGAGAAACAGTTCTAGAAGCTCTGGCACGCCTAGGCAAATCTCAAACGAAAACGAAGAAAGTTCCCAAATGGAAGCTCAAGAAGCAAAAGGGGACTGAGGACGTCATGGACACCGATGTCCCTGAAGACCCAGTCCAGACCAAAATCAAAGAAGCCGTAAACTCAATCACCGGAGCTGCTGACCAGCTTTTGACCAGAGGACAGACTGAGATCTACGAGCAAGAACGTGAGATGCTGATTCGCCAGTACAAAAAAGAAACTGGTGAAGATTGGGTGGAGCCTTCAGCCGGTGATGAGGCTCGGAATCTGGTTGATGGCATAAAACCTGCCATCATGTGGGAGTATAGGTGGACAGACGGGAGAGATGGAGACGTCAAACAAGGTCCTTATGATGGGGCTACTATGGCAGCCTGGCAGGGTGCAGGATATTTTGGAGAAGGTGTTGAATTTAGGAGAGTTGGTGATGAAAAAGCTTGGAGTCGGGTTGTGAATTTTGTATGAGCATGAGAAACGGCGAAACAAGGAAACGAAAAATGATACCCAAATAGGAAAGGAAAAGTGTTTAGCAATGGTCATTAATACGTATTTTTTCCATTGGTATACTGCTACATAACCTGGCCCCAAGCTTTTTCGTACTCGTACATACAACCCATATCTAACCTGTGGTCACCGTAAGAGCCAATGCCATCCATTGCTGATCCTCTCCAAACGCCCCAACTTCAAATCCAAATCATGAAATCTCCATTGCATCTCCATGGCCATTCGTAACAGAGAGACTGACATCTCCATATTCGCCAATTAGTCTCTTCTCGAAATCTGCTACAAATTTTACACTTCTGTTTGAATCGTAGAAAAGCTGGAAACTTCGTTGTACATCTTCGATTGCGACTTGCTTTCCGCGACGCTTGGCACTTATCAATTGAGACGTGGTAATCAGATTGCTTGCATATCGAAGGCCAGTTTCTTGGCCGATCTTGGTAAGAAGTGCTAACGCATCTGGAGTGATATCAACCTCTTCTTCTTGTGCGCGGATCGACAGAATTTGCTGGATCTCTTCTTTATTATAAGAGTGTGTGCTGACAATAACGACCCGATCCAGAAAATCGAGGGGCAAGCCATGAGGGCTCTTATAATTCGTACCTCGGATCTTGGAGTGACCTCTATTACTTGCCATGATAACGATTGGGGCAAGGTCATCCTCCAAGGCGCGGTTAATGTATGAAAAGCATTCAATATCCAGCATATGAACTTCGTCAATAAACAGTACGCCGGGAACAATTTCGGCCTTTCCCTCCTCCTTCCACTCCGCGACTTTCGTGTTGATTTGGTCTCTGACCTCGCTCCGGATCTCCCCCGTGTCTCCCGAGAACAGAGCAAGAAATCCTTGGGTTCTCGAATTGATCACATCGATTTCGTGTAGACTGACGGTGTGAACCACCTCCTTTCGTTTTTGTAAATCCCCATCCGGGCATTGCAGGAATTTGGTGTCGACGCCCATGGCATCATAGTCTCTAGATTTTGCATACGATCTTCCAAGTTTGCTGATCTTTCCCGAAGACTTATCAATCGAGATAATATCTCCGGCCATAACACGTTCCTTGGTCATGGAATCGATCATTTTGCTTCCCATGTCATATACAGACTCCATGTCGGTGGTTTTGATGGTAAGCTTGCCCTGCTTCGTCCCACCCGTAACACTTCTGTCTGTTTGTATCTCCACAACCTCACCCTCAATCATTTCGCTTTCCTCCTTGATGCGCACACCAATCGATTTGCGAAAAGCCTGCTCCAGAGCCTCTGTCTTGGACATCTCCAAAGAGAATATTTCCGACGAGGCTAGCATCGTAAATGGCACGTCGATTCCGAGGGACTGGGCCATGCCCATTGCGATGGCTGTCTTTCCCGTGCTACTCGCATCAATACTTGGAGCATCAGTTACTCGGCGTCTGCACATACCTTGGTGGACCAGCGATCAGTACTGCGCGCCCGGCAATCTTCCCTTCTTTTGCCATCTGCAGTATAACGGCTGCGGCCTTACGCGCTCGTTCCTGGCCTACGAGACCCTGCGACGAAGAACGAGGTTCCAGCGTGTCTGGATCAACTCCAAGGCCTCTGATATGTGAATGCGCCGCGATCAGATTAAGGCCCCGAAGCTCTTTGCTCTCCGAGACCGTCTGGATTGCCTGGGGGGTATTAGTAATGAGAATATCAAAGTAGGAGCAGACAAGTTTGAGCACTTACTGCTGCCATTTTGAAGTTGTGTCGCGATTGAGGATGGGTAGGGAGTCGAGGTACCAAAAGTGTTTCTCAGGCGTTGCAATCAGCAAGCACAGCAGGCACGAAGGAGAACTGATCTGATGGAAAAGAATCACTTGGCTTGGTCCCAAGCTTGCAGGTGCCGCTGGCCAGGGTCGTCAAGTGTACCTCCGTACGGGACGTCGGGACCACGGCGTGCACGGGTACGCTGGGATGCTCGATGGGTGAGAGAGATCAACATGGATGTGGCACTAACGCTCGTGCTAAAGCTACATCCCTGTCGCTATAGTATCGTACGTCCGGACCAGTAAACGTCGTTTGCTTAGAATTTTTAGAAACGAGGAGAATCTTTACCTTCCCTCGCTTTTCATTTGCACGGGACCTACTCGAGTACATACTCCGTAGCTAGGTACCTACTTGGAGAGGGCCCAAAAAGAAAGGACCTGGGCAAAGCAGCTATACTAACGAACTTATAAGACATTGAAGCGATGAATCCGATGGGATTCTCACCATTGTTTCAATAGCGTTTAGATCATTATCATACTTCCAAGTGAAGTGAGGTGCTCATGAGTGCCTGGAGACTCCACACCCACATCCCTGCATTTCTTGATAACGCTTTCCCCAATATGGTTAGACTGATGTCACGTGGACACCACTACCCCTGCGAAGTATAAAGAGTGGTTGCCGGGGGGTATTGGTATTTTATTGCATCTTCTTCTGTTTGCTTCTACGTGCAGCTCCTCCATCTCCTCCATCTACTCCATCTCCATTCTCCAACGGTCTTCGTCCTCCACCTGAACCAGAGTACGATCGCCATCGTGGCATCGCAATTGCAATCGCTCCATCAACCTCCAGGCTGACCTGACGTGACGTGACGGTAAGTGCAAAGCAATCTCGTCTGTTTCCCACCTTGCATGCCCTTGATTCACGTCGCTACTCGAACCCCAATTGCATGAAGATTTGGAGATATTTGGTTGCCAAGTGCGATCGCCGTTTCCTGGCGCTCATCCCCACAAAAATCCAACCACGACTCGCATCAGATTACACACTTCCAACGGGCACTATCACTATCACCTTCGCCTTCACGCTTTACCCTCTCCCATCCTTCACCCCTAAAATAAAGCTGTGGTGTGTACAATGCAATACGAATACTGCCTCCAAACCATTATTAAACCATTATTATACATCTGGCATTGAATGGTCATGCTTCTAGGCAATATGTCTCTAAATTCGAGTTACTAGGAGAACCTCTGCTCGAAAACATCTTTCTCTTCAATGGTTCACAGACCTTCAAGTTTCATTGCTAATCACTGCATTTGTAGATTCACAATCATGTCTGGGTCGCCGCCTCATAGGGACCATAGATCTCAGCCCCGAGGCTCTGGCTCCGGCAGCTATTATAGAGACAGAGATAGAGGTAGTCTTGACAGTTATGACAGCTACAAGCCACAAAACAATAGTAGCAGTCCACTCCTACCTAATAGAAGAGAGCGTTCGCCTCCTAGGAGAGAACGGTCGCCACCAAGGGCTTCTCGCTATGAACGTTCCGACATCCGTCCTCAACGAGATAGGCAGTCTGGAGCTGATAGGCGAGACTCACGATCACCTGAGAGACCTCGTCCATTAACCAAAGGTAATCGCACCATACATTCGCCTTTAAACTTATATGTTATTCACTCGTCATAAAAGAAACCCATATCCTTTGGAACCTTGCTGATCATAATCAGAACCTAATGAGCCTACTCCTCGGACCCCTGTACCTAGTACAGATGAACCTCAAACTTCAAAAGCTAATCCATTACCGCCGTCTCTCCCAATGAAGCTTTCCATTGCAGGTGAACGTCAAATTCCCAAAACTGGTCCCTTGCCACCACCCCTTCCAACGAACCCTTCCACTATAGAGGATAGTCAAATCCCCAAAACTGGGCCATTGCCACCACTCCTCTCAAAAAAGCCATCTATTGCAGGCGAACGTCAAATTCCCAAGCCTGGCCCGCCAACACCAGTTATTTCAACGAAGACTTCCATCGCAGATGTTACACCTGACGCAATAAAACAAGCTAGCCAAGCATTGTCCTTGACATTAAGCGAAACGCTTGCTCAACTTTGTAATAGCAATATTGGCATCATGACCTCAATACTGGAAAAGCAGAAGTTTGAACAATTGCAGAAAGATGCGAAGAGCCCGTCCTCAAATCCCAAGATCCTTAATCCACATGGAGCCAGATTCCCCGCCATGGAGAGGCGCGCAAAGAAGAATGCAAACGAGAGTGACATGAAGTGGAAATCTATCTGCGCAACTTTAGAGCAGCGCCAAGCTACCTTGAAAAGCGACTGTGAGCGAATTGCTGCCAATATAGTGCCAAAACTCTTGGCGGCAACTCAGGATTTGCAACCAAAAGCACAAAATGATGATACCATATACAAAGATGAACTGGAGAATCTCAGCAAGAGATGTGATACGTTGGACACAGAATTGACTGCCCAAAAAGGCTCTTTGGCCAATGTCAACACCATCGCGTCCAATGTACTTAACGCCTACAAATCTCAAGACGAGAATTCAAAGTCAAGTGCCGAGAATCAAAAAAGCGAGCTCTCGGAGCTTCGAAGACAACAAAAAGAATCTTTGGAAAAGTCATCTGAGCTTGAGAAACGACTCGTGCGAGCAGAAGAAATTATCAGGAATCATTCGACAATCGAGACAAAGATCAGTGAAACTGAATCTTCGCTATCTGAGCTCCGTGCTCGGCAGAATCAGGCTGAAGAAGTTGTCTCTAAGCACAAGTCTAAATTTGAAGAACACTTCAAGGATTTCAGCAACTTCCAGCACCAGGCTGGAAAGCAAATCTCGGAACGCAAATCTGCCGGTACTCAGGCTAATGCTCAACAAAGCCTCGACGCGCTTAATGGATTGTCTGGTCGAGTAGATGTCTTAGAGCGCAACCAAGCGGTTCATTCCGCTGCTGTTGAAGGATACTCAACAAGAGTTGATACGCTATTGGACCAAGTCGGCGACCTACTCTCAGGCCAGGGCAGTGATTCTACCAGACTCACAGATCTCTTTGACAAGGTGCAAGGAGTTTCTGTATGGCAGAAGGAGGTCAATCTTAAACTTGCTGCTACGAAAGAGGAGCTTAAGAAACTCGATGCAGAGGTGGCATCAGTGCAAGGGGTTTCTCAGACTGGAGTTTCTACTTGGCAGAGAGAAATCAGTTCTAAGTTTGCAACAGCTGCTACTAAAGAGGACCTCCAGAAGGTTAATGCAAAGATGACAGGACTGCAAGGGATTTCTACTTGGCAGAGTGAGATCAACTCTAAATTGGCGACTGTCCCTACCAGAAAGGAGCTCAAGGAAGTTGAGGATAAGGCTGCAGCTACAGCTAAACTCCTAGACAACCTTGCTCACAAAAGCTCCACAGAAATACAATCGGTGAAAACTAGTGTCTATTCTTCGGTTAATGGGCAATCTAAAACGCTCGATACACTCAAAGGACAGATGGCTTCCCAGGAAAAGAAAGCTAGTCTGAACGATGATTCTCTCCGCATGGAGAACTTCACCAATGAACTTGCGGATGTTAAGAAAGATATCGAGCGTCTCAAGTCTCAATCGCAAGAACGTTCGCAGTCTACAACGGCTCGTGTGCCTACCGAGAATACAACATCACAGAGGCCGAACGCGACTAGTTTCAAGGCTGCTCTGGAGGATGCGAATGATGCGGTACAAGCCCAGTTTGAAGCCTTGGAGGATACCTTCGGGGAGGAGGTTAATAAGCTCAAGGAAACATGTAAGGCGTTGGAGAACGACTTCACCAGGCTGAAAGAGGCCGAAGTGTCTGGGGGAGAGGTTAACAAGCTCAAGGCTACATGCAAGGCGCTAGAGAACGAGATCACTAAGCTGAAAGAGGCTATTTTACCATCTAGCATGCAACTACAGAAACTGGAAGGGCAAATCGATCAGCATGGAAATCAGTTCAGTCAGCTGATAGAATCTACGAACCAGCTTAAAGAATCCACTGATTACCTGAGAGATTCATGTCAAGCAAATGGGCACGCCTTTGTGAACCTCGAGAGCCGGTACAATAATCTGACCACGGGGGACATCTACCAGGCCATCGCCCACGCGTTTTCTGAAGACATGTATCCGAAGTTTGCGCAGTTTCCTGAATATGCAAAATATGTAGAACAACTCCATATGCGCACTCTGGCACTAGAATCAGTCCCCACTCGCAGCGTTCTCGATGATCTTTCACTCACAGTTGACCAAATCCGAACACGCCTGGGCGAATTGGAGACAACAACTCAGGAAGGAATCGACCAACACCGCAACGAAGTGCGGACACAATTGGATTCGTTTAAGGTTGTGATGGCGAGTAAACTCGCGAGGATCAAAAATGTCAATGATGATACTCCTGAAGAGAATGACCAAGATGCCCCTTCAAACGGCATCCATGGAGGCAGAAAACGTTTTCCTACCCAATCTCCCGGTCCTTCTTTATCAAACGGCACCCGAAAAAAGCAGAAAGTTGCACCTGAAGAGTCCGAGGAGCAGTCTGAGCTCGATTAGAGAACATACAGCCACCCCCCTCAGCTATGTGGAAGAGTGATTGGTCATTAAGCAATTACTATACGAAATTTGTTGAGATACCCCTGTACAATATGCAACTTTTTCTTCTTTTTCCTTTTTCCTTTATCTTCTTCTTTCTTTTGCAACACGACTTTGAACAGCGGAGCATTTTCAAGCATTCATTTTACGACTCTGTCTCACGCATTTTTTATATGATGCTGAATGAAGCTTTGCATGTGCCGCCCTCTTGCTTTTCACAGATTTGCATGATTACAGCGTATAACATCTTTGGGCGCAAGGGGTGTTGAAGGTGCGGGGAATAAAAATGAGGATTGCATGGGCGCTTATGCACCTTGATCTCTAATGGCCCAGAAAGATTTCTGTCTCGGGCGACAAATGAGAACGATATGCTTGGGGCGTTGGTTCTGGTTGGCTGAGCCGGATAAACAGACCGGAAACACTGGATCCACAGGACGTGGATTTCCTTCCCGTGCTTCTTTCTTCTCGAGTATATATTCTTGGTTGGGATGGTGTGTTTATACCAAACAGGTGGATGGATGGAAATGGAGAGGAGGCTGGCTGGGAGTGTAAATTTTGTAATAGGGGGTGTACATGAATGACATCAATTGCTGGGACAGGCATGGCATAGAAAGGGAAAGAGGACCATGGTGCGTTCATGACAAATATCTGGTGGTTCCTACCTTTTCATTGAAGAACGATCATGGCTATGGCTAGGCACGGGACATAGGTAGTGAGTACAATACATGTGAGCCTGTGATTTTGGGGATCATTCTTCTGCGTCTTGGCTCGTCATTGAACGCAAAACAGAAGAGATGAAAGCTCTATTCAGATCTAAAAACGTTGTAAAGCTCGCTATGAAACAGGAATCCTGAGGAGGGTATATCTCGCTTGTGAATGAAGATGGAGGTTGAAACTGAACCCAATGTCCTCTCTCGGTCATGACAGGACCATTGAAATTGGCTCTTAGGAATTCGGATGACTGCGCTAGAGGTGTTAAGCTTCATACTGTACCAGAGCTTGTCGTATTATGCTGATAAGTGGACTTTGTAGTTTGAAACAATTGACCAACTTAACGTTGGTCAAAGTTCAAACGTCCACTCGTCTCGATAACAAAGGTACCCCTGGTCCTCAAGATTATCCTCAAGTATATCTTAGTTTTGACTCCTCCGTTTAGAAAGTTGCATTATCTTTTGTTGTATCGGTGATACCAGCCACGGTCGTTGAACGAAGGATCTTTTTCGAGGTTGTTAGCGAGGAACGTGAAGCCTGATATCGATATTTAGTTGAGTTTCGGCAAGCACCCTGAGAGATATCAGATGTTGCAGAGGAAATGATTTTGCGAGATAAAGAATAGGAAGGATGTGTTATGCAAATTTGATAAGCTCCTCTTTAACAGTAAACAGTAGTGTAAGATCTTACGTATTGTTTATACCAGGGATGAAGAGTTACATATGGAGTGTTCCTCTTAGTATGCTCTAACTCGTGCTTCTACAGCTTAGTACGCTCGGAAGTTGAGATTAATGGTGTTCTTTTTGTTCTGATCAGCTTGAATTCTTTCATTGACTTGATGAATGTTCATAAGACTACTACCTCCTCAGGCGGTCTTACTCAGACACCTATGCTGGAGGAGAGGAATTGTGCATTGTGATCTCATAGTTAGGTACCCATCAAGGCATACCCCAAAATATATCACTAGAACCACGAATGTTTCCTACGCTACTCGAGTATAGGTATGCAACAAGCCCTCTGGTATTCCGTGATTTTGGAGTAACAATCACTTGCATTCTCCAGGGAGTTTTCCCATTTCCAAAGTACAAACTTGGCCAGCGCTCCAAACAAAATGGTGCCCTTTCTTCATATGAGATTCAGTCTTCTATTGCCTTAGATTAGCAAGTCTAAGTTCTAGTCTACTTTACTCGTAACTCCCCACCTCTACCTAGGTAGGTACTCCCCATTCGCATTTGAATGCACCTCAGATTCTCCTACTAGTGCAGCTCCCTACATAGGTACGGTCACAAGACTAGTACCAGAAGAACCCAAGCTGGAGAGAAAATATCTCTACCTGGTGAGGTAATATCTACCACCATGACAAGGAAAGAATGAAGCCAAAAATCAATTTCAGACACGCTCATGATGTGATGACGTTGTCGTGGTACACCTCAAAAATCTGCATCCATGTCTTCGTGTCTCCCGGCTGTGGTGCCAGATGGTCATCCCCCCGCGATTCATTTTCGAGGACCAAAAGTCAGAAACATGCGAGGGAGGGGCGACGGCGAGGGGGGGGGTTTATACTTGAGCACAGACCACTTCATGCCTCTATTGGGTTCGAGGTTGTGTAACGCCAGTCTACCTAGCGTTGGCGTGAATTGCAAGTCAGAATGAAGGAAGGAGCGAGTTGGAGGTCGTGACGAGACCATCTGCACCTGCAGTTACCCCAGATTGAGTCAACCTCATGCAAGGCAACTTGAGGATAGGTACCTACGACTCGGGAGGTCTCAGGTCGGATTGGGAAGAAGGAGTTTTGGCTTGAAGGCAGTCACGATCCGGAGTCTCGACCTCTCTCGAACTTGGTCCAACCTGAGGTCGACTCACACTTCTGTGGCCGGCGGCTCCTTCCTTCATCCAGCCACAGTCGTCTCATGGCATCCCAGGCTCAAGCACCTGCAAGCTCTTGAAGCTCTCAGGTTGGATCCTTCCAGGCTGTCCTGACTTGATGCCACCTGCAGTCTCATAGCTGAGAATTGAGACAGAGTCGTACCTTCCTTCTCTCTCATCGCAGTTTTTGTGATTGGAGATGGTTCTCAAGTTAAGAGATGAACTCCAGAGCCCAGCAAAGATAGAACGGGTATGGGGAGCCTCAACTTGACCACAGAACCAGCTTACCAGTTCCATTGTAGATGCATGTGCCCGGATTGGTAGAACTACCCTTAGTCCGGATCATCTAGGTAGGTACTTGTGCCAAAAACCCGTTCTATTTTTTATAGTACCTACCTACCTATCCCTAGGTAGGTATAAATCGCACCCTTTCCTAAGCTTTATGTATCATTCAATTCTTCATCAAGCATGTTATGAATTCTATGTGACGCAAAGTGTAGTAATAACTTGCATTGTCCTATTTATTTACTTCACAGAAATATGCCTCTCCCTTTTCGTGACTGAAATATCAGAGCCACCTACCTATATTTCAATTGCTCCCATATGCAAAAGAGAAACAGAACCTTGGGCGATAGTCTCCTTTCGACAATGACAAACTTTTCGACAGCAAAACCCCTCGTCACTGAGCAAGAAAAAACAACAACTTGCGATGGAGAGACAAGGCTACACGGCCCCAGACTCTTGCGGCCATATGCTTTATAGGGTGAACGAGCATGAGCAATGGTCAGTTCCACAGTATCCATTCGCAAATCTCGTCCAACTCTCTCTCGTAGGGACGGCTGGGAATATAGGGAAGCCAATGAACTTGGTCTCTGCTTTAAATATAGAGATGCTCAATGTGTTCATCGGTAGTTTATTGCCTTGAACTTTAGCGAAACGGATACCTGTAAATGTGGTCGTAAAACATACGCACCCATCATTAGCTACCTAGGCAGCCGAAACAATTACGGAAGAAGATCGCCAGGTCTGTAAATATTTCAGACTTCCGTCTGTAGACAAGAACCGGAGTCTAGAAGGATACCTAGGTACGGATTCCGCCTGGGCAGAGCCTGACGGTTGCGGCTTCCTTTACCTTCTCCCCTATGTATTCAGGAAAGTCACTGCCCAGCAGCAGCTGCTGATGTTCTCCATCTTGCGGTAGGCACTTTGATCACTGCTGAGATAATTTAATGTCTACTGGATCTTGATTGTTGACGGGGTATGTGCATACCAACAGTCTTCCCAAGGGTTTGCAAACATGCCATATGGACAAATCTAAGGACGGGAAACTATCGATAAGGAAAAGTTGATGTATTTACCGACTTACAACGATTATTTTCTTATCTAGGCCACGATACTTTCCGTATTGACTTGAGCCCCTGACTAGTGATCGAGACATGTTTTATATGCTTCGCGAATAAGGTCAACCTCGCTTAATTCATAGACCTATGAAAACCTCTCTGAGCAGAGTTGTGGAGCAATAAGTGTGCCTCTCTTCTGGCCAGGCGTGGAATAGGCACAAACTTCGAATTATAGAGCGAATCTGTTCAATTCTCCTGAGAATTTAGGAGGGACTATTGGTGAGGAGCTATCATTTGTCTTGGAATCACATAATAAATAGGGCGGATAGGTACCTAGGTACTCCTTTTTGTAGAGTCCTATTGCAGTCAGTCAACACGATGGTGGATCAAGGACTCGTTCAATGAAGTTCTCGTCTAGACCACATCTCGAAATTCGATCTTAGTATAAAAATAAGAATTACTTCACGAGTTCTAACCCCACGACGGAGATAGCAATGAAAAGCAATATCATCCTGTGCCTCCATCGTCAACGTAGGACATCATAACTCCAGTTCACGCAAACTGAACTGAAAAGATGTCACAGCTCCTCAATCATGGGAACACCTCGCGATAACAGCTACCTAGTTCCAAAACCACGGAGAACCGAAAACGATTTTCGACGACAGCTCGGTTTTCGACACTAAATCTTTACAAGAAGCCTCGTAAAGTAATCCATCCAGATTCAGGGGAGAAATATGAGATCTCTGATAACCTATGA
This sequence comes from Hymenoscyphus fraxineus, assembly GCA_900184765.1. NCBI lineage: Eukaryota > Fungi > Ascomycota > Leotiomycetes > Helotiales > Helotiaceae > Hymenoscyphus > Hymenoscyphus fraxineus. The sequence goes on from LT855411.1 coordinate 1,521,335, forward strand.
ATGGCCCTTTTGCCAATGACACCAACTCCGACGAATCATAAAGACTAGATGAGTCTTAATGATTGAGGCAAACATGAGATTGTGGCGACCGGACACAGTTTTCGAATACCGAGTTAATTATTAGACAGCTGCTTGTAATTATACCCCCCTCTCGGGTGGGCGCGACGTTTATACACTATATTAGATGTGGTAGTAGAATTTGTGGAAATTCTCTTCTGTGTTCTTCTTTGGCGTGGTAGAGAAAAAGAGGGAGGTTATGGCAGTTTTACATAGAAGAATGAAATGTGCCTGGAACGCGTGAGTTGAGGTTCTGGTAATGTGTTTAGGATATCAATATATGAAATTGCTAGGTTTAAAGGGGGGAATGATATACATAATTCAGATAGTGGTGCAGTCATGAGAATAGTATCTCTTGTTGAGGATACTTCCTCGGTTTTGAGAAGAATGATTATATGAATATGAAGATTGATGAATTCTCAGGAGTCTTAACATGGTCCAAAGACTTATTGTCTTGTGTTCTGAATGGGTGTTTGGAAATTGAGGACAAACCGAAGATGGCAAAGGTGGATGAGATGGGTTTGAAGATAAAAAAGGGTAAGATGATCTCCCAGAGATAAATCCGCAAGATTATACCTGTTCTTGTCAGTGTATGGTATCTCCCGTCCTTTCCTATCCTGACCTATAGGAATGGAGTAGGAGAGCCAGGCCTTTGGCCTGGCAAAGGAAAGGAGAGCGAATTATATAACTGGATAGGAGCGGAGAAGGAGAGGCTAGGTTCGGGGGAGGAACGGAAAGGAGAGGCTGAAATAAGGTTAAAAGGCCTACGTAAGTGGCAGTCTTTTTACTACGCAAGTAATAGTCTTTTTGCTACGTAAGTAAGTCTTTTTACTACGTAAGTGACAGTCTTTTTATAGGTACTGTACAAAGGCACGTGAGAGCGCTAGGGAGGGTTCGCAAGCACTTTTTGCTACGGTGGTACGTGGGAGCCAAGGAGGCCCGGGGGGATCTACTTCGAGTAATTTCCACTATATTTCAGACCTATATTTCAGACCTACTAAAACCTATAATACCTAGCCTCAGGAGTACTCCTGACCCTTCCTATCCGGTACCCTGGCGAGGATAAGGAGTGTTGATTGGTCCGGAAAGGAATGGATAGGAGAGCTTTCTAAACGTAACGGATAGGCCTCGGAAAGGAGTGTGGATAGGNTGGACGGGAGATACCATACACTGGTTCTTGTTGAGTAACAATCACCATTTGTTTCAGTGTATACCCGTAGTGTAAAATGCAAAGCGGAAAAGATATAAATCGGTCTGCCTCTTTTACTTCCCTGGAACCGTCACCATCGTATCCCATGAACACTTGTTTTCTTCTCTATCCTCTTCTTTAATTATCTCATCTCTTTTTCCCGCTATCGGACTTAGATGACGCCATGAATATTGCAAGTTGTGAAGTCTTTCACCTATGAATCTCACACCACTTGAACGGAAAAAAGAATCCCACCAAAAAAGAACTCAAGCATAAAATTAACACGCCCGAAACCCCAAATCCTATCTATCCACTCAGTACTCAAGCATCCTTGAGATTCTTTTTCGAGTTCTTCTTCTTAGCTTCCTTCGGTTTCGGTTTCGTATTCTTACTCTTCTTCCCTTCCTGCTCAACAACAACCTCACTCTTCTTCTCAACCACATCCTCCATCACCACGTCCTTAGTTTTAGGAGATTTACTCTTCTTACTTTTCTTTTCCTCCTGCTGCACGGGAGACTTTTCCACAGCATCCTCCATAACGACATCTTTCGAGACATCCTTCGTCTTCTGACTCTTGCCCTTACCCTTCTTCTTCTCCTGCACCGTAGATTTATCCACCGCGTCCTTCATAACAACATCCGACGTGGAGTCCTTCGATTTGGACCCCTTGTTCTTCTTATCCTTCTGCTTCGTCGCATCACCCCGACTAGCACTAGGATCAATACCCTTTTTCTTTAGCAAAATTCTCTGTGCCCGCTCCATATAAACTTCATCCTCGTCCTCCTGCCAACCCCCAAATGGCTCTTCCTCCTCTTCATTTTCAGGGATCGGCCGTCTGTCAACCTCCAGATCATCATCAACCTCCTTCTTTGGTGCATTCGCAGACGAAGCAGCAACCGAAGCAGCAGTCGAAGGACCCGTCTTCTTGAACTTAGAAACGAAGAAACCGTCCACGTTGTAGGCGTGAGGATAGTATCTTCGCGTCATCTTCATAGATTTATCAAAGTTTTTGCCCATGTAAGCTGTGAATCCCTCCTTTCCGAAGACCAAACCGGTTTCCACGAGTTTGACGTTGGGTCGTTTGCTCAGGGCGTATTGGACGACTTGTTCGTTTTCTTCAACAGTGACGGAACAGGTGGAGTAAACGATGTAACCACCAGTTTTGCTGGCGTGGTCAACGGAATCAATCGCGGCGAGAAGAAGCTGTTTTTGCAAATGAGGAAGCATGAGAAAATCCTTCTCATCCTTGTTGGTCTTGACACTTGGGTCTTTGGCGATGACTCCAGTGCCTGAACATGGAGCATCAAGTAAGACACGATCGAACCCACCCATAACCTTAGGAAATTCCCGAGCATCGTAATTGCACACGATGGTATTCTTAGCGCCCAAGCGGTGAATGTTACCGATCAGACCCTTTGCACGGGACTTGTTGCTATCGTTTGCAAATATGACACCGGTGTTCTTCATAAGTGCTGCGATATGTGTTGTTTTTCCACCGGGAGCAGCAGCCATATCGAGAACTCGTTCATTTTCCTGAGGGGCAAGAGCCATAACGGGGAGGAAAGAGGAGGCAGCTTGGAGAATGTAGTGGCCGGCGAGGTATTCAGGAGTAGCACCGAGGGGAACGGCCGATTCGAAAACCTGTAAACCAATTTTTGACCATTTCCCAACAGGCTCAAGAGTTACACCACGATTGATGAGTGAGGTTGCGAGATCTCTTCGGTGGGTTCTGAGAGTATTGGTACGGATGACGACAGGACGGGCAGTTTCGTTGGCTTCGAAGAATGCGAATGCTTCCTTTGGAGGAAATAAGTTGAAAAGTTTCTCGGCGAGGTATTGAGAGTAGCCATAATATGCGCAAATATCCTTGATCAATTGGCCTGTGTAGTCCGCTCTCGATCGTCCTTCCTCGGCAAGATTTGCCATATCGTCTAGTACTCGTACAGTATCGTTGATTCTCGTCCGTAATAGCTGCAAATCAGGTGCTAATAAAGCATTGGTTTTGACACCACCAGCCTCTTCGTCGTCGCTGTCGTCAAAGATATGTGGTTTGTCTCCAGCGATATTCGTCTGCATAGCAGCTTCCTCTAATTCGGCTTGCGCATTCGCTTCATCCTCCATCATCTGCTCATCCAGTTTTCTCGTTAACCCAGCAATATTCGCAGCAGTAAGTTTCTCCTCAGCATCCGACTCGTCCTCGTCCTCCGAGAACATAGCCTTGGTCGCATGATCATCGCCGGAATCATACACCTCACTTCCAGAGTCCAAGAAGTCATCTCCCAATCCCCCAGTTTCCTCTCCAGAAACATCAAACTCATCACCCATGAGATCGTCCGAGTCCGAGTCGTCGCCCATTTCCTCATCCGACATAGGCAAAGGCATTGACTCGGGTTTCTTCTTGCTCTTCTTCACAGGTTCCGCAGCAGGTAGGCCATTCGTAAAAGGCTTCTTGCTCTTCTTCGAATCTTTTCCCTTCTCCTTCTCAGCTTTTGCCACAGCAGCGGCCTTCTTCCTCCTCTTCTCCTCTCTCACACCCATAGTTCTGACCTCAGGTTCCCCCTCTGTTGCGCCAGTTCGTTGTTTCTTGACATACTGCTGCGACTCAGCTCTCGATTCCGTCACGCTCATGCCGGCTTTTCTCTTCAAATTTGTGAAATGAGCCTCATCGAGTTTGTCGGGCATGCCCTGTTTCTTCATGCGACGTCCGACTCCCATATTGGCGGTTTTTGGCACACGGGTGGTGCTTCAATTGAGTGGGTGTTGAAGGGGTTGGTTGAGATTGATAATTTTCTCCGTCGCGAAATGGGCAAGCTTGCAGGTGAAATCATTTTTTTTCTTATCGCCCAAAAACTGCCCCGCTAGCGCCGAATGCCAAGACCTTGCTCTTTGAGTGAACCAAGCTCCAACTTACAAGACCAGAGTGCAACAAGTAAACACTTCTGAACTGGAGCGCATATAATCCAAACCTTCTCTTTCAATCTCACCAACAATCCGAACAAAAGGCCTCCTCAAATTCAAAATGACCGAATTATCCTTCGCAAAATCCTTCCTCACAACCCTCGATTCCCGTCCGAGCAAGATCAGCCCAGACCACTACGAAGACCCCAAATCCTACCCAGCGCGGAATGCCGTATGCCTCTCTCCTACAATCCTCTTCCTATTCCAATTTTTGTCAAGAACTAACAAGGACCGCAGTTCATCCTCCCAAAATCCACCGGGCCACCCCTCAAACGCAAAACCCCCGCCTCCACCACAGCACACCCAACAAGCTTCCCAGTAACCCTCAAATCCCTCCGAAACCCACCTCTAGACATAACCATCCCTTCGCGGGACCTCAGTACCTCAATCTTGGATTTGAAAACCGCTTTGTCAACCGAAGCTTCGATCCCCGTCAAAGCTCTCAAGTTATTATACAACAAGAAGCCTGTAGCGGACAGTAAAGTCCTCAAAGATTTACTAGGCGCGGAGGGTGTAAAGGAGGGGCAGAGCGTGGAGTTCGGAGTTATGGTTATAGGTGGCGCTGCGGCGATAGTGAAAAAGGATGGGGAAGGTGTTACGGAGGGGGAGAAAAAGGAGGTTGAGATGGGACATGGAGGGGATGTGTTGAAGACGGACGCTTTTTGGGAGGATCTGAGAGGGTTCTTGGTTCAGAGGCTTAAGGATGAGGAGGAGGGAGATAGGGTCGTCAAGGTATTTAGAGATGCTGTTATGAATTGATGATCATGGGCATAGTTTATTGGGCATTTCAGCATGGCGTTGGGCATGGAGGGGTAAAATTATACCTGACTCAGTGCACATGATCTTGCAGGGTTAGAGAAAGATGAAATGCCATGTATGTCAAGAAGTGTTTTTTGATATCTTCGCAACAGAAACAGAAGAGTATTTCGTCTTTGCCCCCGGTTCTCCTCAACTCAAATTCGCATCAGGAGAAGAGGTTGAAAAGTAAAAAGTCCGGAGAGTTGATTTATTGCCCCACCTATGCATACCATCAAGGCCAAATGAACAGCACCAATGAAATACGGCCCCCCGCTTCACCAAATCATCCCACCATAATATCGTTATTGGCCTTGCCAAACAATCATTTGTCTTCGGAAATGTAAAGTTCTCCCTTGTTTAAGAAGATGCCAATCCCTTGCTGACCTTTGTGAGAACGGATTGGTATTCAATATCATCAGTGTCGTTTCCTTGGAATTCGACGGCCAGACCGTTAAGGGCACGCTTGAGAGCATCCTTGGAAGAAGCGTACACCATTTTTGGCTATTTGATTTGTTAGGACCGAGAATCCGAAACAAACAATAGTAACTTACCTGAATTCCGGCATCATCAGGCGACCAGGCGATGAAGGTGATCTTGCTTCTGTACAAATGGTTAATCCCAGTTCTGCCATACATGCGTTTGCATAGTATACCTTGATCCCTCGCCAGCGGCCAAGTCGTAGTTGAAATCATAAACGGCGTATCGTGGACCCTTGGTAACCTTGCCCTGTTTATTTTGTCAGTTGAGCCCATCCAAAGTCTGCCATGTTCTTGTTGCTTCCGGGATAACCACATACAGTCTTCATGTTTTTGGATTCGGCCTGGAGGAGCTTCTCACGGAAGACTTCCCAGTCACCCTCACTTGAAGCCTCCTCGACGACGATCTCTTTGTAGTCATCTGTTAACTTGAAGATGATGAACTTGTACTTCTTGTTGAGCTTGAGATCGTTGAAGGTGGTGACGCAGTCAGGCGCGATTGTAGCTCTGAGGTCGGAAGTTAGTTTATGGACTGTTCGATGCGATCGGTGGAATCGGGTTGGCTATTCGCAGGAGCCGAGTTGGAAGGAGGGGCACCGGGAGGATACTGACCCTGATTGAGACTATTTGCAAGCCATTAGTTCATGCCATAAGATATGGAAAAGACTGTGTATTTACTGACCATTGTGCGAATTAGGGTATGTGACTAGCTGGATTGTTGAGATGCCTTGAGGTGGTGTCAGCAAAGTTGCGATCAACAAGAAGATTTCCAAGGTTTCCCCTCTATTTGCGGCGCGAAAGGGTTGATGTGCACGTACGGGCTGAAGGAGAGTTGCGGTTGCTGGTGTATGCGAAAGTGATAGAGACTGAGCACTCGAGGTGGAGAATGGGCAGATTTCTGGTCAAATTTGGTTCCTTGCTCTGGTCTTGAATGGCGTGGGTGGTGGTGATTGTAGGCATCAACATGGTGGGGTGAAAATAACGTGACCAAATACGGAACATCTCGTCTCATCGGGCGCTGCGCTTGCACAGCCCAACTACAAAAGCAGCAACAACCCTACCATCTCCATATTACTGCCTGGGTTGGAATCATACACAAGATATTGGAATCGAATAAGAAAGGACATTTCTGCCTGTTGGCATTGATACGAATCTTTTCATAACAGCGCGAATCTTATTCATACCAAGAAACTTAACCGCTCGTTACCTAGCTTGCTAGTGTACTGTACCTAAGATACCTAGGTGATAACAGATTGATGTATGAATAGATGCCGTTCCCTTGGTAAGCTCCTATATTCACCCTCTTACGAGTCTAGGAATAAATGCCCCCCTTCACAATAGAAGCTAGCCGAGCACCAAGACCTCTGGTTGAAAAGCAAGGGCCCCAGACTTACCCTTAGGTATGATGATCACGTCCGGACGGTCAAGCAGATTATTTATCATTATTTTGCATTGTTTTTGTTCATTATGTTACATGCCTTCTGTGGCTCATTAAAATCCTCAAGTTGCTCCTCCAGGTTGTTGGTAAGACAAGTGATGAAGAGTGGGGTGTGGTGTTATACAACAAAATCCAGGTCCGCAGTATACATCTTCTCGTTGCGCCGTTTTCTATTTTACATTGTTCATGATACTTTCTGTTTCTTTTTCTTTTTCCTTTTCTTTTTACATCATTCCGCCCATACCGCCCATACCTGAATCGTGTTAGTGGTTTTCGTCAGGATGCGGATGAGAATAACTTACCACCCATGCCTCCCATTCCACCACCACCACCACCTGGAGGACCCTTCTCCTCTGGCGCCTCAGTAATGGCAACCTCAGTTGTACCAAGTAAGGAGGCAACACCACTGGCATCAACCAGTCCAGTGCGTACAACCTTGAATGGATCAACAATTCCAGCAGCGATCATGTCAACGTACTCGCCCTTGGCGCTGTCGAATCCCTTGTTGAAATCGGTTCCATACTCGTCCATAAGCTTACCGACAACAACTGAACCCTCAGTTCCAGCGTTCTCGACAATCTTGCGGGCTGGCTTGGTAATGGCACTCTTGATAATACCGACACCAAGTTGTTGATCAAAGTTTGCTGACTTGATGTTGCCTAAAGCTTGGCTGGCTGCCTTGAGAAGAGCAGTTCCACCACCCGGAAGAATACCTTCCTCAACAGCGGCGCGGGTAGCGTTGAGAGCATCAACGAAGCGATCCTTCTTCTCACCAACCTCAACCTCTGAAGATCCGCCCACCTTGATGACGGCAACACCCCCAGACAACTTGGCAAGTCGCTCTTGGAGCTTCTCCTTCTCGTAGTCTGAAGTGGTAGGGTCGCTCATAACTCCACGGATTTGTTCACATCTCTGGCTAATTGCGTCCTTGCTTCCATCTCCGTTCAGAATGATGGTATCCTCCTTGGTGATGGTGATAGAGCCAGTAGTACCGAACATATCTGGAGTCGCTTTCTCAAGCTTGATATCCAACTCGTCGGTGAAGACGGTGGCGTTGGTGAGAATACCGAGATCACCAAGAATGGATTTGCGGTTGTCGCCGAAACCTGGAGCCTTGACTGCTGCGACCTGGAGTTGACCACGGAGCTTGTTCAAGATACAAACGGCGAGAGCCTCTCCATCAATATCCTCCGCAATGATGACCAAAGGACGGCGGAGTTGAGTGGATGCCTCGAGAGCCGGGATGATATCTGCAACTTGAGAAATTTTCTTCTCGGAGAGAAGGATCAATGGCTTCTCGAACTCGACTTTTTGAGTCTTGGTGTCGGTGATGAAGTATGGTGAAACGAATCCGCGATCGAATCGCATACCCTCAGTGACCTCAAGCTCATCCTCCATAGTCTTTCCCTCCTTGACAGTAATAACACCCTCCTTGCCGACCTTCTCCATAGCATTTGCAATTAACTTTCCGATGTGAGTGTCGCCATTGGCAGAAATGGTTGCCACCTGTGCAATCTCCTCACTGGTAGTAATATCTCGCTTATTCTTTTGTAAAAACTGAACGACCGCCTCAACGGCAGCTTGAGTTCCTCTTCGCAAATCCATAGGATTACATCCGGCAGCAACGTTCTTGACGGTCTCGGAGAAGATGGCGTGGGCGAGAACGGTGGCACTTGTGGTTCCATCTCCAGCAGTTTCGTTGGTTTTCGAGGCAACGTCTTGGATGAGACGGGCACCGAGGTTCTCGAACTTGTCCTTCAAGGTAATGGCCCTCGCTACTGTAACACCATCTGCGGAAGAAGTCAGCAATGATTTATTTACTGAAGAAATTGAGAACCTATAACTAACCCTTTGTAATCTTTGGGGCTCCGTATGGGGATTCAATCAGGACATTACGGCCCTTTGGTCCCAGGGTTGTGGAGACGGCCTTTGCCAAAGTCTCGACACCAGCTAATAGAGATGCTCTGGCATCGACGCCGAATTTGAGCTCCTGTAACATTGACGATCAGCTTCCACTTTTCTCTTTGGGCGTACCAATTGAAAACCCTTCAATTGTCACCATCTTAACGCACCTTATGGGAGAATCTTAATTGCTGAGCGTTAAAGCTGGATGTGGCGGGTCGAAGCATCGAGGACGATGAACGCAGAGCCGAGGCCCTTGATGATAATGCGCGCTGCATGATATGAAGGCTCTAAATAATGAGATTGATTGTACAACTACAAAGTAGGAGCTGGGGCTAGATCACGGAAGATCCAGTGCAGTATTGAATATTTGCGTGCAGGAAGGAAGTAAGAGGAAGGATATGGTGAGAGGTGGGTTTTGATACTGCAACAGGACGCTCGGGTATGAGTATAGAAAAATATTTCTGGGGTACCAGACGAGTAACATTTCGTAGAAGCTGCCAGAAAACGCTAGTCAGCATGTGGGTGCGTGTGCTTCCACGGGCCGACCATATGCCGAAGTGAACGACCTCCGACCTCGACCTCCGCGTGTTCCGACAACCTCGCTCACCTCCTTCTTCCCCTCTCACTCAACTATAGGTACACTCACAAGGTCACTCACTACATTTGGACCGCTACTGGTTCCTACTCGGTCAAAGTTACGAACAATGCATTTGTGATTGCTCTTAACCAATCATACTGTATTTTCTATTATGGCCGGAAAACTGTGCCATCTCCCCATAGCCTAGCCTACCGAAAAGCATCTTCCTCTCACAACTGACCACTTGTTACCTACTTTGCTCGACACTTCTGAGTAGCTGCATATAATGGACAATTTGTGGACCTGAACATGGCTCAATACTCCAGCATAGATAGTACTATGATTTCGCATCTGCCGAGCCCTCGCTTACCTCGTTGCCTCTCCCTACCTCAATCTCGCCACAGACCGTCTGGAAAATAGTGGTTCGATGCATCTTTGCTAAGTGGCATTTCTGTTAGCTTGACCTCTGTTTTGTATCCCCTTTCCGTTTCATCGTCAAATAAGCAATCTGGAAATTGAGATATGTATTTCATCCAAGCTCACTGCTTTTTGTTTTCCTCGCCTTAGCCAACCGGGCGTGATATAGGAAAAAAGACAAACTTCTTCATATGCTATTGATTGATATCTTCTCAAATATAAGCCGTGGCATCTCCTGAGTAGATGAAGTCAATCGGCTGCAAACGAAGAGAGCAGATTCTTGACAGTTGGCACCTACTCTACAATAAGGTGTGCACACTGCTTCTTTTTGCATTCAGAGCCATTTCTCGAGAATCCTGAAAGGATTCAAGACCCCGCTGAATTCTGCTAATAATTCTCGGTAAATGAAGATTTTTGAGGCAATTTGGAAATGTTCGGTGACCAAGTAATTCCCTCGTTTTGAAAATTACGACTCGAGTGGTTAACACAAGTCGAAAGACAAAAGAGACCGGACAATAATATTGGATTGAGTCATGGGAGTGCTCATACCTCTAAAGGATTGTATTCAATGAGTCAGCTGGCTTTCTGATTGAAGTTGAAGTTCAATACGTTCCATCAATAGTAATATTCAGCCCTGTTTCACTTCACTGTTTTCACGACGTTGATATTCATGTATTGTACCTGCAGATCCAAGTGAATTGCATGGAGCAGATCAGATATAGGTATTTCCTGCCGTTGACAGGCGAACCGTCGGCAGCATCGTGATGGTATATCATTATGCGGGCCTATGGCAAATCAATTTTCAAGGCAAGTTCTCAGTGCCGGGACTTATTGCTTACGCTAACCAACATAAGTGAATCGGAAGAGCTCTAACCCCTCTTCTTAAATTGTCTTAACAATACTAAGAGGGTTACCTAGCACAACCCGTTCATTTCATGATGTTTTCCGTCCATGTTTATCAACACCACCACATATCTGAAGACGATGACAGCTTCAGAACATCAGATATCAGCAGATAATGGTACTGTAAGTCTTGCTCTAAGTTCCCATTCGAGAGTATTTTGCTCTAATATGCTCGCTTGTTTATCAAAAATAGGGTACAATCCTTCCGAGTTCGACCTTCCGAAGCGAGAACGAGAAGCACTTTGGAGTCCTACAATCTTCGCCTCCGAAGCTGAGTTTCTCCCTTTGAGACGCTCAAATCTTGAAAGTTTCTCCTTAATTTTGTTTGGGGTTTCACCTCTCTCCTTTCGGGGTTCGCTTTCGAACGCAAAAAGGCATCTCATGACCTCTTTCCTCATCCGAAGGTGATGCATCAAGATAGGAAAATATAAAGCTACACCGCTGGACAAAGTAACTTTCCTGGCTGCCACACGAATTAGTCAATATGTGCCTGTGGCTTAGCTTGAACAATGTAAGTTCCAAACGACTCTTGGAAATTTGGGCTGCTCTAATCTTGGTTTCCCAGTATCTCTCTCAAAATAGCCGAGTTCCTCCATCCAACAACGATCCAACAAACATTATCCTCTGCGACCCGGTGAGGTGCTATTCTGCCAAGCAAACTACAGTTCCTGGATCCAGCAAAGGGAGATCATATCAAGTTACCATGCCTTATAATTACTTTCGCCGCCTATTCTTTCGTCACTAGGCGAATATGAGAGGAGCTACAATATCAAAGGGCAAGCTTGTGTAGCATTTCACTTGCTGGAATCATTATGTGTCGTTTTCGAAAAAAAGGACTCAATTGCTGTGGTCCTGCCTGGTCATCGCGCCTAATTTCCTCCTAATACCTGTTTCTATCCTCATTTTGGAAGTTCAACCGCCGTATGGATCGTGTTCAAGACCAACCACTACAACGAAACATGCCATGGAAAGCAAGATACGCGGTATAAAACATGCCACTGGCTGTAGTGATTCGCATGAAGAACCTCGCAGCTTCACGGCCCTCGTCACCTCTCCTGTGGACCTTTGAGATGACACAGAAGAGCGTTCTCTGCATCAAAGCATACCCACCTACCGCCAAATCCGGATCAATGAGACGATCTGGTTCTACAAAAAGGTCAACAGTCGTTGAACAACAAGTCGCGAGACTATCGGGGAGCTGACTTGCCCCACGGAAGCTCGACTACTGTTTATTGCTCATTTCCAGATTCCTTCTCTTCAAAATTATGCTGCTGAGCTCGAAATAGCCAAGGACCACCCAAGCTTTGTCAATTTCTCCCTGGGATGAATTACAATAACTGGGTTTCAAACATCACCGATGTTGGTCTGAGGATATCTGGACCGAAAACCCTTCTGGATCGGAACCCTTTAAACAACAATCTCAAAAAATTACCTGGGGTTGAATCGTTGTTCACGTTGCAAAACACCCAACATCAAATTATTCAATTCAATCGCTTCGGGCAAGATCACGTCACTCCAAGACCAAAACAAATTTCAACTACTCTAAGGATAATGGTTTTCTTCCATTGCAATGCTAGTTACAGGATTGAAGGCGAGCAACGAGAAGAGTCTAGTGAGTCGTCCATGAGGACAATGTTACTAAATGCATAGTTCATGGTTTCCCCCACAAACAAATAAGCACCCAGGCACCAGGAACAGATTCGAGATGCCAAACGACAAACCCTCCGCAACAACATGAAATAACGCGCCGCAAAATAAACAGAATGAGTGGCTCCACAAAAGAACACTATTACTAGCCCTCATTTTGAAGCCTTTCCGTTGCAGCGACTTTAAAGGAAATAAAATCAAATAATGCGCCTTTTCTGAAAATGTCTTCTGATATCACCGGACGATCCAACGCAGAGATGTCGAGGATTATTGAAAATCGACGGAATCCAAACTCGGGCGCGGTTGGGGTGCCGGCAAGATGACAAAGGCCCGCTGGCCAGAATGATCAAGCTAGCGAGTTTGAAATGGAAAGGAAAATGGGGTTTTTTGAATCCGTCAAATGGTATTCAATCGATGGAGTCAAAAGAAAGCAAGACGATTTGTTGGCAGGCTCGTAGCTGCTACCTCCCATATCAGCTTAGTAGAACGACTCAAGATCAAAGTCAAAGGGACCGTCTGGAGGAAAAGCATCCCACATGTTGGAGTTGAAGCAATTTGCGATCCCAACATTCTCGGCTGGTGTTCTTGCCATATCTGCGAGATCAGAGAACTGGCTTGGCGGGGATGGGCTAGGCATATGAGCGGACTCGTTTTGCTGAGGCAACAAATGTTGGTTTGGATAGAAGACGGTTTCAGTGACAGGGTTTGCCTCATACCCACTTCTCATACTGTTCTCACCTGCCATCGTTCCATCATTAGCCCAAGAAGGCAATTGGTGGGGAAATTGCTCGGTCAGCATTAGGTCAAAAGCATCGTCAAGTTCGCCAATTCCTCCGTGGAACCCTGATACTTCTTGATGAACGTAACTACCAGATATACCCTCAAGAAAGTTGCCTTGTTGGAAGTCCGACTTGGTCATAGCAGACTGTTCAGGAGAAGCCGAAACAGTACGAGTCTTTGCTGTTTTACTACCCATGGTCGCGGTAGTCTTATCGTCGAATTTGCTCGCATTTAAAGTAAGCTCGTCAGTACCCCGAATGATGACAGAGTTTCTGTCTTCCTTGACGCTGCCGTCGATTAATCCAACCAGATGGTTGACAGCGGTCTTTGGGGGTGCACTGTCAGGAAACTGTTGCAGAGAGCTTGGGCTCAGTTTGAATTTCATGTGCCTACCAGTTGCTGGTGGAGTTTGAGGGGTAGTATTTGCCTTGGCCGGTGTCGCAGGCTCGGGACTCATCGCCAAAGTTTCCATAGAGTTGTCTTCCTTGGTAGAACTCTCGCTATCAGACTGAGGCTCGACTTTAATGGGTTTTCGGACTCGAGTGGGCTTGCGCACGTGTCGTGCTCGCTTGGAAGCCTTTGGATTATATTCAGCGTCTGAGTCAAGATCGGCTGGGTCAACATCTTCGTCAGACTCGACACTTTCTGGCGAGCCTTGAGCTCTGCTGCGAGAATGCTTCTTGCCAGTTGTAGAAACCTTAATTCCTGGACCAGCCTCACCCCCAGAAGCGTCGCGAGGGTTCTTGACGGCCTTGGATGCCTCGTTCTTCTCACGTCTTGCATTGTTACTGCTGCCATCACTTTGGCGTTCTGGCGTATGCTTATACTCGGTAGCCTTCTTCTCGATATCTGCAGCACTTGCCCCATCTTGGATAGCCTTCTCGAGCCAAGCCTGAGCATGGCGCTTGACTTCAACCTCGATCTTACGGTATTGTCCAGAGCCACGAACGATACTTGGGTCGATCAGGCTTTCGGAGCGGTTCGCGTGAGGATCAGGCCAGAGGACAATCTGATTTGGGCCTTGCGGAGTCTTGCGAACGTACCCTCGAATATTGTAATGCTCAGATATGGGGCCCGACTTGCCAGGAAGTGGGGGAACCATATGACCTTCACGCAACAAATGCTTACGCGACTTCATTAGGTGTTGCAGAGCGGCTTGTCCACTGGAACCTGGAGACAAACGGTGAACAACCTTAGCCCATGGGAGCGCAATTCCTTCACGTTGACACTCGTACTGTAGATGAAGGAGCAGCTTTTCCATCATCCGGGGTTCTACAGAGGGAAGCAGTAAGCATTGGAAATCTGGGAGCACATTTAACATTTAACGACTTACTGTGCCAGGGGACTAATTGTCTGCCAATAAAACGACCATTCTTATCTGGAGTGTCGTACTTTTGCCACTTCTTTCGTTGCTCAACGGGAATCGACCATGGGCTCGGTTCATCGCGATTATCTTGGCTGGGATCGAGCAACGGGTATGAATTGTCTTCCCCTTCGCCTTCGTCTTCGTCGCTGGACGCCTCAAGTTCATAGTCTTCTTCGCCCAATTCACTATCGGCAAACTCAACATTGACTGTTGAAATGGTACCAGTGGGCTTGTGTTTCATCATAGGTTCAGCACCAGCCTTCTTGTTGCCAACGTTCTCCATCATTGATTTGACTTTAGGCTTCTTATTGGTTGCTAGTGGACTTGTCAGTATTTACGTACTTCGAAAGTTTTGCTTCAGCACTTTTCAAGTCGCTTACCATTGTTGGTCTTAGTAGACTTTGAGGTCTTCGCCTTGCTTACTTGCTTGGTCACTCTGCCTGAAGCAACCTTTGCATTCGAAGTTGGGGTCGTGGTGTTACTACCATTGGTCCAGCTATCGAGAGTGCCTTGAGTAGGCTTCAACGGACGACTCAATACAGGAAGGGCTTTCTTGGGTTTGTTCATCGTGCCAGAGTATTGAGGCAGTGACGAGTTGTCGAGTGTGATAGTACGATTCTGGATCGACGATATGTTAGCAACCATTATAAGAAGCTCATTTTGACTGGAGAAAAGCACTTGGTAAATGAAAAAGAGGCTTCGGTTAAATGAGTGGTGGGAAAATGAAAAAGTACATTGACGTTTCTTCTCGCTTCGGACAAAGAAATGGCCAACTGGACCTGCCCTACCACCGCAATGATCGAGAATACCAGAATTTGGGGGAATTTCATTTTACCAGATGACAGCTCTGGTACGGCACCGGGCTGTATACTTGACAAACGTCGAGTCTTGCGACAGGACTGGGGGAAGATTGTCGTGGAGGTGGGGGTAGGAGGCACGATTTCAAGCCGTGCAAACTGGGTCGCTCGCAACAAAGCTTGGTAGCTTTGACTCTCAAGGCTATTTCAGAGAGACTGTGTTGTCGCTTTGCATTTGGGGAAGGTGTGTTGTGGTGCTTGGAGGTACAGAGCCCCGCTTTTTGCCAAGTGGCCTCGAGGTTGCTATCCACCAATTTTGAAGATCGCGACGAGGCCACTGGCGACGGGAAGAAAGGTTGCCAACCTGAAGAGGGGAAGCTTGTGATAGAGGGTAGGGGGTTGATTGAGGATTGATTGCGGAGTTATGGATGGAAGGTGTGCGCGAGTGCTTGCGCTTGTTTCTTGAAGCATTGCAGGGCCCCGAGGTTGCTGCTCACAGATTGCGAGTACCTCGACGAAGCTACAAGCGACTACGGGAGAAGCCGACAACGAGAACAGCAAGCTTGCGGTAGGAATGAACGTGGGTTGATTGTAGGAATATGTGCAGGAGTGTATGGGCTTTGAAGTGTTGCGACGACCTTGAGGATCCACCGCGACGCCTCGAGACTTCGAGGCAAGCAAGATAGGTGACTGATAACTCGCGCGATGGTGTTTGGGCATGGAGAAAAGAGGGAACGTACCTGAGAGGTTTGTAGCAGTGATAGAGGGACTCTATGTGCTCAATTGGCGTGGTGTGGTGGTGCAATTCCAAGATGTTGCTTGATCGCTCTCCCGCAAGGCTCAATTAATCTTGGATATGGAGGGGGAGAAAGAAGGGGAGGAGGGTTGTCAGGACAATAAGGATATGATCAAGTGCCTTTCCGTGCCGAAACGCGGAGAAATTCGGATTTCGGAATCCAGATCGGCCCGGACCACACCACTAGCGCTGCCGGTTGATAGCTCAAGAGCTCCTGCCTTGTGCGATGGACAAGGATGCCAGTACTAGCGATTGAGAGCTGTGAAAGATAGCGAATAATAGAGGGGGTTGGGATAAAGGCTTCCAAATGACGTGCGTTCACAAGACCTCAAAGAGGGAGTCTAGATATGTCGTTGAAGACCACCTTTGACCACCTTTTGATTCCTGATCAGGCGCTTGCAGTTCTGCTTGGGTGGTGGAGGTTTGCTTTTCTGGTTAAGATAATAAATATGAAGCGAATGAAGGAAGTCTATGGTGTAGAGACTCGCGTGTCGTATCAGAAGGTTGTATGCGGCATATTGATGGTATGCAGAGTTGGATAGTTGATATTGAAGAGGAAGAGGAAGGAGAATTGTTGAAGAGTTGGAGAGTTGAAGAGTTGGAGAGTTGAAGAGTTGGAGAGTTGAAGAGTTGGAGAGTTGGAGAGTTGAAGAGTTGGAGAGTTGAAGAGTTGAAGAATTGAAAAGTAAGAATACCACAGAAAGAGGAGGCTGGGGATCCTTGAATAGTTTTTTCAGCTTTCGCTAGCCACTACGACAAAAGTTGCCTAATATAGGAAGTGAATACAAAGTAAGTGGAGATTTTCGGGGACATATGAGCGAAAATGGGGGTAGCAGGGCGATAAAGCAGTTCTATCAAATGGTCTAACTTCCAATTAGATCTCTTGAAGAGATTTTCAGAGAAGCGGGGGTACTATTTATATAGGTCTACAGGTTCAAGTGAATTCTTGAAGCTTTTGCTCAAGATATCTGCTTGAAGAAAAGAGAAAATCTCCTCCTTGAGGGAAAAACCGTACTGGGCCCATCTATGTTCTTTTTCCCAAAACCTTTGATAGCAGCATTATTGTTACGATCAAATGGAAGTGGGCTGAGTCTCTATCCATATATACCTTGAAGAGTTCTTTCAACTCAGCTCAAAGACATATAGGCTGGCACACCAGCATTTGTATTCAAGAGATCAAACCATGCTTAAGCTCTTTACAGAGACAAGCATCTTGACAATCTTTGACATGATCAACTTAGACACCCCAAAGTTCCCAAACATCAAACTATCTCCGATTCTGTTATGAAACAAAATAGCCAATGTGTATCCCTATACATGTGTGACATTCGTGTCATCCGTAAATACTCTGTACAATATGTATGTGTATCTGCGTGGGTCGGCGAACAAGGAAGTATCAAAAAACAGAAATTCGTAAATCTGTTGATAACCAACGCTGGGAGAGAAAGCGTTATTCGTTCATCTCAGCCCTGACAATTATATTAGCAAAGTTCGTGCCTTGGAGTGTGTTGTAGTTCACTGTCTTCTTGAGAATAGCTCAGTAATCCACTGGTTTAATCTCTTGTAGTCGTGCTTGTGCTGGCCTGAGACTCCTTCTTTAGTGGTGGCAGGTAGTCAAAGTCGCCCAGCCCTTCCATCTCAAATCCCCCATCGATGTATCCTGACCTGGTATACTCATTCTTATGCTCTGATACTACCTCATTCAACCGACTGAGGCTCCAGCCCTTTTTGAACCTGTCGTGGAGAGCTGGGGATTCGAATCCGCCAGCAATCCATAAGTGCCTATCCTCTGTAACTTCGGGGAAGGCAGTATCATCGTCTTTGCAGAAGTGTATGTAGGGTGCAAGCTCCTTGGATTTGTGGAATCTGACGCGTCTTCGTCTGGTCCGGCACAGAATCTGCTTCTTTTGTCGAATAGGTCGGGCAGGTTGCACGATCATGAGACTCTCCGTTGACTCGCATCTTGCCGGTTGATCATGTTTGTGTGCGGTCTGGTATCCATGGCATATTTGGGGTCGCTCAAGTTGAATATACCTCCTCCTGTACTTTCTCGCTTTGTGTTTCGTGTTGGCAATTCCTTGCAACATAGATGGGATGGAGGGGATGGATGTGATGACTCGCTTAATATTGTAGAGAATTCCGAGCCCTTTTTCGTCGGCTCGGTACTCAATCGACTCTTTTGCTGACATGCAATCTGGTTTCTTTGTGCCAGCTTTCCCCTTTTTGGCGGTCTGGCTGGCGAGATATTCTTTGAGTGTAAGCACATCGGTTTTTGTATATCGAGAATATTTCGACTTCATAACTCTGCTGAGGCTTCGCACCAGGGTCGCATGGCCTGATGGTCGTCGCTCTCGCGGCAAGATCATGGTCTGTTGAGCTGGACGGACGTCAACAATCCGAATATGGACTCTTTCGTATGGTAAAGCTGCGGCGGTCCGGAATGAAAGGAGGCTCTCAGAAGCAGAAGAGTGTTCTACGTCAGAATCATCTTCTAAGCCTTGATCGGTTGTTGTTTGATGAGATTCGAGCCATCTTCTGTACTCGGATCGTTCGGTGGAGCTGGCAAACGAGCTTCTGCCACCAACCCCAGCATCTTCGGCAAACCCATTGTGTGCAGCTTCATTTTCCTCTAGCCATCGTCCGTAGTTGGAAAGAGAAGATTTGCTTGCGGTGTGTTTTGGCTTTCTTGTTGCATTGAATCCCTTTGCTTTGCGTTCTCGTTGCCATGCTTCGAGATCAAACTTTTCAGAAGGAGTCAGAGAAATAATAGAACCGGTTTCGACTCTGGAGTCCAGTTTCTCTAAGCTTTGAAGCCTGGCACTTTGCTTCGCTACCCACCATTGTTCTCCTGATAGATCTTCTGCGTCTTGGCCATTTTCTAGGAAGGAGTTGTTTTGCTGTGGTTTCGATTAGTGTCTGAAAGTATTTTCTCGAGAGAGAGCATTTTGAAATTAGCAATGCCAAGTAGACATCTAGGTGTTGCGAGAATAAGTAACGAGGAATGAAAACAGCCAAAGCATCCGATCCTTTCAGTTTTGCTCGTTGATCCATAAATCAATATTGAAGTGACGGGAGTCAGAAACGTAAGATTACGCTGCTGGACCGCTGTTGTGAGACTTACAAATTGTTCTGGTGTGACTGGAATTCCATATTTGGTCTTTCCCAAGATAGTCTCTCCTTCGATATAAACTGGATGTGGAGGTTTATGCGCTTTTGGTTGGAATGGGACTTTATCGCAAACATGTGGTCTACTATTGTCAGCGGGAGATACATGATTGGAACGAGACCAAATATTCAACTCACGTAATGCCCGAATCCTCCCAAGGGTCTCGCTGGACCTTGTATTCCTCGCGTTCCTCGTGTTCGTATGGTCTCTCTGCTTGAAGCCATTGCAATAAAGCAGGAAAGGATGTTTGGGCTTCTATAGCTAGTTCTTGTAAGCTATGTCCACTCATCTTGCTCTAGGAGTGGAGTTTAGAATTGTTGTAGTCTGTTTGATGGGAAAGTGTCCTATCTGTCGTATGATTGTGATGGGAGATGAAATGTTATTACTAAAGAAATGACTGTCGGTGAATTAGAGCTCTGATCTGTAAGCGAAGTATGAAGTGATTGTTGGGCGCGGAGATAATGAATGGACTTGAAACGGCAGGTTGACGCGGATATATTTTCCACCTTGATGGTCTGATGCGGAGTCCACACTGAATCCCGTTGAGACTGGCTACCTTTGCGTAGAAATTGTCAATAAAACCTTCTTGCTACAAAGGAGCAATCGGTATGAGAATTAGAACTGAATATAAGTCTGACAGGCATAGTTTCAAGTCATAAAGATTAGATTGTTTTGAGAAGCTTGTTTTGTGATTGCTGGCTGTTGGCCAAAGAGGCGTAAAGTGAAATCTCTCTTACCGAGATTGCTATCTATCCACAAATAAACGATACAGAGAACTCGGCAATAGTATATCTGGCCCATCTAGTTGCAGATCTCGAAGAACTGAAGGGGGTTTGTGACGTGTATACGTTCCTTTGGCTGCTGACATGGAGACTTGGACTCGAAATCTGTGCTGGGAATAGTTTTATTCACAAATTAGGAAGGAGGCTCAAAATAGCTTCATTTCTGACCAACTTCACCATTTGCCACTGGACACTGAAAGATACATGTTTGGGGTCTCTAAACTTTTGGGATACGGAGGGGCTTGCCAAAGAGCATCAGATTGATGTGACTTGTTCAAGCCGTAATTTCTGATTCAATTGGCTTGGGTTGTTACCAGCATCTTCGACACTTCAAACACTTTGCTCATATAGCTTACAAGATAATAATTCACCGCTCTAAAAGTAGCAGAACATGGCTGAGATTTTTAAGTGAGTTTAACAGTGGCTTGATAGGCTTGAAGGTTGGGTTTGACACTCTCTATTGATAGATTGAACAATCCATCCCTTCAGGCTGTTAAGATATTCCCCCTCCGGCACCGTGAAGTAGTGAGCAGCGTCTCAGCCAGATTCCTCCCTCCAGCATCCCAGTTGTTGTTGTCATTCCAATATATCATAATGGGAACCTTTTATGCTGATTCGGATTCAAGACTCACTCATTTTGGACCAAGTCTTACATTATTACCCTGCTTCAAGAATGATGAAGTCCCTGATTTTGTGCTATATTGATGGCGTTGAAGAGGCTGTTTTAGAAAGAAAATGCATTTATTTAATCTTCCAAATTTCACGCTCTTTTAAGATAAGCTTAGAATAACGAGAGATCCATTTGTTATTGCTCATAACAATACCAATCAATGTTTTGGTATAAAATCTCCTCTTATTCAAGACTTGGTACAACAAGGCTAACTACCAGTGTATGATGACAATTTTCAACTCAAACTGGCTGCGGGACTGTGTTAGGGGATAGCTATCTCCAGCTTCATCCCTTCACAATGGTCCAGCTAACTTGGAAGGATCACACATCTTTACTCTGCACCACTTTATCACGGAAACACCCCCTGGGATTATCAAATTCCTTTCTTCAAGGGAATCATATATGTAAGATTACAGTACTGGTGAAATCGTGCAGAATATCCATATCACGCAACTATTTCTCATGAACCAATGTCAGATATAAAAAGCAAACGCAGAGAAGTGACGGAAAAGTACAGTAGTTGCTGAACAAAACAATGGACTCCTGTAACTTTGAAAGACAGAGCATCATGCTTTCAGATATAGAGTTATATTATAGGGAAAGAAAAAAGGGAAAGATTAGGTGATAGTGTCTCTACACTTAGAACGCAGACTTGAAGGTGTAGGTATTTGGTTCTTGCCCCAGCTCTGTTGTTAAGATTGGCTTTCAGAGACAGGAAGCCCACAACCAGTCTGTCAACTCAAGATATATACATGGAGACAATAGTAAGGCGTTAATCAATCTTCTCGCTATTGTGTTGTTTCTTTGGGGATCTCAATGAAGTGAAATCTTAAATTCAGTACAACAGAGCTGTTAATGATGTTGAGTCCGTGAATATGGCCATAAAATCAAAGCTCAACTCTATCAGAAATTTATCCTTTGACTTGTTGATAACAAGAACATTCCATCAAAAACAGATTATCGCATTTCTTACCACAGAACGACTAGAAGCTTTCTGAAATTTAGCTCCAATCTCAAGGCTTGTAAAGGTTCTGTGCAACTGATTTTAGTTATGATTATCTCTATTAATAAGGGCTCATTCACGGTAACTCTTCTAGCAAGGATGATGAGTCACAATTATGACTAGCTCAAAGACAGTAGGAAGTGGGGTATCAAATTCACGGTTACACTATGCTACCACGATTGATGCTTTAAGAGTCACCCAAGGCCAGGAAAATAAACACCTAAGGTACTGACATACCTACACAAAGATTCACACACTCAACCACCTTTCTTTGAGCATGCCCATTTGTGTGAAAGAGAGTCGCCAAAGGTATCCCAACTTCTAGTCACACAAATAATCCACTACCGGTATACTTCAGAATTATGAATGATAAGGACTGTATCAAGTCACTAGAGCTGTATTTTGAGCTTTCGTAGATTATGTGAAGCGAACCCAACAAAGTCATACTGTCATTCCCTGAATACCTGACACGAAGGAATGTTTGTACTGAAGACAAGCCAGAAAACCCAAGTCTATGAAAGGCAAAATCTCTGGTTCACTCTGTGGTCTCCAGTTCACAGAGTGAAGTCAAGCACATGTTTATCCTGGACCTTTTGAGACTAAAATTTTCATTTTCTCATTTATATGTTCTCTCCACATTTTATGCTGATATACATTTCTGGTTCTATATCTTGCTGCAAGTCCTCATCAGCACGTTCGAATAATAATTGAGACTGTTATCAGTGTTTGCTGTTTCTTATTGTTTAGATTCATGGTTCTATTCTTTATATAGGGCGAAGTTCCCGGACCTGGAGAAGCAAGTACAGATTCCAGATGCTCGCCACTTGGGTATAGAAATACTTCAACCCTCTACGTTGAAGTGGAGACATCGTCATTGAGCCTCAATCAACGACTTATAGTAATCGGAAAACTTGAAGCATATCAAAGGGACTAATACACTTGGTAAGAATCATCCATACCCAGAAGGCTCTATGGCACTCGTGGTATGTTATTCCAGCATACTGTATATTTGAGATCCCCCTTCCACGGTGTGACGACTTGATCAAGATCAGTCAATACGTTGTGACGTCTGCCACAGAAATCTTTCTAAAGCAGCTATGGTCTCTGACTCTTGAACATATATGCATTATTAGTCTACTTGCAAGATTATCATAATTATAGGTCTCTGTTCCACTACCTATATGAGGAAATCGTTCTTGAAATCCTGGAACAATTGATCCGAACAGTTCAAGGAGTTGAAATCACGAAGATAAATGACATCTGTTTATTCCAGGCTTCTCGTGTAGTTGGCCTGATGATGCGGGGATTTCTGGGATACCACCAACGTCATTTCCACTCAAGTGTATGATCTGACTATCGCTGCCACCTACGCAGCCGGATAACAACGCCATTATCGCACAGTGGCCCGCTGCTCTGAACAGCGTATTCTAGTCAAGTAACTCTATGGCGATTTGCTGAGAGAAATACTTATGGCCTCTACCGTAAGGGTACGGAAGTGGTTGAGGAAAGAGAGACTGGCAGTAGTCACAGCTGCCACGTTGCCCCACATCCACGCCTCCCATTGGCCCGGCCCCGCCATCGGCAAAACACAAACTAAACGAGCCAATCACAGCGCTCCAAAACCCCACAATCCATATTCAATTCCAAATAAGAAAAGCAGCATCGTCAATCAACAAGTCTCTTGCCCAGCTGGTGCGATGGTGGCATCGACCACACGCTGGGGTCAACTCTGGGAGTGCTCGCAGACTTGTGCCTAGGCCTACCCGGTGTGGTAGGGGTCAGCTCTGGGAGCCCGGGAATGATTGCGGAGGATTTTGGGATTTTAGAAAGCCAACTGCTGGCTTTCAGAGGGACAACTGCTGTCCCTCGACATCTGTAATAACCGGCTACTCTTAGGAGTAGTGTCTGTGTTCCCTGAGACCCCGCTGGGGGTCCATAAGGTTTTGCTGTTTTGATGGTTGAGCTCTATTCTTTTTTCCCATCAAGATTCTTGGGTGCGTGGCCGAAGTATCATAGAGCATGTTTGCTGTGGTTTTTACTGTGATTTGGTGGCTGAATCTTGGTGTCGAGATTTGTATATAGTTATGGTCTTTTGGGTGGCAACTAAATTTGAGCTTTCGCTGCGCAGTGAGGTCTGCCGCAGTCGCAGCTCAAATTTGAACTGGATGCTAGAGGGATAGCGAAGACCATTTTCACATTAGCTCTATCTTTGTTTCTTTTCACACATTACGTTGTGTAGGGTTTTTATTTACATATCTCAGTCCTTGTCCTCACTAGTATTGTTATCCTCACTAGAAGCATGCCTCGCTTAGCAGTCACCTGATACCCCTTTTCCTCACCTTTGAAATATGTAAAAATGCAAAAGTTGAAGAACAGGGTAGCAACGCTTAACCAGAGATATCACAATGTCTCAAGTAAAACCTGGGTGCCCAGTTTGGTGAATAACGAGTATGGATACTTCTAGCTTCTGCACAAGTTTGATGTTGATGGTGTGATATCCGCTGGGTGAACGATGCGGACAGTGAATCAATTCATCTATTAAAGTGAAGGGCATACGTGAATATTTATTGTGGTAATAATGGTTGGATATCCCACTTAAGACTCTTCTATGAGAGAATCTCTCACTAGAAATTCTCACTGCGACGTATCTGCAACATATCACGTTTCAAGAGGAGTGGTTATTTTATCTGAGTTTATTCGTATGTATCAAGGACTACCTCCGAGATCATGTCTAGAACAAGTAATTGAGCTTCTGCGAAGGTTCTCGTGCAGAGCGTCGCTCAAGAAATAAGTACCGAAACCAAGGAAAATCCATAGACTCGACGAGAGTACCCTGTAAAGAGGGAAAAAGCAACGGTGAAAAATAAACACAAACTGGGGAAGAAACAAGCAGAAAGAAATTGCCTTTTGATGAATGATTCCAGACCTTCAATGAGAATTCCATGCCTGCCTGACTGTCAATATCCCATGTATCAGCACATCTCAATATCTCCCATTCCTTGCCATCTGCATTTATATTCGTTCCAGCGCCAGTTTTGGTCTACTCAACATATCCTGCCAGTATTCCTTCAATTTGCGTCCAGCTTACTCGAGAACGACGGGGTTGTCCGAGAGTCCAGTGGAGGAAAATGGCGAAAATTGCGAGTTGCGGAAGACTTGCGAAGCCATTTGTGATCGTGGAACAGGAGCTAGGATGACGCGGTCATTGCTGGGGACAACTGGAGCTTGCAATTGAATGTTACTTTGGATACCTGGAGCAAAAAGGCCCAAAGGGTCGGAATCAGGGTATGAGTTGAGACCATTAAAGCTGCTGCTGAAGATGGAATGCTCATCGGTGGGGGAAGTGTTTCTGCCAAAGCTGCCATAATCACCTGACGTGAAGTCAAAATCACGAGCGCTCGAGAAGGAGGCGTCACTGAAGCTTTGGGATCCGGACTGAGTAGGGTAGAATTGCATGAGATCGGCCGCCTCTTCAAGAGGGATTGGGGATGAGGTCATGATGGCAGACTTGGCGGCATCCTTCTCGGATTTGACTGATTGAGTTGCGATGCGTGCTAGGTTCTTCTTCTTCTCAGATTTGACGATGGAAGTTTGGGTCATGTCTCCGAAGTTCTCGTCGTCATCTCCGCCATTGTTTCCGTCCTCTTCAAGGTCCGCAAGCTTGCGTTTCTTGTTGCCTGGTGTGGAATCCTTGCGCTCTGGCTTTGACTTGGTCGGTGTGACTGGCTTCGTATTTGTAGAGTTGGAACTGATGCCATGAGCTCGCATGAGACGTTCGTAGCGCTTTGCACTATTTCAGTTCATTGGCGTTAGCAAATCCATGAAAGTGATGCGCATTCTGGATAAAGCATCGCGAAATGCCCACAAAAGCGCAGGAGAGGATAGGGAGATCGAGGTGTCAATCTACACTTACGCTGCTCCCTTGGTGCAAATGCCACACTCCTTTGCTACTTGACCAAAATCAACCTGCCAGGTATTAGCGAGGGAAGGAAGGGAAGGTGAATCAACGTCGCAGCTTCATCTTACCTTGCCATTGTTGCTATATCTAATACAGCTGATCAGGAATTTGAATTGTTCCTCGTTGGAAGCGGGAGCCATGATGGTCAACCTAGCAAAGCTGGTGTTGTGGTCAAGGTTGTTGATGTGTTTAGGTCTTAAGTCCCAGAGTTCTGGTGTGGAGATTGATCAGGTTGTGTGGTCACTTGATTGGTTCGGCTGCTGCCGCTCCTGCCTGGTGGAAAAGGCTGCTGGATAGTGCCTTGAAATCTGGAGAGGGGTTGAAGGCGAAGAATCTGTCAAGTAACATTCACTTTGGACTGCTGTGTGGCTAAAAGAGGGGTAATGTAGACTGAGCCTTGACTTCACCCAAATTTCAATCTGGCAAGACTTTGGATGAGAGTGGATGACGTTAGCTTTATGAGTAAGTGGGCAAAGAGTTCTCTAAAGCTGTCATGAAGGGTCTTTTGGCGGATTGACTTCAGCTTGCAAAGATAGCTGGGGTCTTTTGGTTTTGTCTCATTCAAAATAAAGAACTTAGTTACTGACTGCGGTACATTGCAGGTAAAGAGGTAATTATTGTTAGGGCAAACCTCGCTTGTTTCAGAGCAAAGATCACTATAGTAATTGAGAATTCGTTCATCGTTGTATATATGACCAGAAGAGATGCTGGGTGATCTGACAGCGCTGTGGCAGTTGTTCAATCATCTGAAGGAGTAAGGATATTTGACTTGCCTGGACTCCTATTTCAAAGGTTACAATATCCCATTTGTGCAAATAATTCGGAAGGGCATCTTCCAACTTCAGTATGCTCACAAGGTGGTGTGCCCAATAAGCAGGTAAGACTACCTACAGTATAAACAACGCCCAAGTGGTTGAAAACCAGAATTCTATGTGTCAGACTTCCCCTCACTTCTGCCGTAGCTTATGATAGGTACGCCAGGTGGTATTATCGCCATTTCGTGGATTTGATAGGCTTACTTGAAGAGAAGATAATCAGAAATAAGATTCTTCTTAAAAAGGTAGGTCCCTGAAGTACTGACGAGAACTCTTCCGCATACTTGCCATGCCGGGAAATGTTTTTACTATAGATGGAATCAATCACAAAGCTGAATCATTGGAAGCATCATATTTTGTCAATGGGAATCTGATTTTACTATTGGATCTGAAGCTCTATCGCCAATGAGTTTCGTTCTCAGTGTGCAAAGAATCCCCCTTCCACAAATAAAATTCCATATTCTCCGATATCAATCCCGAGGTCATCGTAATCACCAGATTTCAGAAATGGCAATGAGACGCTACCGAAAAATTGCTGATAAACATCAAACGTTGTAGTATCGTGCAATTATTCGGCATCGAAGTCTAAAAGCATACCACAATTAGCAAGAAGTACTTGAACGATCTGGGCAACCAACGGCGAAGGTTGCTGTACTGCCAGACATTATTGGGACAAAGGAAGCGATGAATTGGATCGAGAGATGGCAGAGTTGAAAGTAGTAGGGGTTGACTTACCAAGCTTCATGTCCTCATCGGGATGAGACTCAATAGCATCAGCCTCATCGTTCATTTCGGCCTTGACTGCCTTTCCCTTTGGAGCCGATGTGGCCTTCTTAGGGGTACTCTTGGCGCCGACCTTGCGCGGCTTTGAAGGAGTCTTCTTTGGGGTAGCGGGAGCAGATTCATCACCAGTGGCGGTAGATGAAGAGGCAACAGCACCTGGCGGGGCATTCTTCTTCAACTTGTCGAATAATTTCTTGCAAGCAGAGCGAGCATTGCGTGCGTACTTCTGGCCAACCAACGGGGCGACCTCCTCGAAGTTAACCTATAGACACATGTTAGCTTCTAAGTGCCGAGATCGAAGGACTGCCTATCCGCTTGAAACCCAATTGGCAGTAGGAAAGGCTTCAGATCCAACCAAAGGCAATTCCTAGTTAAAAGCGAAAGATTGAAGATGAAGTGATGGAAAGTGAACTTACGTTAGGGACGTCTCCCATCATTGAGACGACCACAGCCAACATTTGAGTCTCCTTCGGAGTCAACGAGCTGATTACTCCCCCGGCAGTGTTGTTGCCAGAAAGAGCATCTTCCTCGGCGGGTGGTGCCATGGTGATTGCTGGACGTGGAGAAAAGCTGGTGGTTGGTAGTTGGTCAGCGTTGTCCTCGATATTGACAGGATGGACGCGGCGCGGAAACAAGGCGGTTCTGCCAAAGGGAAAAGGAGCGCGGGGAAGAAGAGAAAGATGGGCATTGTGTAGAACTTACTGTATTTGGTATGAGTGACTTGGAGTTGGGAACTGACCGCGTTGGAGTTGTCGATGTTGGAAGAGTGAGTGGATGGATGGTGGTCGAGTTGGATTGAAGACAACAGACTCGGAAGATGAAGACGGAGACGAAGACGAAGACGAAGACGAAGCTTGTAAATACTGCACTGGGCGGCGGGCAGCGGGCAGCGGGGCGAATGCAGCAGGTGATCGTTGGTCGGTTGGCATGGCAAGAGCCGCCAGGTGCTAGTTTCTACCAGCTCCTGCCGTTTTGGCAGCTCCTGGCTCCTGGCTCCTGCCAGCTGGAGCGTTGCCAACACCAACCTGGAAAGGTCAACGCACCCGTACATCAACTAGAATCGTCATATATATTGCACATTCGAGGTGTGATAGACTGCGGCACTGCCTTGCCGATTACCTTGTACATCATGCACCCTCCGTGATGCAAGAATCCGCTGGTGTAGGTGGTGTAGGTGGTGTAGGTACAGCGTGGTGCATGTCAAGGCAGCCTCATGCAGACGTCCGTATGCAGCTGCAACTGCAGCACCTCAACTCGCCTTCCACCGAGTCAGCTACTACATGGAGAAAACCTCCAGGCTAGTACTGCTTCCAGCCACCTCAAGAACTTGAAGTGTCCTGTTCTTCGTCAGTGACGGATCAATCGTCGAGGGGAATGAGGGCGGGATAGACGAAATGGGCAAGTGCCGAGACGTCAGTTCGCTTATTATATATCACAAGTGGGATAGAGAGAGACTGGACTTATTAATGACGGTTGAAGTTTAAGATTGATTCCACTTTCGTATCTAAGTCAACCCTCGATATCCGTGTGCAAATCTCCTCAAGGAAACACCATCAATGAGTAAGCATGACCATAGCGTCGAAGACCTCAATAACTATCACCTCCGTCCAACCATGAACCTCAGTCCCCATGCCAATAAGAACAGAGAAACGTCATCTCAGGACAAGGACATCCGAGACAACTATGAGTAAAATCCGAACGATGGGGTTCCTTCAATCTTCCTCTTCTTCCGGGTCTGCGAAAGGTTTCGTGTCAGTTTATACATATACGGGTGTAATAGGGAACGGGCATTGATACTTACCCTTCATCTCCTCGTCGGCGTCGGCGTCGGCCTCAACCTCTGCCTCTGCCTCCTCCTCAGACTCAACAACCTTCTTCTTTGCCTTTCCTTTGGCGGCGGGCTTCTTGGTTGCTGAACCCTTCTTAGCGGCAGGCTCCTTCTTGGTTACCGACTCCTTCTTGGCTGGTGCCTTGGCCTTGACAACCTTGGCTGGAGAAGCAGCGGTGCCTGCAGCACTACCACCCTTTGATGTGCCGAAAGGCAGATTGTATTTCTTCTTCAAGGTAGAAATACGATTTTGGACAGAGCGAGGATTATCATAACCCAAGTCTTTCGCAACGCCGGTGGAATCAATCTGCAAGCGACAAGTGTTAGCCGAGTCATCTCGAGTGAGTTCCAGATATCCTTTGAAGTCGTCTGGAGAAGCGGAGACCCATTTCATGATTCGCAAACAAATCGAGTGGTTTGAGCGACGGCTAAGTTGGAAAACTGGATTGAAAAGAAATCAGTGGAACTTACTGTGACATTGCCGCCGTTGGCATTTTGAAGGCACGCGATGAGAAACTCGACATCCTTTGGATTCATTCCTGCGGCATCGCTCTTGGTATCCTTGCTGTCAGACATGTTTGTGATCGCAGTCTAAGACGATGGTGTCAGCGGGTATCGCGAGTGCGAATGAATACACTTCACCGATGAGAGTATACATACCTGTTGGATGAAGGCTCGATGGTTTGTTTTGTGATGATGTTTCAATGAAGATGGTCTCTGGTTGTGATGTGTATGAGGAAAGGAAAAAGTGTTGTGTGCGAGGCAGCGGTCGAGTATTTGTAGGGGTGCATCCTCTGGTTCCCGCCAGCCACCAAGCTATCAAACACAACAAACACGTGCCCAAATGCATTACCCCCACTTCGTTTTGCACTTTCATTCAAATGGTTCACTGTACAAGCGCTATCTCATTATCATGAATAGCCTATAGGAGCCCATCCTTTTGGAAGGGGGCTGGTATCTACGAGTCCCCTGGGCTCATCGATGGGGTTCCATCCCTGTCATTATGACCTCCTGATGAGCTATTTCCTGTTTAGCGTCCTTGAGTTCTCGCTTCTTGTTGCTTGAAGTTCTTTGAAGAGTGGTTGTTGTAGGATTTAGAGTTTTCATAGCGTGGAGCACAGAAGAGATAGGGCATTGTTATCTACTCTCTGGAGCTTTCCGTCGTATTGCGTGCTTCAATATCTAGCAAGTTCTCGCGGATACCACCAGATTCGAAATTGAAGCTCGTGTGCTTGATTGTTACGTCGTTGAATTCACTTGCAAATTTGGATTTCCAGCCCACCATGAGAATATTCAGCCGCTTGACAAGGGATTCATGAACGCCAAACATGGTGACTCAGTTATCATCATATTTGAACAGTCATTAAGTGGATCTGCGACGAGGTGGATTGTTTTGGCTCTAAATTGTACAATGTTTTGCTTTCGTGGGGGTGTTGCTATGGGCTTGTAGGCAGCACAACCTCGCTGGGACCTACCACCATGCAGAATTTTCTACGTGTCAGACCCTGGTTCCCTCACATTTTCGATCTAGGCCTATCCTAGAGCTTGGATGAAGAGCCGCTAACCTTCTGGATTACACAATCTTCAGATATTTTGAAGTGTTGCCCTTGCAGGATAGTTGGCGTCATACTAGGACTTCATGGCTCCACCAAGACATCAAGAAATCCACGTTTTACTTTCGATCACATTTCACTTGATTGATACGTTTCAATTATTAAATGCAGAACCATGTGATTGCCATTTGACTACTGCGATTTCACTCATTCCCCTTGAGAAATCATGCCATGTTCACTGTAAAAGACTATGCACCAGCCAAGTCGCGCCATGAATATGAGGAGTTCAATCCCAGATATGATCCATCACCAGATATCCAACCCCAAGTCCACAGCGTGTAAGACCGTAATGTAACTCTGAAAAGAAGCGCCGTCGAGATCTCAAAATTCCGGAAAACCAGGAAGAAAAACGTCTGGCAATGCAATCAGTGACCACACAAGGAAGCGAGAGAAATGCAGAATAGGGTAGGAGAAACTTACAAAGCAAACTTCAAAGCTAGATGAGCTACCTTACTTTTGCTCATCCTTGACCTCGTCATCTTCTCCGGCGGCAATATCATCATCGGCCTCCTCTGGAGCATCGGCGAATTCATCTTCGTCGACGTCTTCTTTCTTTGCCACCTTACCCTTGGCTACAGCCTTCTTGCCTTTGCCAGTTGGTGCCTTGGGGGCTTTGGCTACCTTGCTCTTGGTATCAGCCTTGGGGGTCTTTGCCTTTGGTGCCTTTGCGGCATCCTTGGTCTTTGTTGCCTTTGGTGACTCGCTGGTCTCACCATCGCCTGCCTTCTTCTCACGGTCACGTCGGATCTGTCCCCAGCGAACCTTTGCACAGGATCCGGTCTTGTAATTGGCCTCGGCAGCAACCTTCTCCCAGTCAACCTACAGGTTCTAAGTTAGCACATTAATAAAATAGTCAACTGTTTGAAGTATGGTAGATGAAGGTGGAGCAGAAGCGACAAATGCTGTAAAGCAAAAGGTCATCAACACTTCAAAGTGTCTGATGGGAGAAAGAATTACAGTCAATCAGAAATTGCAAATCACTTACGTCCTTCGTCAACTTTGAATCCTTCATATTATTTAGGATTGCGAAGAATAGTTGAGCCTCCTTGCCGATCTTGGTCTCAGACATTGTGTTCTGGTCACAGAATTAGCGTACGCGCGTAAAGCTTAAGGCAGAAGACAGAGGTCGATCTTGGAACGAACCTGTTGTTCGACGATAGTCTAAATAGAGGTCAGCAATTGTTCGCAGCCTGAGGGTTTGATTTGGTGTGGAAGGGTACTTGCCCTTGAGATACGGTGCGTGGTTGTGGAATGAGCGATCTGAAATGACTTCTCAGATGGCTGATGTGAAGAGGATGTCGATGGAGTTCTGATTTGGAAATCGCGCAGAGAATTTTCAGGGTCGCGGATGGTATTTGATTGTGGAAAATTTGGTGTTGTGTTGTGGAAATGAAAAGGTAGATCGAGGCAGTCGCACTAAAAAGTTTATCGGCGGGGAAACCTGCGCAAATGGTTACAAAATTGTGCCGAAATCACTCCATAGCCCCAGCCACCCAGCTTTGAATAAAGGAAACTATGACCCGAAGACCGAAAAGCAGCGATGTGATTTGTCAATACGTCCCAAGATCCAGGCAGCAGCGAGGTCACTTGAGCTCCTCATGTGCCCATTTTCTTGATATTCAAGCTTTGAAACACTTTTGCAGGCTGATAAGCCTCTGAGACTTTTTTTTGTTGATAAACAACCTGTCTATTTTCCTAGAGTACGCGTTTTTGATCTTTCACTGTTGTGAAAACAATTCAAAGTTTTGCATTTCGCCAAAGAAACCATTCTATCAAGCTTTGAAGTCTCCCCATATCAGTTATGTTGTATTGCATTAGATGTACAAGCTATGTGCTACAGTTTTGTATTCCTTCAAAGGTTCCAACAGAACTAAAGCACGTTGTCACTTCCATTCAAACGACAACACCTCATAGCGCTTTGAATGAAAAGAATAAGAATAATGAGCTGGAAAACCATGGATTCGTGTTCTGTGACTGCTGTAGTGTAATCATTTCTGCATATGACGCACCTAAAGATTGAGCATCTAAGGTGTGAATGCTTGACTGTGATGTCGTGAAAAGTGAAGAGGTTGACTGGTTCTCAGGCAGCAAGCGAGATCCGGCCCGATGGTTGGCCGGACCGGAAATAGGGGGGCCAGGGGCGGAAGCGAGAAGGTCACGTGATGTGCAATGGAACCTCAAGAAAGTGCGCAAACAAACATCCATTGCTTTCACAAATGATCTCTTTTTGATATTACAAATCTGAACATACGAAATAATCCGCATCAAGCTCTTCATGTCGAAGTACCCCACTATCGAGTCGAATATCCACGTTGGCCCACCACTTCCTCGTTTGCCTACCCACCCCCACGCCCTCAAAAACCGCTCGCGAGCTATGGACGCATCTCGTACACTTGGGCGAGAAACGGGAAGCAGCATTTCTCTATCCTCGCTGGTTGAGCAGCATAAGACAGCAAAGGTTGATGAACGGGAAAACGGTTCACCGAGCAAGACCCCTCCTCAGGAGTGTCTGCGAGATACCGACATGATGCTTCTGCCACCATCACAAATGAGCTCATAGTTGACGCCCTTCTGTCGGGCGTTTGAAGCAGGCTTATGCATATGCAAGTTTCTTCTGGCGACATTTCAATCTCGTAGACTACGCCCTCAAGGATGGTGTATCGAATGAAGACTTTACACCGGTTGCGCTATTATCATACATAATGCTGGGTTCCTTCAATGCATTTTCCCACGAGAACGGCCGGTCATCTTTGCGGAGTTGTTTGCCTGATTGATTCCAGCACCAGCAGGAGGGCTTTCATTGGCGTGCCTGTTGTGCACCGCCGATGGTTCCGTTCTCTGTTCCGTTTTGCACATTCCAGAGGGTCCACCAAGTCGAAGATCCGGCTCCCAGTACAGAACAACATGCATGGATAAGTCTCGCAGGTGTGTTCTCAGAATTGGGAGGAGTCGCTGAAGTTATCCAGGACGATACCGTTTTCTTTCGTGTGTAATGGTAATAGCTACAGTACATACTAAGCTTGGATTCTTTGGTTTGAATATATCTATTCTGGTATGGATTTTGTAGCTACAGGTTTCAATACGAGAAAAAGTACACCCGATATATAGCATCCCCATGACAGTGCACAAATCGAACTCTGAGTCATTTTAAATTACAACATAGGAGCTCTTATGATCAATACATGACCTTGCGACGGCTGTGCCTCTGGCATATCCTGACTTCTATCAGCAATTACCATTCGAATCTCTCATTCTCCACGTTTTCACTCAAGTTCGCACACTACACCATGCCAAAACCAAACACTCAAAGAGGGGTCAGCCCACCGTAGCTCTTTTCCTCAAGTTGAGCTTTACAGGCTTCTGCCACTGCTCTGGCTTCAGCTTCTTCCTCCTCCTCGGCCTCCCGAAATGCCTGAAGCTCCTCAGCCGTGAGCCAACAGTCAACTTCAAACTCCGGCGTATCTCTCAATATTCCAGTGTCTGGCTCGAAGTCAGATAGCGATGGAATTTGTCTGTATTCCTCCCAATCCCCATGGATTCCACAACTCTCGACATCGCAATCCAATCTGCAGATTTCCCCAACCGCAACCACACTGAATCCTACAACGTGCCTACCAACCCCGCCGAAGATATCATTAGCAAACTCGTTGTTTCGTGAGACAAGTTTTGCGAAGCGGTTCGGATCTCCCATCATGTTCCATGACAAAACTTGCATTGTCATATGTTCGAGGATAACATGCCTTAGAGCCGCAGTACGTTCAATTGGCATTCCATACAAGAGGTCAATCTCTGCTGGCAGAGGCTCCCACTCCTCTTCATTACTTAGGCGCCTGCTTTTATATCCGACACTACACAGGCGTGCCAAATCGTCATAACCGAACTCATGAGCCAACAAATGCAAATGGCACCAGTCGGAAATGTGGGTTTCCCGATTATAATCGAGAGGTTCCACGCATCGAACCCTCTTCTTCGTCATCCACTCAAACAAGTGACCAAAAACAACAGGTTGATGTCTCAATATGAGGGTGGTTTCTCCTTCACAACTATACGGCTCGGCATATTTCCTGAACGTTGCTTCTTCTCGCTCGCTAATGCGTATTTCTTCTACCTTTGGAAGACTTAATGTCAACTTACTTCCGGAAGGTTCCAAAACAATACAGTAAACTAGATGATTTGTTCACTTACCCGTGTTATGTCCACCCCATTATCGAGTACAAATCTCATGGTGGTACTGGCTGCTTTGGCTTAAAGACAGGTGATGATAGAAAACTCCGAGAAGCACTCTTCCTAGTTTTCACCTCTGAGACCTCTACGTTCGTCGGGGATATCGAGTTGTGCTAGTCTACCGATGATGCGATTGGAAAAGCAGTGGCGGCGTGACTGAGTGACGGGATTATCGCTCCCTCAGCAAGCTCTTGTCTCAGTGGAATTCAAGATCTATCAATATGCTTAGTCACGATCGGCACTTTTGCACAATGGCAGTTTCAGTACTTTTTTTTCGACTATGACTCAATGCTATGTGCTCTCGATGACTCCCTCTTGACACGTAGGTACAGCAATCTGGCTTTGCTATCCTAGTGGATACTCAGAGGCCAAGATCTGTACATAGCCGCTTCTACGTATCTTAATTAGGCGGGTAAGTACCTCGCCGGGCTCCATTGTAAGGCTAGAATAAGAACATGATTTGAAATCAGAAAATGATGTGTTACACAATTAGTAGAAAGGCTTCCTGATTATGGAAACTTGTGCAAAGGATTGCATTACTCTTGAGTGCCACGAGTTGAGACAACCGTTTCCGTCGCCACTTATCACAAGCTTCGTAATCCAATTATGAGGCTCATTATGCATGGCCGCGAGACTCGATGAAAATACAAATCGAGTGGTTAGTTGTCTCCAGAGACTTCATTCTTGTCTTTTTGTAACCTCTATACTTTTTACTATAAGTAGAAAAGCGATGAATGTGCCTTTGACTTCCTCCTACATCAGCTCTAAAAAGACTGTAGTATCAAGCCTCGTTTGAAGGCCCCGTGCTTTTTCATTACTCAAGGTTAACTACGTAGTATTACTACCTT
This sequence comes from Hymenoscyphus fraxineus, assembly GCA_900184765.1. NCBI lineage: Eukaryota > Fungi > Ascomycota > Leotiomycetes > Helotiales > Helotiaceae > Hymenoscyphus > Hymenoscyphus fraxineus. The sequence goes on from LT855411.1 coordinate 1,557,129, forward strand.
GTCCAATATCTGCAAGAAGCCTCCTACCTTAAAACGTTGCCTTCAGAGAAAAGAAACTTGCGTGGTCACCATGCCAAGGTGATCACGGAAATTTTGCAGATGCTGCAAGGGTAGTAACGCTAATGCATATCTTTCCAAATGTGTTTCATCAATCCGTCCCGCCGCAAAAAGAAATATGGAGAGTGGAGAAAAACGCTTCGAGAAGTCCCTTTCCGTGCTAAACTAAACGTATACATTGTAACTCTTCAATTCCTCAAAGCAGCATCCCTTTAATACTCACGGGATGTGAGTAGTGGCTCATCATTGTAGCGTGGGTTGATTGAAACGTCACAGAATATGTTTCGACCGACAATCTTGGTAACCAGATGGTACTTCTCGCATGATTCAGTGTGTGTTTGGTTGATGGGCCATTTTCCCTTGGGATAAAGAAATGTCACGATTATTTCCCAGTAAAATTGCCCACGTAAAGAATGATAGCTGAGCTTTAATTTCGTGCTTTTGGCTTTTACTCTGTTGAGCGGAGGATTGATTGGGTCACCAGAGGAATAGAAAGGCCAGAGAGTTTTCATCTTGGATTCAAAAAGTATTGAGCTCTCGATGTGATCCGTATGCAGCGTTGCTGTACCATTGCCCCGCGCTGCCCCAATCCAGTTTACCCATTTTTCGCTTAGACGGGACTTGACAATATCACAATGCCCGCGAAAGCTACATCAAACATCATGATAATTGGCAGAAACAATCGTAACCCTGAGAGCTCTTTTTCTTTCTGCAAAGGGGGTTTTCGCGAGTCTAGAGATGTTGTGGTTACCACTTAGCTCAAACGGTGGGAGCTTCGAAGTCTCTCAGTGGCGAGAGGGTTCGGATCACCAGGGATTCAAAATACTTCGTGTTGACAGTCAACAGTAGAGACTAGAAGCTTTCAGCTTATTCAAAGAGTCCAAACCATACTGTGTAAGAGTTTTATATATCTGGGATATGCCGAAATCTTCGCTCGATCCACAAAGGCCTTGAAAGAAGAAAGTATTGAGCGAGAATCGATGCTTTTTGTAATCATACTTATCGCATGTATCAGATATGAAGTGGCCCAAGATCCGTTACCTCATGCTTCAAGCGTGGAGTATTACGTGAAGGTTCTGTTATGAGGTGCGGATTTTCATCATACTAGAGAATATTCCGTGTACGAAATTGTATATGAAAAAAATACATTCCATTGTTTGGTCATTCTATGTGCCATCGATTGACTTTGAGCTAAAGTTTTCGAGATCACCCTCCTCCAGCCCACCTGCACCTGGAGTTATGGTTGTTCACGTGACCTATAAGAGCCCCGCTGCCCTATCTTGCATGAGATACGATACGTCGAATATACATAGCAATAGCCAAATCACCAATAATTCTTGCAGATGACACTAAGACTAAGAAGGAAAGTCTCCCGGGCATTTGCCCTCAGAGACAAGGCTATACGGAAGGGCCAAATTAACACACCCATGAGAAAGCCATCATTGATTCATTATTCCAATAGAGTCGCATGAGCGAGAATGCCACGCAAACAATGCATCTTTCCGTTTTTTTGCATCACTTAATGAGGGGTCATGCAAGTGCCTTCGGTCTGTTTACAGGGGTTTCCAGAGACCAAACGCGGCACTTCGAGAAGCCCGTCGAGGTTGGCCCAAGAACAATCCAGTCATTGAGAAAGCCATTCAATCTCGCTTATAAATCTTCAACTCGACCTCGAACCTGTCAACCCTCTCCAGCAAGAATCACCTCGCTGATTGCCTTCCAAGCCACATCAGCCGACGCAACTACACCCACACCCATCCACCCAAAAAGCTTCCGAAATCTTCGAGCCATTTGATTTGATACTCCGTAGGTCTCCTCATTCCTGGCCTTCATTTCCCTCACTGATGATTAAGGCTGCCTGTAGCTCCAATAGGAAAACCTTTGTCAAAATGGCAGAAATCGGTCAAAGTCATGCCAAATTCTTCTATATCATCCTGTCAAATATGAAGAACAAGCCAGATGTATGCCAATCTTATTCCACAACTTCCTTCCTCAAATGCGTACTAATGATCTCCTTAGGTTGACTGGACTGCTGTGGCAACACAAGCAGGATTAAAGAACTCAAAGGTTGCCCAAACCCGATTTGGTCAAATAAAAAAGAAGATTGAGGAAACCAAAGGAGGAGGAGGAGATGGACATGCTTTGGTGGAGGAGAAGAAAGCCTCTCCGCGTAAGCGCAAGGCGGCGGCGAAGGTCAAGGATGAGAGTGATGAAGATGCTGGATCTGAGGGGGACCAGGAGGACACGCCATCTCCCTCTAAACGTGGCAGACTGGGAAAAGCAAAGACAATGACGGAGAAATTCCAAACTGGACTGGATCTGGATGATGTTGACGACGATGAGCCTGATTTTCGATACTGTTAGGGACTCTTTTCCTTTCCTTCTATGGAAAGGATTCATTGATAGGAACGATAGTCGGATTATGCTGGTGTTGGTTTGTTTTATCTTTTCTTGCTGAATCTGACCAAGGGTTTTTCATAACTTCAATATGAGTTCTCTTGGGAGGGTTGCGGTGTCAGGTGCAGGGGCAGACGCAAGTCATATTGGCTATTTGTATAAGTAGTGTGTTCTTGGAACTAGGGTTGTGTGATTTGGTTCCCACGTAAAGTGATCATGGTTTGGTGTCTATCACATTTTGTGGTCTGAAAGCCAGCTCAAGCAATACTATTTACATGCCATGCAATTTTCACTGTTTCAATTTGATATTCTTCTTTGTTTGGGTGTGTTTGGGTGGAGGGGAGGATTTGTAAATGTAGCTTAGCTAAACTGATTTCTTTGACTTTACGTGGCCACCTCTCCTTATTCAGTGGCCTTGGATGAGAAAATACTAAAAGGCGTATGCGTCACATAAAAAAGGTTCAAGTGTGAATTTCAAGATTGCTTTATTAATTTGTTTCCATCCCTAGAGCCATGAATGTGACACCTTTATAGATGAATCCTGGTAGTGAAAGCTGAAAACCCTGCGCTGCTTGCTGTCCCATATGTGTGTGTATCTTTCAGTTTGCCAGTGCCTTGCAGCATGAAGAAGTAAAGCCGATCGAGTAGAAGTTGCGAAACAAAGGAGATGATTGAAGGCATGACTTCGAAATGAGATTACTCCCCATCAAACTTGAGTACCGTTCCACTCCGTTACAGCCATAAAAGTCGCACACGAGCAGGAGGCAGAGGAACGACGGACTGCATGCTGCGGAGATTTATTAGTAGCCGTCATTATAATCACTGTAGGAGGAATCATTAGCTATCGTTTAATGTATTTGGATGAAGAGCCGATTTGAGAGAGTAGGTGACTTACTCGTCATCGAGGTCGATAACGTCTTGAGAGAAGGAGAAACCACTGTTTCCCATCTCGTCCTCATTTTCCTCAATCTTGAAAGCAGCTCCTCGAGCATGTGGGTTCTCTTTCTTCATTCTAGGCTTCTTGGAGGGGGATCCGTCACCGAATGTCTCGTCGTCTTCGTCTTCTTCGTTGTTACGGGCTTGGGAGTTTGGTTTGGCTGGGGTGCTTTGGGTGGAGGTAGCCTTGCGCTTAGTTGGGGTTGCCGCGGCAGATGCTCCTTTGTCTTTTCTTGGTGCCTTGGATCCTCGACGAATCTTTTGGAAGTGTTGGCTGCACAAACGTCAGTGGCAGATTCATGCGAATATGTGCAGATTTATTCGGTGGCTGGCTCGGGAAACGGGGATAGAGACGAGGGGGCAAGAGAGGAAGAGGGAAACAAGATGCAAGTATCGGTATACAATGAAATAATAGCAAGACTAAAAGTGACTTCGACCAGTCTGCTAAGATTTCTGAAGGTCATCGCTCCATGTTACAGGATTTCTCTGTACAGAGGCTGCTACTCAATCTTGCTCCTCTACAAGATCATGATAGAGTTGACGAGTATCAGAAGAACCTCATTTCAAAATTTCTTTACTGAAATAAAGTAATAAGCAACGATAAGAAGGCATCCTACATACCGACAAGCCTCTTGGGTGAAGGTATAACCAGCTTTGGTCATCTCGTCGGCGACATCCTTCCAGTTGATGCCCTCGAGCTTGCGACCCGCGATGATTGTAAGCAAGAGGTCTTTATCCGACTCGTGGTTCCATACAGAACCTCGGGGACCCATTTTGAGTAAGTGTTCTTGAACTGGCTGTGGTGAAAGGAGTTGTGGTTGAATTGTTGTGCAGGTGGGGGTTGGGAAAGTGTTTGGTTGAGAGGTGAGGAAGATAGGCGGCAACTTGATGACGATCTGTAAAGCGAGGTACTGTCACCTTTTCATCTTTTGATAAGGAAGGTACGGGACAGTCCCAAAAGTAAAGTGAAGTGAAATCTCGCTTAAGTCATCAACATCTGGAAGCCAACTGAATTCCAAGCTTCAAGAAACTGAACAAAAGTTTCAGGCGCACTTTAGAATCAGTGTTACAACATATTAAAGGTACAAGGATAAGACTAAGATTGAAATACCATTTTTCCTTCACATCTTTAGATCTTGATATAAATTACCGCACCTTGCGTCACCTATCGCTTCACACAGTTTTCTTTACCATACGCAAATTTCATAGGGAAAAACGAAAGTTTGGTGAACAAACGTAGACCGCCATTTTAATATCGACCTTCTGCAAGTTCCCTAAGTGATTCCTACGATGCCTCGCCATCTTTGACGAATTTGGCAAGTAAGAGAGGGGGGAGGATCAGACGTTGCCACCGCAACAGCCTATGAACAACCCCATTCCGATGATCTGAGCGCATATTGAGTCACTGATACCTATCGCCATGCATATCTTGGTCGCATTTTCGTTTTGACCCCAAGTGTTTCCTTTTTTTGGGTTGTTGCATGCCAGCCTCCTCATTTTCGTGATTCGTTGCGATCCGCGGTCATTCCCTGTTCCTTTGCATCATGTACCTGCATGGGTTCCTTCGGGCTGTGCTCCCCGCCGCCAGCCCAGTCCAACGCCGACTTATACGGATCTTGATCACTTTTAAGTTTTTTCTCCGTGATCTATTGCTGTGAGTGGCTCGCGTGGAATAAGGGGACTCTGCCCCGCTATCTACCTGCAAGCACTTAACGCGGTACGCGATCAAGGATACAGGAGGATACGATACTTTCAGATTGACCTGCAGCCACTGTCGCGCCATCACTTGATCACAGCAAAACTGGCCTCATGAATCCCACACCCACAGGCAACCAGGAGGACGTCATGTCTGCCAGTCTGCCGGTCTGCCAGTCCGCTGCGTTGCTGTAATTCGGCGATGGAAATCAAGCCTCTCTTGGGTAGGAAGAATCCAGCCAACAATGGTTTGAAGTTGGCTTTCTCCATAGTGCCCGTCTCAGGCATGCATGGACTCCCTGCAGTATCATCTCAATTTCTCTGTTCCACATAGTAAAGAATTATTAGGATATCGTCCCACTGAGAAAGGAAGGCTTTGTGTCCGCCACAGAGAAAGAGCAAGAGTTACTTGATCATTCATGCACGTTCCCACAGCTGTACTGAATGCAAAGGTCGTTAAGTAAAGAGCTTACTTCTACCTGCCCTTCCTCACTCTTTCTCACACCTATTTCAATACCATTTCACACCGCCAACCCAGAACCTAGCGGAGATTCTTGCACTTGAACTCAAGAGAAGTTTCAAGAGGCTTCTTGCGATCCATGATATCGTGAGTGAGTCGGCTGAACGTGTGCACGCTGCCAATCATATTCCCCAAAGGTTGAGAGAAAACTCCGGACGAATCGAATTGGCTTCCTTCTCTATCAAGACCTCAAAGTCTCTGTTCAGGAAAACTATTTAAGACCTCGAGAGGTCCTTCTTTAGGCATACTTCAAGTCCAAAGAAATCTGCCAAACTGGCGAGTCTCAGCAAAGCCCCAAAAATGCCGAACGAGACGGCCATCAATCGGTTGCTCTATGCAATCCTGAGCCAAAAGTGCCTGAAAGATGTAGGTCTTAACTTTCAACTTTCCCTATCTATGTATAATGTGATCTTTTACCCAGTAGTTCCCGCAGAGTCTTGAGTCTTGACTAACTTGTTGTGAAGATCGACTGGAATAAAGTTGCCAATGATCCTGTTCTCAAAAAGGAAATCACCAATGGTCATGCTGCCCGAATGCGATACTCACGCTTCAAAAAGCAAATGGAGGGCACATCAGGTGTCTCTCGAAAACCCCGCAATCCAAACTCTCCACGAAAGAACAAACCCAAGAAAAATACAAAGCCCGAGAAGAATGCGACAATACCCGAATATTTTGACGAAGAAAACGGCAGACCTGAGCTGTACGAGAATGAGGAATATGCGGCAGATGGGGAGATGGGTATGGCAGGTCCTAGAATGATCAAGCGGGAGCGGGAAACCAAATTAATGCTTGGGGCACCATTTACGCCACAATCTCAGAATTCAACACCAAGTCCTGGTACGAACCAACACGATTTCGGGTTCGTGGGAAGCGATTTAGGTGAAATGGACCCCATGGATAACATGGCGACTAGTTTTGGGTATGTGGGTGATGAATTATACCCAACTATGATGAGACAGGAGAACTATGACAACGGCATGGGTATTCAGATGAATGAACCCAGTGGTTATGATGAGGAGATGTGGCAGCAGCAGGAAATGAATGATTCAGAAATCAGAAGTGAGATAAGAATGGTAGATGAGGATGGAGTCCCTGTGAAAAGAGAGCAAAGATGGGATGTAGCATACAGACATTCATAAGCCCATGAGCATCTAGGCATGAGAAGGTTATGGAAGGCCAAGCAAATTTGTGGAGTTTTCTGAGCAGATAGGGGAAATTGCAGCACTAATAATGGGATTTCTTCAGAGCAGTATGCTCTTGTGGGGGTTTGTTAATTAAGAAACAAGAGATAACATGTGTAGTTGTTGTGAATTGGAATTCGTGAGATTATTTTGATAAAAAGGATTGTTACATAGTGTGTCCTTCAGTTGAAGTCTCTGAGGAACTTGAACGTAAAAATCTATTATCGCTTTAAGTACATAGCCACTTATGAATACTGTGCCGCAAGTATAACACAGCCTTTTACTGTAATGAAATGATTATAGATATCAAGTATTAATATGGCCTATTAGCTGTGTTCAAAGGTTTTTGACACACACACATCGAGTTCTCAAAGCTTTGTAGGCAATGATGACACTGGAAATTATAAGTATGTTCTTAAGATTGAATTGCATATCAGCTCGCCTAATATGTCATATATTTAAATTGTATTTGGGATAATAATCTAAAGGGGGTTTTACACCTACGTCTAGTTGTAGAATATTTTAATTACTACTTTTAGAATATTTCGGCTCTTATATATCGGGCAGTTACAGGTTATTACGGGTACTTTCTATAACTTAAGATCTAGAAACTTTACAAAATAATTGTATAAGGAAGTGCTAGTACGTAAAGACTACGATTAACTACAAGAAGTATCTTATCGTAGGAAGAGTTCTAATACTATTAATCTTAACAAAATTATTAAGAGGGGTATAATTTAAGTAGCTAAACTTAGGCTCTAGTTCCTACTAGTTGATTTAGTTACTAAGACTTTTTCGAGTCTAAGTAGTTTAATTCGGGTATTTTTACTTTAAATAATTATAAATAACCTCTACTATGTAACCCTTTTCTTATAGTTCTTAAATGTTATTATAGTATAAAAACTAATTAAACCTACTTCTTATAGAGGATATAATAAAGTTAAAGTTTAGGTAAGAGATCTAGGTAGAGGTTACTCTAATTATATAGAGAGAAATATTCAATTAAGTAGGTTTACTAATAAACTAACTATCCTATAATTATACTGTCCTATGATTATACTGTCCTATGATTATACTGTCCTATGATTATACTGTCCTATGATTATACTGTCCTATGATTATACTGTCCTATNACAGGTAATTACAGATCGCTACAGTCGTTTATAGATATTATAAAAGTAGGAGTTAAATTATTCTACAACTAAACGTAGGTATAAAAACCCCTTTAGATTATTATCCCAAATACAATTTAAATAAATCGAAAGTTTTCTTAATTTCCAACTTTCTCCATATGAACCGCCTTACTGACCTCGCTCAGTTACTCAGATAAGCAATTTGGGTACTCATGACTGTAGGGTTTACCAAGATTAGCAGTGGCTCTTTTCTATATTTACTGCGGTCAAAAGTTTTCACCAAGCGCACACGAAGTGTGTATGTACATAGGTAAGACTTAACTCTAGGTGGAGTAGAAGGTTGTACAAACCAGATAATGGATTTCTCGCCAAAATCGTAAATGTCAGTCATCTGTCTTTCCTTCTCTTTCCTATCCAAGTTTCGATCAGAGTAAAACCATCACCCGAATCAATCGAAGCTTGTACCCATCGTTTTTTATTAATGCTTCAGATATTATTTTGGCAACTATGTTTAGCTTCGGCAGTATTAAGCAGTAGCGCGTTCGCCCTTTGGTCTCTTTCTTTTATCTCAAATGCCCTAATGTCATCACGTCTCGCAATAGTCATCATTCAAAGTAAGAGTTGTAACATGATTCTATTGTTCGACTTTTTGATCTAAGTGATGGAAGCAGTTGAAACACGGGTATCCTGGAAATGGCCGTCTCCAATACTTTCGAGTACATTGAAGTGCCGGGGTTAAGAGTCACAATTCGAAGTGATAAGTAAATGCAGAAAGCTTAAACCAAGCATTTGAACCCCCCGCTTCTGACATGACAAATTACCTTTCGCTGGTATATTCATTTTGTAGTAGGATCCATTACATTGAACATGTTTGATGATCTCAGAGAACAAAGTGTGACAGGAGGAGCCTTCCCTCCAAAATTCTATACTCCCAATTCATCCAAGAAAGCCACCAACTTGGAGAATGTTGGTAATATTTAGTCGTACTATGCCTGACGATAGTAAGTAAGTTTAATTCCAAACCTTGAACGGTAATCGCTCTATGAGAATCTGAATCCATTCGAAGTACATACCATACAATCAGCCATTGCCTGGCTCGTCGCGAAGGGGTTATCCAACCACGGGAGTCTGTTTGTCGTAACTGGCGAGCGTCAATATAATTACATTCCTCGGACATGAGTTCAGAATACAATCACTCTCAAGATCCCAAAATCGTATGATTTTGATCCACCTGTAATCATCAGCCAAGGGGCCAAGGTTGGGCCCCACGATTTTCCAACACGCAGAAGACGGCCCAGTCTGGATGTTTACTCTCTGAGAGGACATACCGTTGTCTGATTTCGTCGTTTTATCTGAAAAAATAGTACACCTTTGCGATACATGCGTTCTCTGTTGTTATTGAAGCCCCCCATTCGAGGAGCTGGGTGCTCTTTGGATTCTGACCAGAAACCCGTCTTCCGGCGGAACGACATGCCAGAAGATGTTGAGACAATAAAATGTGTTCCCGTTCATATGTATTAACTCTCTTCTCTATTTCTTACTTCCCTGATTGCTCATAGTCCGTGGAACAAAAAAATCCAATGCCTGGTCACGTTGCAAAGGCGAGGTTCACGAAATAATTCGGTGTAAATTCCCAGGGGTTTGATATGTTTTAATTGCCGAGGATGATTTTCTAGGGGTTTATATTTGTGGAAGTTTAATTTTAGTAGTAAAACTGCTAAAACTTTGTGCGATGTGCGACAAGAATCTAGATTTGGAAAGCATCACATGTTCAAGGCGGGATTCTTATAATCACGTGAATTCCTGCCAACCCTCGTTTAGTAATAATCTCCGCTTTAAATTGAGGTATGTCTAGTTCAAAGCTGTCATTTGCTTTATAGTGGTCTGTTGGTACAGTCCCTTTTCTTGGGACTATATTACATTTCAAAAAACATCCTAGCCAAGGTGCCGTTCTATTAGACCCCCAGACATAAGCGAGATTGTATAACAAACAGCAGTTGTGGAGACCCCTGCGATTATCTAGATAAAACGAGAGGAAATGCAAAATACGTACAGAGTAGAACAGGTATATTTTATCCCAAGTCGAGGTCTCCTCATTCTTCCTTCCTTTTGTTTCTTCGAGCTGTTACATTTGACTTTCTTCTGACTCGTGATTCACAACTTACCTAGAACCTTACACTTCCTACAAGTGCGAACAATCATAATCAAGAAGCAGAAGAGGAATTCAACTGTAATCAGGTCATCAAATAGATTCTTGAGACAAGGAATGTAAGACATCAGTCTCATCACAAAATCGCACAATCCTTTAATACAGAGCATTCAATTCTACTTTCCTTTTCCTGTGAATAACCCAGTGGGAGCAGAAAAGTCTATGCCTTATAGACACCTGGTCAATCATGATTGACAACCTATTGTTTGAGGAGAAGCTTTTTTTTATAGAAAAGGATTTTTATAAAAGGTTCTATTAGTTTCTAATAGTCGTCCATTTATCCCTAATAGTCAGTGCGTCTTCCTACTGCGCTGTCGCTTGTAGTCAGCGGAAGTAAGTGCAACGCGGAAGCAAGTGTAACGCAAGGGGTTAGGGTTATTATATTGTAGTTGTTTTTAGACATACAGGCTTCTATATAGGCTCAAAATGAAGCCCTTAATTAGCCTAATAAGATACTAAAGTATAAGCTAAATTCGACTAAAGCGTATTATAATATAACAGAGAATAAAGGAAAGTATTTCGCGCACGCCTTTATGCCTAGGAAAACATATCACGTGCGTACCCTACCAAAATCAACTAAGGCATATAAAAACGTAAACTCGTCCGTATCGTACGCAGTTTATATTAAAAAAACATAGCCTTCGTATATAGGATAACAATCAATTATACCTATAAGTCTATGTTATTTATATGTCTTTCCGACTAGTGGGTAGGGCGCAATATTATAGTTAAGAGTAATATTTGTGGCGAAACGTTGCACTTGCTTCCGCGTTGTACTTGCTTCCGCTGACTACAAGCGACAGCGCAGTAGGAAGACGCACTGACTATTATAGCGTTCTATATAAGGCTTCTTATTATTAGGTATAAGACGAGGTTCCTCGATTGAACTAAGTACTTTTACCGGTCCGGTAGATAGGAATAGACTTTTATTATAGTTTTAAGTATTTAGATCCTACTAAGTGCGTACTTTCGAGTACTGTCTATATTCTTGCCCTTCCCCCGCCCTCTCTTTGCTCCTACTGTCCTTACCTATAAGTGTACTTGGTCGTTTCTACTGTCCCTCTGTACTATCAACCCCCCCTACCCCTCTCCCCCCTTGCGTCCCTTCTCTCTATTCCCTTCTAGATAAGTGAGTGATTCGAGGCGTAAAAGTGTAGAAATAAGTTTAGAAATAAGTTTAGAAATAAATGTAAAACTAAGTAGAAAAGAAGTAGTAATTTATAGACAACCGCGGAAATTTTAGCAACCATTTATAGACACCCGGGTGTACATAAGGTATTGACAATTGTTAAGCATGATTGATAACCGAGCGCACACAGAAAAAGTCAATCATTATTGACTCCCGGGAGTCTACACCTTATAGACTCCCGCTCCCACTGGGATAAGCATTGGCACATATCACTTTAACTATACAACCCAACGTCATCTATGAATATCATGACCTACTCTTCCACAATACCATTCTCCCTATACATTGCCTCAATGATCCTATGTCTATCAACCGCAACCTCCCATGAGACCAGAGCCTCGGAGTAAATCCCCTCCTTACCCTCTTTCGCATCCTTAATTCCCTGATAGACCCTTGCAATATTTGCGCCCGGGAACTGGGTAGTTTCAAACCGATCAGCATCCACTACGAGCTCCTCCACAGTATCGCTGGCAAAATCGTGAAGTTCGAGCTTGACATTCAATCCCTGACCCAAAAAGAAAAATGGGGTTGTGAGTCTGATCTCTCCCTTTTCGAAGTAGATGCGCCAGTCTAGGGCAGGAGTGCCTTTGAATGGCTCGCCGCCGCGGAAAGCAATGGAAATTGGAACATCTGAGGAGAGGGTCCCTTGGAGGAAGATTGTCTCCTCTGCGGTTGTAGGAGATGCTGGGTTGATAACACTACCATCTTTGTTCACTAATGCAATAGTAGGTCTACGGTTGGCGAGGGTAGTTTTGGGCGCGGTTTTGAATCCTTCTCCCAAGGCTAGTTGGTTCTCATTAGCTTGTTTCTTCGTCTATCGGCACAGATATTAAGAGTATAAACTTACCATACTGGATATAATCAAGCGCATGACCAAAATGAATAGTCAGAAGATTTCCCCCAAGCTTTCTGTTACCAAAGACTTCGAAATCCTCGGTTGTAGTCGGACCTTGGTGATGGCCATAGCCAACAAAAGTACTACTCAAAACCTTTCCAAGCTTTCCGGACTTGATAACTGATTTTATTTTCTGAATAGCTGGTAATTGTCTATCTTGTAACCCAACGTAGGCGTTTTTGACACCCGAGGCGTTCTTGAGTGCGAGAAGTTCCTCGGCTTCCTTAAGGGTTCTAGCTAGAGGCCATTCGACATATACGTCTTTTCCGGCTTTGAGGGCAGGTCTAATCGAAGGAGCGTGGAGGTGGCAGCGGACGCTGCATACGACCAATTCGACATTGGGATCCTTTCCAATTTCTAGGATATTTCAGTTAGCTTCTATTGGATATTCCCACAGAAGGATATAATTTCAGAAGATAAAATGCCCCACCTTCTGAGTTGCCATACGCTTTTGTCTCTTCGTCTAATCCCAACGACTTAATCGCTGCCTCGGAGCTCTGGACAGAACTGTTCTGCAAAGCCACAATCTTGTAATCAGGAGAGTTTTTCAAGTAGGGATAGTGGGCAGCTTTTGCCCATCCTTGAGCTGAGAGACCGATAAATCCCAATTTGATTGGTGCCATTTCTGTGAGATGGTTCTGCTATGGGAAGTTGAAAGGTGTAGATGTGATTGAGTTGAGCGGGGTGAGTAGGATATGTCCGCCGAACGAGTGTATATGATATCGCAACGTCCACCGCGATCGAACAGGCGCTCCCGGCCTACTAAGTCACGGATGTAATGGCGATTAGTAACAAAAAAGATCTATGGAACCAGCTCTCCTCCCACTAGCAGCATGTGATTGCTCCATTGGTGTTATCCTCGTCACTCCGTAGTACGCCAACACAAAGACGAGGAAGAAACTAGACCGTTGACGGGGGAAGTTCCAGTGTTTTTACGGGTTCCGCTTTTCGGCGGAGGGTTGAAAATGTGACAATCAACAGCAGCCTAGTCTGTAGCATGATAGCGCTCTCAAATAGGGAAGTTATAATTATATAATATACGACCATGTTATGATTTTATATAATATAATAAAAAATGCTCATTATTACATATTATTATAATTGAGAATTGGGGCCTTGAAAGCCAGGAATAGACCCATTTTAATGGTGGTTTGAACTAATAGAATCCAATGATTTTTAGCGCCTTAGGCCCTTAACACCTTACGATTGTTAATCCTAATTCTAAGCAAACAACACCAAATCATTACAATCTACACTACCACTATCGCATTCAATATACTGTTTTAACATATAGGCGAGGATTAAAGGGTTAAAATATAGCGTTTTTATTCCTAAATTTAGTATAAAATCGAGGGGTTTTCGTCCTAATATCAGTGCTAAAATATAACTAAAAGTAGGGAATATAATCTAAAAAGCTTATTATTATATAATATAGGAAAAAGCATATTATTATAAATTATATAATATAATTTTTTCACAACCCTACTCTCAAATCAAGGGATCCTTATGATACTGTGTTTGTAATCTCCTCTCCTTTCTTAGATTAGTAGCTTTCAGTGTAGAACAGTTAGCCAAAAAGGCGTAGTGGGTAGATTTGCAATAAGTCTAGCGAGTGATTGTTTGAAATTTACCGGACTACAAAGCCAAATGATACTCGAAATTATTACCACTGTACGCAAGTTACGTATCACTCAAACATAATTAATAGAGGGACGAACGTATACGTTCAATGCGAACTCGAGATACAACATCCGAAGGCATGGGCATTGAACTCTCAGGCTCCACTTCAAACCCACTCAAGTCTTGTCACCGAATCATAGGTGGGGTTTGGAGGGCATTTCCCGCGGAAAGATCACCGAGAGACGGGAGCTACAGTCGGAAATTTGGATATAATAATGATGTTGTGTTTCCAAAAGACTTCAGGGCCTCATTTACATAATATAACTCTCTATCTCTCCCTAGAATGATAAATGAGGAGGGTTCTTGGTCCTGCGGCACAGGGAGAAAGGGGTTGTTTGATCAATCAATAAGGTTCTTCCCTAGGCAGGAGCTCTGCTTCGCTATATTCAAGAAAAGGGAGGTTATAAGATCCTGAGTTTCTTCTTGTTGATGTTTATTATACCACTCAGTTAAGCGCTGGCTTCAGTTCGTGGCGACTAATGTCCAAAGCTGCTAGTCAATCTCATGGGCTCCAAAAAAAACTCAACCACGAGCTATAATCACAAATCAAGAATTGAAATAAATCCGGGTACTCTTTTTTATTTTTTTCTGCATCCACTTCAGCGTGCCTAACAACAACTGTGCAGAAGTCAAAAAAAAAAGAGGAAACAACAGTATCAAGTATTCTGCTGCATACATGCATATGAAGGAAGACTCCCAAATATCGAATCTTCCAAAATGCCAGGCCTATACTCCAAACAACTAGCCTCTGGAAAGAAAAAAGAATTAAGAAGGAAGCCTATCATCAAATAGACACATACAATTCCTCAGCACAGCTGCCTATATCCGCAGATCATCAGTTCTGCTGCCGAGCGAACATGAAAATAAAAACGCCACCAGTGAATACTTCAAATGTCGTTTTTGAAAAGTTTTGAGAAGGATTTTGCAGAGAAATTGAGTCTCGCTGAGAGTCGAAAAAGATTGGCCGCTATGTTTTTATCGAACGACCCGAAGTAATTTGGTAGCCAAATATCTTGAATTGGCACCTGGCCTAAGGTAGAAGGGGTATACGTAATGCATTAGAAATTCGAAGGTTGGTTGAAGCTAGACAGCCCCTGTCACACCAACTCCAATGGAGTTACCTCGAGGCCTGAAAGTCGAGTTCCGATACTGGCGAGGGTTTTCAGCCTGACTGTCTGGAGTGCCGTTCCTATTTGGTGGATATGGATGAGGGGGCTCGAGATCTTGACCTTGCCATTGCTGCTGTGGTGGTATGTTCTGGTTTTGTGGTCCGCCAGGCTGATCGTGAACATGGCGTACGCTGCTCTCCTTTTGCCGCGCATGTGTTTGGGAAGGATCAGTATCTATTCTTGTAATCACTGGTGCGGCGCCTCGCCCGCCACCACCACCACCACCACCCTCTTTTCGTGGCGACCCTTCAACGGTTTCGACCTGATGCCTGGGGCCACCATTCTGGCCAAGGTCCCCATAACGCTTCAGAATCTCCTTTGTGGTCACCTCACCATTGGTTGTTGTAAAAAGGGTTGTGTCAGAAAGTATAGATTGAAGATCCTCCGGAACCTAGTCAAGCGGTTAGTTGTGGGGGGTAGTTTGGAAGTTAAGAGCACTTACTTCACACATTTGCTCATTACATTCGATGAGCGTGTGTACGACCTCAATCGCTAAGAAATTATCATCGACGGGCGTTTTGGCGTTGGTGAAGAGAATATTTGGTGCAATAACCGTGGCTAGATTGTGAGTGTCCATCTTTGAACCAGATTCCTCGTCGACTTGATGGAAGGATGCCACCCAATTGAAAAACGAACATAGAATCTCTAAACAGTCTCGATGAGCTTTTGGCAACAGACAGCATGTCAAGTGCAGCACACGCCGACGTTTGTCTTCATCAGCGATCTTTTGCGTCGCTATAAAGAGCCGGTGGAGTTTGAATGTCAACAGCGGGTCTGGCAGCTCTCGAAGATATTTCTTAAGCAGTGCTGCAACTTGCACAACGTTTTCTTTGGACAAATCCACGGACTCGCACCCATCTTTGTCGATAGCCAGAGTCGTGACATTTAGTCGCTTGATATTCCCGTTTTTTCGGAACACCCCCTCGACTGAAAGATCCATTTTTCGCATGCTGGTAACGACATCATCAACAAGTGCTGGAATCCTCAAGGCGCCTGGACCAATGCCATCAGTCGAGTCAGCTCCATCTCTCTCAATAATAACCTCAAGGGGCACGCCGAAGACTCCCTTCTTCTTGCCACCCTTTTTGCCGTCATTCTTGAAAGCCTTCCCCATTTTGTTCCAGAATGTTGGTTTTCTAGTTTCGATGAGGCTGAGCAACTCTTCCAAAGTAAAATGGCCTTCTAGCATCGGTTGCATAGCAATGACAGCAACGTGGCGAACGATGAAATATTCCAGGGCAGATAATTCCGAGAAGTATTTCTTGCCTCCATCGCGTCTCTGGCTGGATGGGTCTGATGCAGGAATATCGAGAGCGTTGCCACTCGACAGATTGCGTTGATGGCCGTTAAGGAGCTTAGGCTCGGTAACAGAAGTTCTGAACATCTCATGACGTGCGTGTTTGTATGCATTTGGTCTTTGCTCCTTGGCTTGCTCTGCAGCTACGATCCGTGGAATATCGTCAAGAGTCAAGGCATCCTGGTGACCAAACATGAGTTCGGTTCTGGATTCGCCATTGCTATCTCTTTCTTCGACAATTTGAAAGCCGCCATTTCGTGGATCGGACCCATCTGCGCCAGCAGAACCGGGTCTGACAGAACGTCCCTCGGGACCATCCATGATTCGCGAAGTCCTTGCTTTCTTAATTGTGGACGACAAGTGCTTGTCCATCCGGGTGCTTCTCAGACGCCGAACATCGTTGAGAGTGCTCTCATATGAAGACTCTCGTGGTTGATCATCCGCAGTTCCGCCAAAGGACTTCGATCGGGTGTTTGATCTTCCTAGGGCAGGATCATTCTCCGCGAGTCGATGGCCCTCTTTCGAATCGTAACCGTTCAAGTTTGGGTCATCAGAAGTATGTGGCAGTGTACCACTACTTCGTAGAATGTCCAAAAGCCTTGCCAAGGCGACCCGAAGAAGGAATACGTATTGCTGGAGTCGGGTGACTCTCTCAAATCCACCGACCGCATCGGGAACCCGGTTCTGGCAGTTACTGCAATGAATCTTTTGGTCCTGTTGGCTCCATCTAACATCTTCCAAATTTTGACGGAGTTCTCGTGAACAATTTGTACATTGAAGACAAGCAAGATGCCAACGACGCTCTTGGATATGTGCGCATTCATCTTCTATCGCTCGTTTGCAAGTTACACATTGGTCGGAATTCGCTTCAGCCAATCCAGGTGTGCCGGTGGTGGCTTCCAGTGATATTTCGTCGTTCTTGATTGCCTCCATGTCACCAAGATCATCCAAAAACGCATTCAAGCCTTCGGGGTTCTTCTGCTCCCGCTCGACCTTGAGAGCCCCTTGGAGACATATTCTGATCAGGAGTTTCAAATAATGAGCTAATCCAGTGACAAGGGCGAGAAGTTCCTGGGTAACACCAAGTTTTCTCACACCCGTCTCTTGAGTCTTGGATAATAGTGAAAAGAAAGCCACTATCTTTTTGCAGAGAAGTTTCGCCTCTCGAGAATAGGAAAGTCCTAGACTGTATCAGTTAACCACTCCCCCGAATCACAACACGCAACATACCTTTCATTGCCAATCTTGTCATGGTGGCATCCAGCTTGTCTGCAGAACGGAACAAAATATCAACATGCCAGATGAACTTCTTGGCCACTAATACACCATCCACATATGCGCCATTACTGACGTGCAGAAGCATATCCGATATACAAGCTGCGGACGACTCTTCGAAGGTCGAAAGAACGCTCCATATCCTATACACCTTCTCCTCCATTCTTTCCTCCTCGTCTCTGACAGCATTGCGTCCTTCTTCATCCGTAATATCGTTTAATTCCGGCCTTGCCTCTGTTGCGTCTTGCGTTGAAGCCAATCTCACGTTCCAGAATTTGTGTATCATGTAGCATTCTGGATGCCAATGTTGATTCTGACCATTGCGGAAAATTTCAACAAACTGCTTCAAAATAGCCGTCTGGCAGCCATTACACCGCTGTGCAAATTGTGTCGAGTAATGGTAATGACAATATACCTGGCTATCATGCTCATAATAACTGTCCTGGGCTCCAAACACTGTCGGACACACAGAACAAGTAAAATGGTCGATATGATACTTTCGGTCCAGGGCTGTGATGTAAGACCCGCGGAGAGCGCCATTGCATTTGTGGCATATTAAATCGAGCCGGCGGAAGTAATCGGTTTCGCAAAGCGGATATTGACCCTCCCCTTCCTCTTCGTCGACTGGGAAAAACTTGGAAGCGACGATTTGGCCACAATCCTAGAATTTGATTAGTGGTGCGCAAATCAATAGCAAAGCAAATCACCTACTCGACATCGGAAACAGTCCAAATGAAAGGTACCGCCGAGTGCCCTCACGAATTGACCAGTCAAAGGTTCACCGCATTTCTTGCACATTCTCAGTTGCCCTGACGCTGTCCTGCCATTCCGCTGTCGTGATCGGTTGCGCTCGCCGCCGTTCGAGTTGGGGTCGCCGCCATCTCTGTCTCGGTCCCTCCCACTTTGGCTTCCTGACGGTGACGGATTTCTCCTATTTTCAAGGGCCTGACCATCATTTGGCGGCTGGAGTTGTTGGTCCTGCATTCCCATATCTCGATCCGAATGATATCTTCTGCCGTCATCTGGGTAGGGCTGCCCGCCATAGTTTTGCCCCTCCCCAGATGGGCCTCCTCCCTCTGCTTGAGGACCCATCGTACTGGGCTCGAAATCTCACCTCCTATTATCTCCCTTTTCTTCTGTCGCCAATGGTCGCTTGTGTATTTAAGTGTTGCTTGTAGCCCGAATCACTCCTCCTGCGTCGTGTTTGCCAAACTGGGGGTATCGATGGACAGTGGTGTCGCGGAAGGATTCTCGATCTGCTAACCTGCTCTTTTGGGACAGCCTTTATGGAGATCTGAGGTGGTCGAGTCGCATGGCCCAGTGAATTGGCCTCCGCATATGCGATTTTTTGCTGGCGACTGAAGGGTCAAGGAAGATCCAACCCGCAGCACATGAAACAAGAACCATCAACCAGGAATAGCAATAACGATGTGGCAACGGGTGACTGCTATCCTGGTGGGATATATGATACGAGATACACGATTCCCAAGAATTCGTATGTGTGTGTTTGTGTGTTCAGATATGCGTTGATTCTGGCAGTTGGATCTCTCTCTCGTGTCTGGTTGTAGGTGTAGATTTCGTTGTCGCGTGGTGGAGTCGGTGTCGGTGTAGGGGGGGCAACGTGGAGATGGGAGGTGGTTTGCTGTACAACGCGAAGAGCTTCCGATGAGCATGAGCGTCTGGGGGGGCGGCGGGCAGGTGAAAAAGAGGGTGATGCGCTGCTTCAGGAGAGACAAACGCGAACATCAACTAGGTATGGGTTGAGATAACCTGAGGTACCTAGGTAGTAAATGCACAGTCACGTGAGAAGTTGGGTAAATATAAGCTAGGGCTATATATAGTCATGGATCTTGGAGGGAGAATACAGAAGGATTACGGACCTTGGGAGAGGTACTTGAACACTGTTTTTGGCCTTTGATTTGGTCTCTTAGATGGCACCCCGATTCCTCCCTTTAGTTATATTACCTATATATATCCTTGTTCTAGTTGTACTCCAGTTATACTAGCACATATAGTTATATATTATTAATCAAACCCTATATAGATAAAGTGGGTACTCTAGTAGGAATATAATATATTACTTTAAAAAGAGTACTATTTCTTTAATAAGTTATTAGACATTTATACCTCTGTTTTTGTGCCTAGGTACCTATAGAGACCTACTAGTAGGTAGGTAGGTACTTAGGTTCCCTACCTATAGAAAGATTCTTGGCTAGACGATCGTTACATGGACTTGGCCAAGGAAACTGGAGGCTATAAGTACCTATATCGATAGGTATTCTGTTATCAAAACCATGACGAAACCTAAAACACACTCCACAATGAATCCAAGAGAACAAAGTCTGTCTCTTCAGATGACGATTTAGAAGCTGCTTTGGAAGCTGTAGCCTCCTGTATGGGTTCACTTTTCCTTGCAAGCCCAATACTGTAGCCAATACGAGTACAAGTAGCCCAAGCGAGAGGTGAATGAGGTTCGGTTTGGTGCGGCCACTGAAGCACGCGCCGGCGTACTTGTACAGCACCTAAACCTTGGACGGCGACGGACTTTACATACATAGCAGACCCAACCAAACCCCATTGAACTTCCCAACTCCCAACTCCCAACTCCCACACCACATACAGATACACCACCTCACCATCGGAGAGATAGAGTCTTTCCAAATCCCCCTCTCTCGCACATCTGCCAACGACGCAGTCATGTCGAACCATTCCATCATTCGCATTACCAAGGTATGTTTCATGCCCGCCTAACATCATGGCCATGGCGGGGTCGCAAGGCTGACGATGCCTCACAGGAATTGGCAGATATCCAGAAGAACTCGGATCTTTGTATGTACACCACTACACACAGATACCCGATACATATACGTATACGACTCCATGGTCTTCGTACTGATCTCTCCTGTATAGCGCTCGCGGTTGCGTGCCGCGATGTCGACGTCCGAAACGTGAAGGCTATCATCATCGGCCCCTCTGATACCCCATACGAGTTTGGCTTTTTTGAGGTTGGTGAAATGCGACCCCACAAACACGAGCTTGAGTATCCTGCTAATTCTTCCCAGTTCCAGGTCAAGTTTGGCAAAGGTATCTACACGGAAGAAACACTGGGCGCATAGAACTGGAGACTAAGGTGTGACAGATTATCCTGGAAAGGCTCCAACGGTTGTAGCAACAACGACAAACGGAGGCCGATGTCGCTTCAATCCAAATATTTACGCACAAGGAAAGGTTTGCTTGTAAGCTTGCGCCGCAATTCCTTTGCTTCATTCATTGACTTGCTAATTGTTGCTGCAGGTCAATTCTTGGGTAAGCACATATTTAGTGGATTCAAAGTAGAATCAAATGCTCACAATTACCAAAGTACATGGAGAGGAGAACGAGGGGAGGAATGGTCATCCGCACAGGGCGTCGAGTCTATCTTGATATCCATACAAAGTCTAATGTCCTCGAATCCCTATGAAAATGAACCGGGTTTCGAGACGGCCAACGATGAGGGTGACAAGAAGAACCAGAAGGAATACGTAGCCAAGGTTGGTCTTACAGACATCGGCCATTGATTCATGTTAACTCAGGTTCAGATTCGCCACGAATCCCTTCGCATATCAGTCATCCAACGTCTGGAAGAATATTTGGGGATTTCTCCGTCTGGCGAAGTTGCACCACAATGTCCCTCCACCAGTGATAGTGACGACGACAGTCATGACATTGATCGAGACTATGACGAAGGATCAGTGAATTTTGAGCCATTCAGAGACTTGTGCAAACGACGCTTCCTGTGGTACTTTGATTCATATCTCCTTGCCGTTAAGAAAGCCAGCGTCGAGGTTAAAGATGGTCAACAATTTACCCGTATGCCTTTCGAGTGTACAGGTAACTGTATGGAGGGAAAGTTCAACTACACCGAATTGGAGAGACGACTGAGACTTATCAAGAAGACTTTGGACGAAGAAACTGATAGATGGGCAGTAGAAGGATTGATCATTAAGAAGCGTGAAGGTACTGCTGCAGCCAATCTACAGAGACAGTACGAACAGGTGGTCGAGGCCTACAAGCGAGATAAGAATGTCACCTTAACCATTGAGCTGGTTGACAAGAACCCTTTCGTTTGGTGCATCACATACTTCGGCCGGCCCATGACAAATTTGGATGGAGGTTTGTTCCGTATTAAGCTGTCCTTTAGCCCAAGATTCCCGGACGAACAGCCCCGAGCTAAGTTTGAGACTTCGCTTTTCCATCATCGAATAGCGCTTGATGGTACACCATGCTATACTACAAAGCGTGTCGAGGATGCAAAGTCACATATTGAGGCTATTATTGAGGCGTTAGAAGAAGAGTCTCCTCCTTATGATCCTCGAACCCTCGTCAATCCTGAAGCTTCAAAGCTCTTTTGGGGCTCGGCTGATGACAAGAAGATGTACAATCGCAAGCTTCGAAGAGCCGTGCAGAGAAGTATGGAGTAAGTGTAGCCTAGCCATCCGTTTCTCGTTAATGCCCTCTTTTTCTGACCAAACCCAGGGAGTAATAATGATATACGACGTACCCTTCGGCCTTGTTTTTATTTTTAGTTTTCGACATACACGATCGCGTTCTCCGCCCTGAATATTAGCGCTACTTTCTTGAATGTTTGTTTTCTCGATTCCAGGAGTGCATTTACAGATATGCGGGCGTCTCAAAGGGTTGCTTTTCTGGGATTTCTCATTGCAGGTAGGCAGGCATGGCCACACATGGAGTTCGACTGTGATTTTGCAATTAAGCAATGGCGATGGATGGACAGGACGTTCAAGGAATGGGAAATTTGATATCTGGGATGGGGAAAGAGACTTACATGAATTGAACTGGGTACTTTCCTCTTTGAAATTTGATCTACACTTTGAAGTACAGTGACCGCACATGAAATTATGTATTAAAGTTTTTGCTGTTTCCCTCAGTGGATACACCGTAAGTACCTCTGATATCGTACAAGCCTGAAAATGTACATGGCAAGAATATTCCTGCTCCGATACGAATCTACTGTCCCTTTTTCTCGCCCTCTTTTGCCTGCTCATCCTCAAACCACCTGACAGCTCTCCGAATTCCCTCTGGTAACGATACAATTGGCTCATAACCCAAACGACGCTTCGCCTTGCTGCAATCATAATACCTCGTCATACAACTATACCTGACCTCC
Organism: Hymenoscyphus fraxineus; assembly: GCA_900184765.1. Classification (NCBI taxonomy): domain Eukaryota; kingdom Fungi; phylum Ascomycota; class Leotiomycetes; order Helotiales; family Helotiaceae; genus Hymenoscyphus; species Hymenoscyphus fraxineus. Next base: position 1,579,929 of record LT855411.1, read on the forward strand.
CTCCTCGTCAACTTACTCTTCTTCCCAATCATCCACATCCCCCAATCCATGACGGTCCCCAATACATTTCCCACATCCCTCGAGATGACCCACACACCTTCCGTCCCCTTCTCGTTCCCCTGACATCTCCATACCGCTCTCGCGAAATCCCAGAAATACACAGGCTCGCAGTTCGTGATGAAGAAGACTTCGCCGTCTATTTTCTCGTGGTCTAGAACGGGCGTGGAGATGGCGTGGGTCTGGAGGAGCGCGAAGGAGGCGAGACAGTGCGCGTGGGCCACATTTTGGACGTAGGTAAAGTCGAAGAGGTTTGTGTTGTCGCCTAGTTGGAAATTATTCTTGCCGTCTTTGTAGACTTTCATCATTTGCGGTATCATTTGGACATCGCCTTCACCAAAGATTCCGGCGGGACGGAGGGCGCAGGTTAGGAGTTTGGAGGATGAGCGGTTTGCGGATATGACGAAGGCTTCTGCCTCGGCCTGGGTTTGTGTCAGCTATCATGTTCTGCTAGACGCATTGAGGGATTATTGGAGCTTGGAGTAGAGCTGGAAGCTTCCGATTGAAGATAGAGATGTAATTGGAAGAGGGGAGTTGTCATGCATAGTATAGCATACCTTGGTTTGAGAATAATACTCCGTCTGCGCAGCGGGAGGAATAACTGGCCATCTCTCATCCGCATTTACCAGATCTGCCACCGTATCCGAAATCACGCTCGCCGAGCTCGTATACACCAAAGCCTTCACATTCGTCTTCTGAGAAGCCTCGATCACACATTGCGTCCCATCCACATTAACCTTCTTGTATAGCTCCCTACTTCCTCCCGCCAGTGTCGGTGAAGCTGTATGAATCACCACTGCTGGTTTTATCTTCTCGAAAATTGGAATGAGGGATGAGAGGGATGTGATGTCGCCATCATAATAGGATACCCCATCGGAATCAGGACGGCGATTGCGCGTAGTACGGACGTCGAGCACGGAGACTTTGCACTTGTAGGAGGAGAGGAGAAGATTGACTATATGGTGGCCGAGAAAACCGCACCCGCCGATTACGAGGACGTTGCCTAGATCTCTCTTTGCAGGAATTGGTGCCATTGTAAATGAGAATTCGAATGGTTGCGTTGGGTTGTCGAAATCTGGACGCTCAATGGTACAGAGTATTCCCGCCATACCTGTGGACGGGTAAATTATACAGCAGTGGGGCGGGATGACTTGGCTTCCTGGGGTCAACAGGGGTTACGTCAAGGCTAGTCTCTGTTTGGAATCTTGTTCAACCCAAATTCAACTTCTAAGAGACTATTTTTCTTCAAGCTCACGTAAATCTTTAAAAGGCGTTCTCAAAGATATTGCATGCTGTCCTATGATCTTCTTTCATCGCTCGATCAATTTAGCTGGTGGTTGATCTGGAAGAGCTATCTACCATAAGAGCAAACTACGGGGAAAGCAAGCAGAAAAAAACAAGAATCTATTGGATTCCCTAAAGATTTCTTCAAGCAGTGATAAATAGCAAAGAGATAATACTAACAAATTGAAATCCCCTGACGTGCGATCCCTGAAAGCAATTAGGTCAATTATCGGCACTCGCTTAATCTCACCTCTTAGGATACCAAGAGAGGATATAGTAGTTTGAAGATTTGAATTCGTCTATATTGAGTGAATAGGAATAGGCATTCGGACCTTGAGTCATGAATAATGGACCTGATTGACAGCATACGTTCGGAGATGGGGCTGTGTTCATGTTAGTGGAAGAATATCAGCTTATACCTAGCTGTATTTTGTGCCTTTTACCTATAGTTCTGGTATTGTTAAATTTTAGACGTTGTCAATCTTTGAATACTCACAGGTGGTAAGACTACCAATAGAGATTCCACTTCCAAGGGAATTTTGAAACCTACAATAGGGGAATTCATATAGAATCGATTCATTCCATGTTTGATGACGTAGGGACTTGGCTGAAAATATATGGAAGAAGTGAATCGAAGGAAATAAAAGACACAAGAGGCCGTCGTGTTTGAACAAAAGGTCGTTGCCACTCACCTTTTATCAAGTTGAGCATGCATTCACATCCCTTTCAGTTAATTGAACCAAATCTTTTCAACTTGAATAACCTTTGCGAAATCCCCCTTTCTCGCTGAATCGAATCACCCCCAGGCTTTGTTTGTTGAAAGAGTCTATATAAGGATCCTTTGCCTTGGAAAACATATTCAAGGATCCTTTACAACTCTACAAAACGACTATCGCATTACAAATTCCCTTACTACAACTCCAGCCACGTTTTTCCACTTACTAGAATATCCATAATGTCATACGGACAATATACCCAAAATCTTCCCGAACCTGCAGCCATAGCTATTGGTGAGCTTCTGGCTTGTGACCCGACTAATGGCCCAGATTATGGCGCGGACGTTCTAAATCTGAGACCCTGGTCAGCAAATGTTCAGACATGCTGGAAACAACTTTGCAATATTATTAAGGGGGAAGGCACAAATGAGGTGAACTGGACCCCGGAGCAATGGAGATTGATGCGTGTGGTTCGAGAGTTGCGAGAATACTTCCTTTTTCTTCAGACCTCGTCAGATTCCACTACCTGGACTGAAAATGAGGCAAAGGCTATGGATGGCCTTATTAAGCGCATTCCCGAGCCGCCATCTCTGGTGGAGGATGAGGAGGATATTCGAAATGAACTCCCTTTTCGGACTCTTCGACTTGGTATTTCCCTTGCGGACCATAAACTTCGCAAGTTGGAGCATAAAGCAGGACCAAGTCGTCGTTAACTCGATCACTTCTTAGTGGTCTTTGCAGGATGGCCGAGGCGAAACAGTACATGACAGGCATCACCAGGCATCAATGTACATGAGTTTTGCTGTGCTTCTTTTACATGCGAAACACGCCCAATTAATCACTATCATTCAATTTTAATTAGACTATTTGCTGATCTTGTGCTTCTGGCTCCCCATTCATTACTCAACTGCCGTCCTTGATTAAATCAGTATGACCGCTTCTTGTTACCCGATAGCATCTCCAAACTGTGACCTTTTACCTCATTGTCGAACCTTACAAACCAGTATCAACGCCATTACATCAAGTCCATAATTAACGCACCAAAACATCCACGATTTCAGACCTAGAAAAGACTGAGTATCACACCGCGACCCTCGCCGCATCCCTCGTATCAGTCGGAAATCTACCCGCAGTAGTTGCTTCTCCGACTGCTCGTCTCTTTGCTATACCTCAGGGAGTTCAAGAGAGCTGGTCGCAGGACATTCATGAGAATCTCAACAAGTTCTATATCGTAGTTATGGGAGATTTTACAAAAAGTTAGAATGGAAATTGAAAGAAATGGCCGCCAATGAGTGCTTGTATTCCGGGAATAAGCAGTTTCATGATGACCATTCAACGCTTATCACATCCGGACACTTTCAGCGACCAAGAGGTCAAGTCTGTGTGCGCTCTCAAAGAAAGCATTCCTAAGCCGCACAATTTGGCCTTGGATGAGCTCGATTTCAGACTTTCGGAATCTCTGGAAATAAATGGCCGCTTGACCGCATGTCTGGTGCGTGGTCTAGTGCGTGGCGTTGAACTTTCCAATTTCTCTTTGGCAGGGCGAATCGCATTATTCATCTGAAGTCAGATGTAGACGATCTTATTGGTGAATCATCGCAGGGTATGAGGAGGAGTGGTGGACTCATGGTTACCGCCAGTCAAAACTTGTTTTCCCTTAGCTTAACATGTGCTTGCCCATGGGGGATGGGTCATGTCCACTTTTTCGCTCTGCTTGATTTGCTTCATAGATCAATTCTTGATTTTTACACATCTTCTAGACTGTGCTATTGATCCCAACTTTGGCCAAAAAAATCCTACTTGTTGCGTTTTCTTCGCAAGCAGCAAACTTCCCTCAAGCTGGATTTTAGCAAAGAATAACGCGTCGTTTGTTGGTAATGATTTGTTGCAACTATTTTTCCATGTGTCACAAGAAAACATCAAAGGTTAAGTCACCTTATTCGTGCGGAGTCAAGTCCTTATATAATAAAATGGGAAAAATTCCATGTGCCTGGCAACTTATTTCCCACAAGGGATGAGAGCAGTCACCAGCACCAGCGTTCTATGTATAACTCGGAGCATGATATCGAATTCACTGTCACAATCGATTTATTCACGTTCCCTCCACTGAGTCACCACGAAGATAGAGACCATCCATAAAAATGGGGTTTACTTGATCTTTTCCACTGACATCGTCATTCAAACTACAACTACAGGCATGCCTCTCCTAATCTGTACTTTATTTCGTTGCGGTCATCCTTCGCTCGTTTTTGAGGATCCTCCGGATCTCCCTTCAAGCTCAGGTATATTCAAACAGCCGTCTCGGAAGTCCACATTTCTAGAGCTCAAGATTGTCGAAAGTAATCTTGTGTACTCAAGCTGCGTCAACTTTTATCCCACGTTTACATTTGCAAGGAATGGATATAGCAACCGGATCTCTCGTCTGGCAGATTTTCTACGAACTCAGATTGGCAACGAGCCTAATGACCGACGAGAATTTGATAAAAATACAGAGGATTCTATTGATTTAAAAATTTCTCCTTCGCAAGTCCCAGACAGTCGTACAGACAAACGCCGTCGAATTGCTCCTATCCGATCCTTACCTCCTCCTAATCAATCATTATCAGCAAACTACAAGGAATCGCAAAATAATGCATTACAACGTGTTCACGATGCTGGAGACCGTTATAGACCACGTTCCGTTCCCAGACCATCCATTCTCCCACGTCGTAGTAGAGTCATAATAATCGACTCCAGCGGGAAACAACTTCACTCTGTTGTTCGTCGCCAGCTAGCAATACACGATATAAATCTTGTCGTTGTGACGGATCCGAATGGCGTATGTCGTATCGAAGCCTACTGGTTCACAGAGGGAAATGGGGTTGCCCAATACCGTTGGCTGGGTTTGATGTGAGAAAACGCGCACATAATTCCTGTTCTTTGTCATGGGGGGTTTGCCTTCTACTGAGTCAACTATGCTCACCTCTCTTTCTCATCCTCATCATCCCTACACATTCTCGGTAAGCGACAAATCTTGGGCTCTAGTGAGAGTAAGTGAGTCGGGGAAACGGAAAGTGGCAATTCATCAGGCAACTCGTGCGAGGGATTAATGTACCGAGTAAAGGGGGCTCTTACAGGCATTTCTTTTTCCGACGGGTTTTAAATGAAAGTGATTGGACTCACCAGCTTAGTCTTCGTTGCTGTAGTGCTAGTCTTTTTGAAGACTCAGTGACCTCCTGCAGCTCAATCATCTACTTCCTAGCGTAATTACTGTAACTATAGCCCACGTTGGGTGGCTTACGCGAAATACTCCATGTTCACGAAGCCCCGGATCTGTACCTGGTTAGTTGGGTAACTTCCATTATGGATTTTCAAGTATAGGTCGATGTACAGAAAACACCAGAGATCCGATGCGGTTGTAGCATTAATTAAAACATGAAATAGGGCGGTAAAATATGGTACGCTCCCTGTAATAGCACACAGTTTACTTCCCAAAACCCCGCAAGGGTGCTTATCCATCCAGCGAATTGGCTACTCAAATAGGGACTAGTTATGTCGGAAGTATCACAGGTGGGTTCATATAAGTACAAGTGACCCATTGAGTAAGTAAAATAAATAAGTGAAAAGTAAGTTGATTCTTAGCTACGGGACGCATAAATTTACCTTGGATAAACAAAAATACTTTTAGCAAGTACTAAAATACGCCGCTGGTACGAACTCATATATTTATCTATAGACCTGTATACATAGGAGTTTAACGCTTAATTCAAAGCATAATGTCGCATTATAAAAGCTACACGACACGCTACATAGCAAATATCGTTTAATTTCAAGCAAATACAAGTCCGACAAAGCCGAATGAAAAAGCAAAGATGGTATAGGATTACTAAATTAACACGTTAGAATCGCTCTTTCGGACTCTATGGGGGATCTAGTAGAACAATTAGCGCTAAAAATGTCTCGGTTACATATTTTCCTAATTAAGACAGCTCGGAAGAAATCGTTATACTTCCTGCAGTTTTTGATCAATACGTACAGGACATGAGAACTGCTCATACTTTGATCTCTCTATTTCTTTATTCTATCGCTCTGGTCATTGGCGGGTCCAGTTACGCCTCTGCTTCAAAAAGCACTTACTCCGTTTGACGATCTTTCTCGTATGGTCAAGGAAGGCGTTGTGTCGGTTGTGGGAATTTTGATGTAAAGTAAAGCGTCGCCTTGAACTTGCTGTCGTGTAAAGTAATACACAGTAGTCACATGGATTGTGGATTGAAATATGTCAAGTTTGCAAATATATTGGGGGATATAGTATTAATTTCCATCTTTTGTCCTCAGGGCTTGACTTCAACTCCATTGTCGATATTATCGATGTTGAAAGTTATTAGGTCTGACACGCCGAATTGAATTTCGAGGCCGGCGCTAGTGAAGTTGAACACTTTCTTCGAACTGTTTATCTCATCAGTCTCTTTCTAACTCGTATATATACGCATATCAAAACGCTTACTCTTCCTCCTGGAATTGGAGGCGGCCTTGTACTTTAAGAGTATTGCTAGACACTCCCTTGCTCAATATCCTCGTAAAGAATTTCCTGCTACTGGATCCTTGGTCGGCGATTTTGCATGCTTCGAATACACCTTCTTGTCCCGCGTCTTGCAATGCCTTGATGTAGGTCCCATTGCATTCGCCAACGAACGCAGGAACGCTTGCGCCGAATTTATCTCCCTCGACTTTATATCCTGAGATTGATGTTAGTTTCGGAGGCACGTTTTATTTGGATGGTTCTCCTACTGTAATCGCCATCACCCCCACGTGTACATTCAGCGAAATACTCTGTCACTTTCCAGTAGACACCGTCGTCTGGAAGTCCGGTTGCGGGAGCTGCAACTGGGGAAGCTGATACCGATGAAAGCAGGGTCGCAACTAAGATTAAGTTGAATATCATATTGACTTTGCGTAAAGTCCTTGAGCGGGAATGTTGGTTGGCTAAATTTGAACAAAAAAGATTTAAAGAGTGACGGTCGGTGGACGAGGTTCGCTATATGTGGTTGCAAAGTCCGGTTCATATTTTTTACTAGTACTTATATAGACATGAAGCCAAAAATTGCTTTCGGTGCCATCTTCCGTATAAGCTGCTTGAGTAATGAGTAACATAATACACTAAAGTGAAGCAAGGTGTTGCTGGCAAGACGTTGTAGAAAGTACAAACACACTGCCCAGCCTTTGGCAGTAACGTACGGAACGCGGAACGGACACTTCTATCAAAGTGAAAAAGTGAAAAGTGAAAAACCGACTAAAGTCAAAATCTACTCTCTATTTTACTACTAAGTAGTATAGGAGTCGCTTTTATTATTTTAAGTGAGAGTAGAACAAGCCCTTGTTTCCTTGTGCCTATTCTCGTGCCTATTCTCGTGCCTATCGTCGTACCTATCGTTGTGCCCGTCGACTTGTAAGTGTATATAATAGACGAGCGTATACTAGCAGGAGCTAAGGGAAGAAGGGAGAGTAAAAGAAGGAGGTGAGTTGAGGCTATTCCAACTTCTAAGTTAGCAAGGGAGGGACCTAGAGTAGGGAGGAGCCCAGAGTCCCCTAGGAATGTAGCTAAATTCTTCGACTTTGTTTAGAATTTGTATAGCCCGGTTGTTTCAAGCCACATTCCAGTCACATTCCAGTCACATTCCAGTAACATTTTACATAACCTACCTAAGCTACCTCTACCTAAGCTACCTCTACCCTACGATAGCTTCATTTCTTCTACCTACCTGACCCCTGCCAGCTTACTGCCTGCCTGCCTGCCTGCCTGCCCGCCCACCTACTATCTGTCCCTTTGCTCTATAGATTATTAGGGCACTATAGGGAGGCGATAAGGGGGCAGCAACAGGAGTAGTAGGTAGACAAGTAGGTAGGTTAGACTTGAAATCCAAGGTGGCACGTAGTAGTTTGACACAGGAGGTGCGAAAAAACCGCGTATTTAAGGCTCTTTTAGTTAGTTTTTCACTTTTTCACTTTTCACTTTTTCACTTTGATAGATGTGTCCGTTCCGCGTTCCGTAGTAACGACGTGTTTTACACGGAAATCCCGACCGATTTCACTACATGCTAATAACAACATCCCGTGAAATACCCGATTACTTTTGTGTAATTTCTCTAAAAATCATCAATCCTCATTCAAACATCACAGTATCAACAATATAAATAACTCTTTCTAGGAGTCCGACATACTCGCCTTGACATATGATGGCAGAATTAATGGCGTCAATCGATACAGGCAGGAACATAAATCCTGTTTCTGTTTTAAGGATATTCTTGCAAGTTTTCCGTTTTATCTACCTAGCTGTTGATCGTTAATGTGCTTGTTGATCTTTGGCAGCATTAAGTGTCACGTTTCTCAGCACGCCAAGGGTTCTACCTAATTAGTGAGGTACTTAAAGTAAGGTTATGTTTGGTAGTAAAAAAAGAAAGTAATATCGAGGTATCCCTAGTATATCCACCTAAAGAAATCGGGACCCAAAACTTAAGGATAGAAACGAAGTTATCCTTATATCTAGTATCCTTCTATCCAGGTTTATCTGTAAATCACTTGTTAATTTTCATTCGAGAGTTGATTCTGAGACTTTATATGGACATTGAAACAATCGCAAGGCTTAAATCGCAAAGTGGGTACAAAGTGAGGATTACTATAGCTATATGAGCTTGGAAAGTCTGATGTACATATGCCACCTTAACGGAATAGAGTAACTAGTCGCATTTGGACAGCACTAAATCTATCAAAAGACAACAGGGCCCCAGTCGAAACACGCCAGGCTCGAAAGTCTGAAGATACAATTAACTCCGTCGCAGACACTTTTATATCTACTTAACACCCATTCAGAACTCAGTTCTGGCTACGTAAAACTCTCCGAATTGATCTCTGATATATAATATGTTGATGCAAGGAAGTTTTCGCGATTGAGGCGCTAAGCATATTTCATTCTTGAATTTTATCGTCGCCATTGTTTGGAATTTCTAGCCGGATGAGTACTGTATCGTATACTCAAAGGAGTTATGCAATAGCTTGTATAAGAGGAAGAAGAATGGCGACTCGAGAAAACCAACTCATTGTCCTAGAGATAACTCTTTTTCCCCCTTTACTGTATAACGTATACAACAATTAAACAGACACCATATCAAATAACTCTATTTAACAGTCACCCCACCTCATATCCCCAACTTCCACATGCAGTAACCCCACACTCACTTACATCTATCTATCACAAGCCCCCCCTTCGCAACATTTCATTCCCTAAATCTTCCTTCTCACACTCCCCCTCTTCCCCTTCCAACTTTGAAAGTCTCGCAACCACTTCTTCACAACCTTAATCTCCCAAACATGCGCCTGTTTAATGAAAAGCGGCTCAGCATTGATATCCAGAATCCCCGATGAATCCCAATGATGACCAGCTCCAGCAATAAGATACTCGGGATTGAGGTCTGTGGATGTGCGAAGAGGCGCTTTGGTGGAGTGGTAGCAGAGGTCTAGCCAGGGGTCGATGCCTTTTGACCGTCAGTAGACTTTTCGTAGCGGATAAGGGAACGAGTGAAAATGGAAAGGGCGAAACATACTTCCATCGATAAAAGCAAGACGATCTGCTTTGATGTCGAAACCGCCGTACTTGTTAAATGCGGAGAGGTCGGGCGTGGGTGGGAGTTTGGTGTATTGACCATCTGGGAAGGCCCAGGTGCACCATTGTTGGGTGTAGTCTACTTGGAGCACGTTCATGATTAACGATGGACCTGAGGCTGGGGCTGCTTGGTAGGCGCCGAGTTCGGTACATGCTGCATCGTCCGGTCAGCAAATCGAGGATGTGATTTTGTGGGAAAACATACTTGTCCACAAATAAGAGCGTCCTCCTGAATTTGATGGATTTGCCCAGTAGGTTTCTGTACATGATATCAGAATTGAATTCAAGTTTAGTTGTCAGACATACCATTTTGGGTTCCAAAACATCCTCCGATTGAACTATCATAATCCCCACTCGAACATAATGGTAGGAAATTCTTCTTGAAGTAAGCAGCGTAGTTTCCAAGATTAACCCAAGGTTCTCCATCCGTATACTTGGCCAGAGCGTAATCAACAGATGTAATATTTGCTGGTGCGTCGATGTTGGTAACGTTGTTACAGAAGTTGAAGAAATTATCACTACTGTATGCTGGGTACCAGTTGAGTTCTTGCCAAGTGGCAGTGGGGTAGTTCATAGGTCCTCCAACTTTGAGAGTGCTTTGTTAGTCACCATTCCAATCGTTCAAATGTGCGGCGGCTTACTAGGGAACGCAATAGTCATGGCAAAATCTCTGATATCCTTCAACTTTTCCAGTCCAAAAATTGCCTTGAGCTCTTGAACTGCTTGCGTATTATTGGAATCCGTCAATTTATCAATCTTGGCAATAATCCCATTGATACTCGTTACACAGTCTTGCGGTCCGTATCTTTGGATTGGAGCGTACCTAACAACATATTTGTTAGTTGGTTGCAGGAAAATAGATGAAAACATCAATATCACCATTCAGGATATGCCAAAACAACTTCAATAGGAGCACTGCTTGCAATCCCCCCATATAAGAGCTCAGGATAAGTAAAGATAGAGTGTGCAGTTTCGCCACCAGCAAGACTCCCTCCATAGAGAATCCATGGTGTTCCTGGTGCGGTCAAGTTGCCGGCGACACCGGGAAATACTGCATGTTGTGCAAAATAAGCATTATCCGCAATGGCTAGAGACACATTAGATATGACATTGAGTATATAGGAGTGAGCGGACATTGATCACTCGTCAGAAACCGCAAATTGTCCGTGGTGCTTGTGGGAAATGGGTAGCTTCGACCATAGTATCGGTCTTCCAAGATCACACCCAATCCATTGGTTTCTTGCATCAAAATCTGTATTACTAGAAAAGGGTCAATGATTTCCCCGGCAGGACGAAAGTGGTTGCCACTTACTCCCAGTTCTCAGATTCGAAAATCTACTTTCTCCAGATGTTTCTCCACTGATGTAAAGATAAACCGGTCCCCCAGGTTTATAATAAGTAGAATCAAAGAAATATCTCTGTTTGAACGTAGTATTGATATGCGGTAAATACTTATCCTCATCGTGGATATGATCAATCTACATAAACGCAATTTAGTGACTAAACGTAAAACGCGGGAAAAGGTGACGACAGACTGGCATATCAATAGTATTCGCGGGGTAGGGGTAAACTTGAGCGCATGTCAGCCCGAGAAGACTCGCTAAGATAGAGAGAGAGAGCCGCATCTTGGCAATTGGTAGTAAAACAATAAGACTGGAGAGATGAAGGATTCTGAAAGAAGCAGAGAAGATTTCTTAGGGAAATGTACGTGGTTAGTGAGGCAAATGGTCGGATAAGAACTAGTCTGAATGAGGAAGCTCGAATGATTTCTGCATGCATATTCGCTAAAGGAGGTTTCCATCTTCAATCGCGGATTCCTGCTCATAGATAGATGTGAAGCAAAAGTGGGAGATAAAAAAAGAGACTGGCGCTGTTGCGGAGTGATCATATTTTTATTTGAAGATCTCCATTTGGAGGTACTGTAGAGACTACAGTATAAGAAAAGAAGCTGCCATCCGAGAATAGAACGGATCCCACCTGGCTACGGAAGCCGGAACGGGTCGCCATCCCAACTTTCCACCAACCGCATTTTCAATTACGCAGAGGACTGAAGATGGGGTTCCTTTGTTGAAACATAAACTGATAATCGTTGCAAGTATTGAGGGAAAATCTCGATGTCAATATATCATGTTACTTATCGTTACAATAGGTTCGGCTGGCCACCTTAATTAAAATTGCCTAACACAGTTTAGATGATATCTTCAATGCCGAAATCCTATGCATACGACTACATCGTTCATATGGTGTGTCAGTAGGTAGTAGAAGAAATCGAACATACAGTGGCTAATGGTAGGTTGAACTGGGAGAGAGGAGCGGCAAGTCCATAGTCAATCGTTGTTGAACATTCCATCGACGTTTCTTGCTTATGGCTTTGAGATATATCATACCACTCTAGAATGCTTAGCATTTAATCCCCTCGGCTTACTTGCAACCACACCCACATCAAGTTAGGTCTCCTTCAACCATCTCTCCCACCACTTCGGGTTCCTGAGCATCCAGAACCCTCAGCTTACTTAGGACGACATCCGTATCAATGTAGGTCCCTTTCAACCACCTCTCTCCCCCCTCGGCATCAAAAGCCTGTCTTCCATGTAAAATCCTGCGGTTGTTGAAGATTACGCACTCCCCCTCTTTGAGCTTGTAACTAAACACGTTCGCAGGTTTTTCAACCAGTGAGGCAAAATCATCCAATGCCTTGAAGAATTCAGAACGCCAAGAAGAATCGATAACACCATCGTTCATGGTTCCTCGGAGAGCGTAAGGTGCTTGGAAAGGAGGCGAATAATTGAAGTGGCGGATTGTCAAATTAGAATTTGCACTCCTGGGATACTTCACAAGCTCGAAGACCGGATGAGAATAATGGTAGTGTTCTCCTGCGTTCTTGTAATGGTATGCAATCGGGACTTCAGACAAAACTTGGCGTTGCGGTCTTACAAGAAAGTTGGATGCCCACAAACAATCCGAGAAGATTGAGTCGCCTCCTTGGGCCGTATTCTTGAGGCAATGCAAAAGTTGAAATCCAGGAGGGTTAGCCATATAAAGCAAATCCATATGCAAGCCTAGATATCGAGATGTGTATGCCACATTTTTCGCCTCGGGAACCGACTTGACATCCCAGGTCCGTCCATAGAATGTGTCTCGGATGGTCCCTATACGACCAGCGATATCTTGGACCGATTCTTCCGATGAGGGCATCCCTCGCACGATGATCAACCCGTCAGAAACCAGGGTTCGGAGAGCTCTGAGCAAAGTATCTTCTGAAGTCATGTAATCGCGGTAGTCAAAAAACCCGAGACGGTCCTTGATCATACTGCCATTCCATCCTGCGACGGTGCCCGCAAACAATAGCCTGGTCTCGTCTTCCTTAATCAGTGGAGGAGACAAAGGCACATGCCACTTGCGCACTTTGACCTGAACGAAGGGTTTCTGCTCCTCTTTTTTCTTCTTAAGCAAGTCATTGGGAAACGATGAGACATGGTCGTCATGCCATGTAATATCGGTGTGTGTGTCACCCAGATGCAGGCTCTTGACTATGTGAAGCTTCTTCGCCAACGCGTCGGTTGTCCGGAAATTCTTCTGCGTCGTTGATGGGTCCACGCACTTGGGACAAGGGCATGCGTCTCGAAGCAATACGGGATGGAAGCGCTCATGACCGATGATAATTGGCACATAGCTAGTGTCTGCGTCGCTGTGTAGCTTTCGAATGGGAAGCCTTTCACTCTTCATCTCTTGGTGTTCGGCATCTTCCTGTTTGAGTAGAGGTTCTGGTAGTGCGCTCGAGCTGGTTGCCATGCTTCGTCGACCATATACATACACAAATGGATTGTATGTATATGCATACTTTTGGATGCCGGTCGACCTTGCGAAAGCATGTTGCCGAAGAGTCAACATTGCACTTGCGCCTGGGATGGGCATACAAATGGATGACTTGATGACTTTGCAGCTGGAGTGGGAGTGGGAGTGGGAGTTGGTCGGGAGGTTTTGAACAAGACCTCGGAAGCCCTCAGGGGGGTAGAGTCACGTGTCGTTTGTCGTATAGGTAGGTAGGTAGGTTCACCTCCACAGGTAAGTACCCACGGAGTATAGTTACCTCCAGCTAGGTGTCTATACGAGCGGGGAGTTGGGCACCAGTATATCCACAGCAGTGATGTGATTGGTGCAAGGAACTTGATTAGTAATCACCCGAGAGTGTCGGGTATCTACTCGTAGTTACTTGTAAGTACTTGTACTTGAGTACTCAAGTACATTGAACTGCTCAGTAGGTACGAGCTCGATGGAGGGGAGTGGTTGGAGCGTAGCGAATACAGCCTCCACGGCAGTGGCCCTCGGAGAGCCAGCGGAGCGTCATTGCGGGGGCGGGGGTCGGAGTGGACGGGAAAGCTACCTACCTAAGTACCTAGGTAGCTACCCTACTGAGCTTAACTTGTAGACCCACACAAAGCTGGCATTCCCGTCAACGGGTCCCGTCGGGGAATGGGAACGGGTATGGCTAGCCCCCGGCCTAGTGCTAGCTATAGCTCTCCCTAGCTCGCCGGGCCAAAGGAAGCCGTATCCGACTACCTATAGAATACTCTCCGTGAGTAGTCTACTCGCGTACTGCCATGTCATAGGAACATAAGGCCCAAGTGCCCTCCAGCTAATGCCGAGGCCAGTGCCAGTGCTAATGCTAGTAGCTACCTAGTGCTAGTGCTAGTGCTAGTAACTAGTGCTAGTAACGTGTCCTGTCTTATATGACTCCATATCTGCCTTTCCCGAGGTTCTCGAATGATTGTGAAATCATTCTATCCTCTTTTATAAAGCGTACTCGTACTCATACTCACACACTTCGACAACACCACGATCCCCGTCTATAAAACTATCCTAAGCGGCCTCAGCCCCTTCAACCCCGCCCCGGAATTTCCATTTACATGTGATTCGCCGTTGCCCAGAACCACCATCCTCTTGGGTAGGCCTTAGGACTTCCCCACGCCGATTGCGATTGCGATTGCGATTGCGACTGCGATGCGACCACCAATCCATCCGCCACGGACTCAAGAGCTTCTAGCCCCTCTGTTAGGCGCACTGCCATCAGCCTCCATCTCGAAAGATGCTCCCAGTGCTCTCCTTCCCCTCCTCTCTCCCATACTGCGCCAACGGGTACAATTACTCTCCTCGGCCAGCACGGAGCCATGGCTCTCCCTTCTATGCTACGACCATGCGAAGACGCAGAAACTAGAGCAGGCGGCGAAGAGCGAGAGCTTGGAGGCACACCCAGTATCCGGTGAGGTCGAGGTGGATTGGGAATACGACGTGGATGTCAGATACAAACGAGTAGATGAGGAGACGCTGCAAGCTCTGGTGTCGTTACAGCCCTTCGGTATTGAGGTGAAGCTCGTCTGGTGTGTCAACGACGAAGTGGGCGGTGGTGATGGTTGGAGGATAGGGGAAGTGAGTGTCCCCGATGCGGATGGGGTTTGGGGAGAGAAAAGCATTCAAGATGCAGAGGACCACTTCGAATCCCATACTGCTCGGCAGGAACCCCGCAGTGGTGGCACGAATGGAGGCAGTCTTCTGATGCCGGATGAGGAGGAGGGTGACGATGACGATTACTGGGCGCAGTACGATAATACGCCCTCTCAAACACCAGCCGCCAAACACTCTCCTGCTCCTCCAGCCCACGGCAACCATCTCGGGTCCAATGCGAATGAGGAAGATTATTATGCACAATACGGAAATGTACAACCGGCAATGGATAACCACGATCCAGACGAGGCCCAGCAAAACGGTGACATCGAGTCCTCTCTCGGACGAGACGAGATAGCAAGAGGACTGCAACACCAACTCTCCGCACACCCCGAATTGACATCTTTCCCACCCCCTCTCCCATCCTCCGAACAAGAGAAACCCGACTTCATCATCCACCCCAGACCCTCATCCAGCACGGGGAGTTCTGGGAGTGACACTGTGGCTCGATTAGAACGCCGCGCTGCAGCGAATTCAATGAGTGAGCAGGGTGAGACGGCGATTAAACAGCATATCTCTACTACCATGAAGAGTCTTTATCGTTTAGCCAAGGTTGGTGGCATTGATCGGGGGGAGTTTGAGAGGTTGGTTAGAACCGAGTTGGATTGTTTGGGGTTGATGGATGAGGAGGAGTTATGATGACGATGATGATGCTGATGATGATGATGTGTTTGTGTATGCGTATATGACTGGCTATTTGGCATGAGGAATTGCATAAGGGTATTGGGATCTTTTACTTTGCATCGGGGCTCTTTCTCTTTTTGATGATGTGTTTTGAAACATAGCTAAGGAGTTTCCTCTGTGGTTTTTTAAGGTGTATGGATAGCATAATCATATCTTAACTTTTAAATGTTATAAAATGTAATACACTTTTTCATTGGTATTTTTGGTAAGTGATTACAGTATTTGTATATATGCTTGAGAAGCTCGTTGGTCGTGGTGGATCTGGGTTCAGAAAGGAAGATTTGGACAGCGAAGTGAGAGTGAATCCATAGGTTTTCATCATATGCTGAAGTTTGTCTTCACCCTTTCAGACTTGGTTTGCTACATGTCTTCTATAGGAGGAAACTTTACGCTGCCCAACTACTTCTTGTTTTCTTAGCATGTGATTGTACAGTACGTGAATCTTTCTGGGGGAGAGGGGGTGAAGTTAAATCCATGTTTTTGTCTAGCTGGGTTAACTTGATTTAACGCTTAGAGCTGTCATTTGATAGCCAGGCTCGGAAGTTTTACATGCGAAGTGAGTTTGACTTGAGGGCTTTCAAGTGTATCTTGATCTTGGGATTAGTGGTGTTTTTTGTGGTTGGGTTGAGGGACGGGTAAGTTTGCTTTGGTTGCTGTTGGACTTTGGGTGTGGGTTTTGTTCTCTTTTACCCTCCTGTATATATCCTGACATATATTACTTCTAAATAACTCCCTTTCAGATCCTGTTTCCTAACCTCGGAGGTTGTTGTAAGCTCATAGTCTAGTTTAGACCTAGATTAAAATTGGGCAGCGAAGACCTTCGAAGAATTATGTCTAGATTGCTCATTCCTTTTTATTTCTATGTCTGAAAAACGGTAAAATTGAGCTAGATTCGTTGTTAAGAATGGAACTTTCTGAAAGTGGTTCATGGAATCGAAATGAAATTTGGAGGCTACTAGTACCTTTCTGCAAATAGATTTGCAGAATTGTCGTTCGCTTAGAAAATGATTTACATCTGGAAAACAGGGATTGTTCTAGGTTTAAAGCACCCTTTTGTCCTCTCTTGTGTATTATCTTCATATTACTTCTTGATGGAGCTGTACGCTGCTTCATTCTGTACTAGAAGAACTAAGATTTATAGACCATTTAATTAAGACCGCCCTAAGTTTCACCACCCCTACACCCACAAAACCCCACAGTATTACCAGCTGCAGTCCTCGCCAAAGCCTCGCTCCACAAACAAGTCCCATACCCCCTTCTCCTCTATATAGCCCGAAATAAGCAAACGGCAAATGTATTCTCGGATACTAAAACCAAAGCAAGGATAGCGGGGAGGCGTCAGGCGTAGCGTTCTTAGCAAAGCTGTATTGCGTGGGGATTGAGGTACTTTAAGGAGTTAGAGCAAGAGAAATCGACTGAGCACGGGCTGAATCTTTTGCTGTTTTTCTTGTTTGTTTTTTGGTGATGTTTTTGGGGAAACTTTTTGAGTTCGTGAGGTAAAGGGAAAGGGGGTGTGTTAGTGGTGGTGGGGCTAAGGTTGTTTGTATACAGTAGTATGCTTGATGCTTAGAGAGTTCTAATTTATGAGTGATATTTGTGACAAAGTGCCTTAAACTATTTGCTATCGTGCGGTTCATGTTAGTCCATATGTAGTTCTTGGTATGAAACATTATCTGGGTGTAATATCGTTAGCTTGCCAAATTGCCAGATTGGCAAGCTGAAAGCTACTGCCATCTCGCCAAAGGTGTATCTAATTCATGAATGACGGCTGTGGATTTTCTGTATGTTTTACCTGCTACGTATCTCAAGGCAATCAGCAATCAAAGATGACTTTAGCAAATCCGCATCGTTTCCCTTAAGTGGTAGCAAACACTTGGGAGAAATCAAAGGTTACGGTAGATACTATTAATATTTCTCCCTTGCTTGATACTTCTCGCCTGATATTATGATATGAATTACCCCTGACCATTAGGGCAACGAGTTCTCATTGCGCAGATAACATCATATTTAACTTCTTATTGATACAGCAGTGCAGCAAGTGGACACACCCAAACGCTCGCTGATCTAGTCCTGAGCTCGCTTGTCCTGAAACGCAAGAGAGATTATTATGTCCGGAAAATAGACATACGAGATAGAAATATATATAACCTCTTGACACCTTAAATTTATTCGCGATCATCTTACTTGTGGCTCCTCTAACTTTTAAGTCTACGTACAACTATTCGACTACCACAATAATTCCGGTAAGTAACTAGATCTACTATACAAATAAAGGATCTGCGCAACCTCAATCCTAACATTAATCCAAGTTTCAATCTGTAAATAGGTACAGGGTCTACCGACTCCTCTTTTTTGAGCTACTTTCACCATCGCTCTGTTATAATTTTGTTGGGTTGGTGGTTCTGCCGACACTTTTTCAAAACACTCCGATACTTAACGAACTTAGGCGGCAACGATACAACAATCTCTACCAATGTCTCAAGTTTAGCGCCGTAGGTCCAGGCTAAGAAGAACGGTGCCAGGGATCAAGGTGAGTTGAGCACTAGGCTTTCTGGGTGAAACTCTTCGCTTAGTTCTCCTAAGCGATGATTATAGGCGTGCGCCTCGTTGATTGAATTATTGGCTGGTTGATCGCCTAGTGGCAAGCCTACTTGAATGGTAGGTAAAGAGAGTGTCTCAGCATTGTTTACAAGCATTCTGAGAGCATGTTGAGTCTCTAGCTTACATACTGCCTTGTTATTCTTGGCAGGCTTTGAACATTCATTCTCTTGGAATCAATCAGGGAAGTTACACAACAGCGTTACAGAAATACCTTCTCCTAGAAATCATGGAGCAGCTACCGTACTGACATGAAACAGAAGAGCCGTTTGCCAGGTAACCGCTGGGTCATCTCAGCAACAGCTACTAATTAATGCTCAATTTAATAACACAGTGATGAAGGAAGAGGAGCAAAAGAACGTCCAAGTCCAGGTATTTATGCTAGACACGAGCATGCCAGCCACCCTAACTCTACTATTGAACAGAGATTCTGGGACTTGAGAATGACAGTAACAAGAATCAGCACCAGGAAGCACCTCTGCAGGGGCTGTCAACATCATTTTGGAGAACCTTGATATCCACAAATTTGTTGTCGCTGCGTTGGGTGTTATCAATAAAAACAATGGGTTCCAGAATGCAAAGAAGTATCTGGGTAAGGAACCATGTACAATCTTTATTTGGGTTAGAGTCATTTCACCTAGCGAAGTTCGTCTCAGTTGTTAGATGATTGTTGAGGGAAATAATCAAGATTTGTTTACTCTAATATTTTGAAAAACTTGGCTATTAAGTAATACTTTGTTACCTTCCTTGTAAGCTGTACTATATAGAAGTTTTATGAATTAACTCAGTAAGATTTCAACAGCTTACTACTATTTATTCTTTGAATGGAGTGCACTGTTACTATATTATTCTGCATAACATCCCAAAGCAAATTTGAAATATCTGCTTAGTTGGAAAAATCTGTAACATTCACTTCTGCCCATTCACCTCACCATTTGGTTAATCACATCTGGAATTCTCCGCTATCCTTTAGTATTATTCAACTTCACTCATCAAAATCGGCAAATCTGTCCATTCCTGAACTGATAAAATGTCTGTACCCAATCGGAACACCTCGGTTCCAGAAGAAGCATAACTATCGTAGGATGTACTATACCGAAGCAGCAGGTGTGTTAGAGGTGTAATTTGTCTATAAGTATCTGCTTCTGATACTCTGGTGTCTCTTCTTCTTTCAATCCTCCCACCACCAAACAACCAACAGTGCCTGTGGAACAAAGTGACAGCATACAGGGAGGTCTTAAGTTTCCAGACTTAAGCTTTAAGAGTCTGTTAAAGAAGACTGTAAGTGTTTCTTCTGTGATTGAAGTGAATTAATACTAACTCCTGCAGCTATTCAATTAAGAGGTAAAAATGGACTCTCAATACCAAGCTCACGACTTTGAAGGGCTATTTACAGAGGAGGAGGGTGTGAACACTCCTCCCCAGCCCCAGACTGCCAATATTTCTGTGGGACGTCATCCTGGGCCCCAACCATCAGCATCAGTTGATCTGAACTGCGTTCTACGAGCCATCATGGAGGCAGAAAAACAGAGAACAATCCATATTCTCAACAGAAATCCAGGTGACCTGATCAAGGAGCCAACATCCACCGACCCAGCAATGGAAATGGCCTATATGGCGCAGCTGGGTATCATGAACGCTGATGATTTGCAACTGGAGGGTGATATCAGCTACTATCTGAAAGAAAGATCTGAAATAGGCACCAACCTTCAGCCCCAACTCCTTGTTTTCCCCGATGGCTCACCTGCAAGATATACTTGCAGACCCCATGGCCTGGACGTTCACATGTTGGCTCCTGAAGTATTCAAAGCTTTCAAGGACCAACACGATGAGCGCAGCAGAACCCTCGAGTCTGAATACGAAACCCGACTGGGAAGTTTGAACGTTGCCCGCGAGAATCAAAATATGCCTCTCCTAGCAAGAAACGACCTCACTCATCCTATGAATTCCTGGTATGCGGCTGCGCGTTCAGATTCCCGAGCACAGCTTCTGAGCGACTACTTGGAGCTCCTGAGAGATGCACAAATATCTTTCATCACATACATTGTCTGTCCAAACTGTCAGCGCCACCATTTCGATCTCAAAACACTCCAACAATGGGAGATGTTGAAGAATGCGTGGACTGTTTCGACAACCGACGTCGGAGATGGTTTTGAAGGGGCGGAGATTTTCGCCAACTCGATTACAGTCGATAAGTGTATGCGGAAGCTCCTTCGTCTTGTGGGGAGACACATTTCGGCTGTCGACGGAACCCGATGCCGTCGTGCCCAAGCAGGTAGAGGTTATTACCTGTTGTAACTGATGAAGGTGGAATTTGTGGGTGTCTGGGAAGATGGATCTTGGTAAGCGCACGCTGCTTGGCCATTAGATATGTTGGTTATTTTCTCGACACATAGTTGTTTTGATTTGTCTAGGGAAGCGGATGGATATCCTTCCCAGATGCTCTGTCATGCTGGGACGTGGCTCATTTGTATTTTCATGGAAGGATGGAACGAACAATGCCGTGTGAGGATACTGTACAAACAACTGGGTTCGGATTCGGATTGAGATTTCTGGTGGATCTGTGTGCTACTTGGTGGTTGAACTTTTCATGGGAAAGATGAATGGTAATATTTTGTATTTGTGAGGAAACAGAAGAAATAATTCTGGACAAACGCCTTCATTGATGGAGGCCGATTTGTATGTATTGGTCCTCTGTGGTGGAGATACGAGTATTCAGGGATGAAATGATGCAATGTATTCGTAGGCCTTGCTCTGTCGTTGTTCAATGTAGAAGTATAGCTTCAGCCCCGGACCTCCACGGGACCTCAGAAATGTGAAGAATTAACGACAAATGAAATATCCAGTGAACTAGGGGGGTTTCCCTCTAGGATCTCTCAGATACTTCTCTTCATGGCAACGCTACACACTCGATCTCAACATCAACGCCCTTCGGTAACTCCTTGACCGCGACACAGCTCCTAGCCGGCTTATGTTTGATGATTTTCTCATACTCGGCGTTCATCTCTCCAAAATCCTTCATATCCGTGAGGAAGATTTGGACCTTGACGACCCTCTCAAGAGAAGATCCAGCTTCTGTGAGAACCGCGGAAAGCGCATTGAGGCACGCCTTTGTCTTTTCGCCCATGCTTCCTTGCACGAGGTTTCCTTGAGCATCGGCTGGAAGTTGGCCTGAGCAGTAGATTGCATGCGATGTTTTTATGGCTTGGGACTGAAAGTAGTCAGACTTGGGTGCCTATGCTTATATGATAACGAGTCTCACATATGGTCCAACAGCTATCAAAATGTTAGCTTGTGTATCGAACAGGTCAAACTTGGGGACAAACGTGGCATGGCTTTTTTACTGAGAATGGGAGTCATTCCAGACATGATTGACGGCGACGAATTGGAAACGAAACGTCTTTTGGCTTGGAGCGAATTTTGCGTCGTTGATCGGAGTGTTAATATACCCAGATTGCGTAAAGGATTTGTAAGCCTCCAAGTATTCATTGTGGTGATGGATAGTTGTTTATTAGTTGAGAGCAGAGGAACGATGTGAGCTCGTCTCGCGTGGTAACCAGGATGTGCTTAGTCATAGCGTGGGAGTCTCCATATATACACAGAACCTTATTTGAATTGGTATCTTTTACATTGAAAACTTAGATACAATTTTACTCTCCCTTGACCATATATACACAAGATAACATAGGTATACAACAAACCATAAACACTTTCTATAGGAATAGCCTCCGAGGAACTATCCCATCTATAGATAATTGTCCGTATAAGTATTTACTTATAGTCACTCGCAATCACGTCACTTAGGGATAGTTTGTAGCTGATCTCAACCTCAACAAGTACCGGTGGTGCCAGTACCTACGGGAGCAAGCGAGGCTAGCTCCTCGCTAGGCTGATAGTGACAGGGATTGTGGAGAAGAGTGGGGCATGTGCGTACCTGGTAGGCGTAGCAGTAGCGTACCCGTACCAGTCGCTGCTGATGACACCGTGTGTCGGCCAAAATTCCGTTGTACAGTATGTTTCCTCAACGCTCCCTCGCTCCCTCGCTCCTCCCTCCTATCCAGCTTGAGGAGAACAACCACATCGCCTCTTGATCATTGTCCACGATCAAAGGAGAAAGATCAGTCCAACTTTGATTGACGATAGTTTCTCATGTAAGATCCAACCATTCCTTCCAAGTCTACCAATAGCTACTTCTACATCTACATCTACATCTACAGCAGCTACACACTTTCTATCCCTCACAACCCCTGGTGCCACAGCCCACAGCTAACAATTCCTATTTTTCTAGTCTTCTTCTGCTATCGCCCCCTTCACCATGTCCTCACAGGGGGGAACCGTCAGAAAGAGGAGAGATCACTCGACTCCCGCCAAAGCGAAGGATGCATCCGCAACAGGCATTGCCGCTCCTCGCGACGCCGACCTGGACGCCCTGATCAAAGCCAACCTCGCGAACAAGAGTTCGGGCGTGGAATGGGACTATCGAATAGCTTGTACCGTCCTGACGATCCTCGGCTTCGTCACCAGATTCTGGGGCATTAGCCATCCCAATGAGGTCGTTTTCGACGAGGTGCATTTCGGAAAAGTATGCATCCCTATACACATCCAATTCGAATAATTCGAATCGCAGACCACAAGCTAATCTGTAAGCTTTTAGTTCGCATCCTACTATCTCGAGCGAACCTATTTCTTCGATGTCCATCCTCCCTTTGGAAAGCTTCTCTTCGCCTTGATGGGTTGGTTTGTGGGTTATGATGGACATTTCCACTTCGAGAACATTGGCGATTCGTATGTCGACAACAAGGTGCCATATGTCGCCTATCGAGCCTTGCCAGCTATTCTGGGCGCGCTGACGATCCCCGTCGTATTCGATATCATGTGGGAGTCCGGCTATACCCTCCCTGCTTGTATTCTTTCTGCCTGTCTGATCCTCTTCGACAATGCACACATTGGTCAAACTCGCTTGATCTTGCTCGATGCAACCCTGGTGTTCGCCATGGCCTGCAGTTTGTTGTGCTACATCAAGTTCTATAAACTCCGACACATTCCTTTCGGGAGAAAGTGGTGGAAATGGCTTTTGTTGACTGGTTTCTCCTTGAGCTGTGTAATTTCAACAAAATATGTTGGCCTCTTTGCCTTCGTCACTATTGGATCAGCAGTCGCAATCGATTTGTGGGACCTCCTGAACGTCAACAGACGACAGGGTCCATTGGATCTGCCTGAATTTGGCAAGCACTTCTTGGCGAGGGCGACAGCTTTGATTGTAGTTCCCTTCTTCTTCTACCTTTTCTGGTTCCAGGTGCACTTCATGATCTTGACAAAATCAGGACCTGGAGATGATTTCATGTCGCCAGAATTTCAGGAAACTTTGAGCGACAACATGATGACGGCCAATGCCGTTACCGTTGATTACTTTGACAATATCCAAATCAAGCACAAGGAAACCAGCGGTTATCTCCACAGCCACCCGGACACGTATCCGCTTAGATATGATGATGGAAGAGTTTCCAGTCAAGGGCAACAGGTTACCGGATACCCATACGCAGATGCAAACAATCACTGGCAAATTATTCCCAATAACGACGGTCAGGAACTTGGACGACCGGTTAAGAACAATGACCTTGTTCGCTTGAAGCACATTGTCACCAACACCATGCTCCTCAGTCACGATGTTGCATCTCCTTATTACCCAACCAACCAAGAGTTCACTACTGCTCCAATGGAAGAGGCGCTAGGTGATCGCTACAACGACACTCTTTTCGAAATTCGAATTGAAAACGGAAAGGCTAGCCAAGAGCTGAAGAGTCTTTCTGGCCAATTTAAGCTCGTTCATCACCCAAGTAAGGTTGCCATGTGGACCCATACAACCCCACTCCCAGACTGGGCTTTCAAGCAACAAGAAATCAACGGTAACAAGAATCTTGGTCAAAGCTCAAACATTTGGTTCGTGGATGAGATCCCATCCATCCCAGCGGATAGTCCTCGTTTAGAGAAGGAACAACGTCAAGTCAAGAGACTTCCGTTCCTCCAGAAATATATCGAATTACAGAGAGCCATGTTCTACCACAACAATGCTCTCACCAGTAGCCACCCTTATGCAAGCGAGCCTTTTGTCTGGCCATTTCTATTGAGGGGAGTCAGCTTTTGGACACAGAATGATACCCGTCAACAAATTTACTTTCTCGGAAATCCTCTTGGCTGGTGGTTGGCCAGCAGTCTCCTTGCAGTTTATGCAGGTATAATTGCAGCTGATCAGCTCTCGTTACGCCGCGGTGTTGACGCATTGGATAGACGTAAGTTCAATATCTCTACCGCTATGTAACCTTACTCATGTTTCTAGGAACCCGATCCCGTCTCTATAATTCTACAGGGTTTTTCTTCCTCGCGTGGGCCATGCACTATTTGCCATTTTATCTCATGGGACGTCAATTGTTCTTGCATCATTACTTGCCAGCTCATTTGTCATCCGCTCTCGTCACCGGAGCTTTGCTTGAATTTGTTTTCAATGTCGAGCCCGTTGCTGACGAGCAAGCTGTTGCCAAAGGCGGTAAGAAAGCTCAGCAGACATACCTACCTGCTCGTGAAAAGCTGGCTGGACAGAATTTGCTGGCATCATGGGCGGCAGCAGGCGTCATTATTGCCGTCGTTATTGGTGGCTGGTATTACTTCTTGCCTTTGACCTATGGATACCCTGGTCTTTCCGTGGAGGAAGTTCAAGGCAGAAGGTGGCTCGGGTACGATTTGCACTTTGCAAAGTAGAAGATCTCGTTGATTTAGACGTGTAAGAACAAAAGTTTTGGGTGGGAAAAGGCTACTTGGGGTCGGTTCGCGTTTGAGATTAGCGACTGCGTATGTACGATATCCCTGAGACTGTGAAGATATTTTGGAATGTGATTTTCTTGTGTCGAATTCTTTTGAAGCATATATTTGGTATAGCCATGGTTCACGTTTAAATTTTGCATTTCCTCCATTCACAATATTACGCCACGTCTTACTGACAGGTTTGCCATACACAGCATCCCTTGCTCCATATCTACCCACCTCGTCCAGCACTATTCAATTCTTCTCACAGGTCGGTTTTACATATCTAGTAGGTCGGGAAAATCTCTTCCAAGACCTCTTCTTGCCTTGAAAGTAGCCCAGAGTTTGTTCCAGTTGTCTTGACTCACGACTCCCTCAACGATCTCTGAAGTCACTGCCCGCTGATTGGCATTGTGCTTAAATAGACTCGCTTAACATAAGCTTAAGATAGGTGGCATAGTAAATGCCTTGAGGGAAGTGCATACCAGCTTGTGGCCTTTCCAGTCAGTCTGTTGACATTCTGGAGAGCAGACATGGCATCCTTGCATTCTGCGCAAGCGAGACTACTTGGAACACCACAAATCGTACAGTTCACTGTTGAGTTGGGCTGGGCGCCCCCAGCTGCTGGCATTACGGGGTTTTGCAGGTTTGGAGGTATTGAGTCGCGGAAGTTTGAGGGTGACGCGAAGTCGGTGGGGGAGGAAGAGGAGGAATTGGCAGAAAGGGAAGGCAAGCGAGAAAGGCGCCACAAGGCTACAGGAGAAAGTCTGAAAAGCTTAGTTGGAGGTGAGTCCGCAGCGTGTAATTGAAAAGGCAAATAGTAATACTGATACTCTACGATGGGCTACTATGATCTGAAGGACGTACCAGCCTACAGGTTGGCTTTTAAAGAAGTCTAGGGAACATAGTTCTTTAGGGTTCAATTATTCCTGGGTAACTTTTACTTCACAACTTCACAACTTCACACTTTACGGAACGGACATGGGCCGATCGAGCACCTAATATTTATAATTTTAAATTCTAATATTTGTTTACTTAAATTTAGTTACTTTTTAGTTAATTATATATATTTTTATATTTAAGGAGCTGATTAAGGACTGAAGTTATTTAATTATCCTAAAGTACTAGATTCTATTAATTATATAGTTCTAACTACTACTTCTACTACTACTTCTACTATTACTTCTACTACTACTTCTACTACTACTTCTACTACTACTTCCACTACTACTTCTACTACGAATTATACTATTTTAAGCCGAATCCTCTTCTAATTCGCTAATAAATTAATCGTCTTATATATCCTATTGTACTTAAACGTTAGATTAATTAAACTCGTCCTCCGTAAAACGTAATTCGCGTATAGCGGATATCTAATTCTTACCCCCCCTAGGAGGCTTAAATACTAGTATTTCCTCCTAGCTAATTGTTTTGTAATTGAGAAGTGTTTTTCGAAGGTAATTATATACCTATACGTATAGATCCTTAATCGATTTTATAATACCCTTTAAATTATATTCCTAGCCTCCGGTATTTAAAAGATCGTAGTATAATTAGTAGACCTCTTTTAGTAGATATACCTCGAGATTAAAGTCCTAGACGTCTTTAGAAACTCTATTAAATATATACTGAGTATAGTCTAAAATAAATTCGCTATAATTATTAATACTATTAGATAGATAAAAGTAGTTATACTCTAGTACTCTAAATACTAGATACTTGGCACGGGAGCGTTAGTAGCGAATATTATTAATATTATAGATATTAACAAATTCGGCGATTTTAGTATATACTTAAGATATATAAATAAACCTTAACGTAATTATATTATAAATTAAATCGGAGTTAAAAAGGCTAGTATATACTAGGTTCTTAAATAGGAGTTTCTATCCTTTAGTTTATCTATCTACTAATTAGTTCTATTATACCTTAATCCTTTAATTCTTTATAGAAGGTCTATAAATCTATACTTTTAAAAATAGAAGTTTATAGTCGTTCTCGGATACCTTATATAAAAAGTACTAAAATTTATAGATTAGTATATATAAAAGAATTATAAATATTATAATTACTTAGAGCGCTAAAAGTAATAAAACCTCCTTACCTTTATTAGATCGAATAACCTTTAGAAAGCTATAGGCCTTAATATAATTAAGGCTAAATTTTAGTACTACTACCTACGTATAGTTCGATATACCTATATAAAGTCTAACTAAAAACCTTAAATATATATTAATTATCCTATATATTTAAAACCTATATTTAGAAAGTTTATCGTACCTATTAATTAACTATACTCGATTTAGTCCTTTAACTCTATACCTCCCTCTTTTATAACGATTATTAGAGTTCTCTAGGTTACGGTTCTTAATACCTTTAGGATTAAGTATACAAAGGATTACTTAGACGTCTTTAGAAGAGATAAATTTATTAAAGTATTTTCGAAGGTATTAATAAGTATACCTAGTAACTATTATTAATCTATTTATATATAAATTTAGTATAAATTATTTACTATACTTTTCTTCTTAGCGAGTAGATTACCTTAAATTTAACGCCTTTAAAATTACTCCTACTCTACCCTCGATATTTACTACTTTACCTCTAGATCTTTCGATATATTTATAGTATAAATCCTATTAGTTATAAATTACTTTTAAAGCCGAATATAAGAGTTCTAGTTGTTTATAGAATTGTTTTAATACTTATAGTATTATAGAATAGTTATAATTATAATACTATATTAAGAAGATAAGGTCTTATAATTCCTTATCCTTCTACTATTTACGTTTAAGTGTTTTTATCTTAGGTAGATCGCGACTACGATTCTATTTAGTTAGTTAATATTAAAGGGTATATAATAAAACTTTTAGATTAAATTCGTCTAATAAGAATATACGTATTTAAGTGTTTATCTATTACTTATTATAGTACTAGCGTTCGATATCCTCCTTATATAATTCCTAGTTACTTTTAGTTAGAAACTCTAGTATTATAAAATATTAGTAAAAATATAAGTAAAAGTAGTTCTAGATAGTCTAAAAAGGTAGGAATAACCTCCTTATCGAGTAGCCTTTAAGTATAACATTATCGATCGCCCTCCCTTCGCTAAGTACTTCTAGTAGTAGCTATATACTCCTACCTATAAGGCTAGATAGCGCTCTTATATCGGTACTAATTTAAGTAGCTAGAACTTTAGTAGATATGTTAAAATTTATTATATTAGTTATAATTACCTTCGAGGCCCTTAAGAATACTAGTTTTTATATATATATTACTATACGCTATTAAAATAACTAGCTAGAATCTATAAGGCTTAGGAGTTATAGGACGCTAAGTACGAAAAGTAGTAAGATTTTCGACCCTACTAGTACTTAGTATATCTTAGTAAGGTTATAAATCCGTATACTCTAATTAGCTAGCTTTTAAAACGTAACCCGGGGAATCTATAGAAGGCTCGGGTTTTCTATAAATACTAAAAGTATAACCTATAATAAGGAATAGATAAGGAACTTTAAGCTCCGACCTTTATAAATCTAGGGACAATAAGGTACTAATAAGGTAGAGCTAGCTCCGTCCTTAACACTAAGCCTATTTAGTAAATACTTAATACTACTATATAAAATCTATATCTAGGCTAAGAATAGGGCTATATTTCGAGCCTATTTTATAACCCTATATAAAAAGTAGGTATTTTAATATTTTATTATAAATTAACGTAAAACCTCTTAAATAATCGATTTAATCTAATAGAATCTTAATAAATAATACTATTAATTTATAGTCTAATTAAAAGTAGTAGAGAAACTCTACTATAGTTAATTATTATAGTAGTTAAAAGCCTTCCTAATTAGGAATAGCCTACCTCGCTTAGCGCGGGAACAGCTAGAATAGGAAAGGCGCCTTATATAACAAACTTTAAATATAGTCTAGATAGAATATATTTTATTTACTAAAAATACTAATATACTAATTATCTATTTATTAACGTAATAAAACTATCTAAAATCACTTTTATTATTATATAATAATACTCTTAAGTCTATTCTATCTATCTACTATTAAATTTAACATCTACTATATATAATACTACCTTATTCTAGCCTATTTAATACTAGGAGTTTTTAAGACCCCTTTACCTTTCCCTTCTATCTACTACTATAACTAGGACTAACTTTCTTTCTACTACGACTTATATTAGCCGTAATCCGTCCTTAGCTATTATTATAGCCTTAATAGTACGTCCTTAAAGCTATTCCTAGAGAATCTTCTAGACTAGCGTCTAAAACTAAAGCCGGGGAACCTATAGCCTCCGAATCTCCTATAGCTAGAGAATTAGTAGTAGTATTACTACTAAAAACACTTCTAGCCTCTCGAGTAAGCTAGGCCTCTACTAGCTCTTCTATTATATACGCTTCTATTATAGTAGAGTTAAAAGTTTATAAAACGTTAGCTTTAGTTAAAGATACTATTAAGGAAACTTTAACTACTATTCCGTCTACTAAGTTTAGTAGAGGACCTATAGGATAGATTATTATTAGTATATAGTAAGCTTTAGTTAGAGTAATAAATAACTCGGACGAATCTATACCTTGCGAATTAGCTTTATAGGATAAGTCGTCTAACCTTAAGCGCTTATACCTTAATAGAGAGGCTACTAGGGTTAAAGTCTCCTAATTACTACTATTATCCTCGATTATTATATTAAGGATAAATACTAGAATAATCTATAGTATTCTCTTCTTTACTCTATACTATTTAATAAAGTTATCTAGGTAAGCTACTACTAGGAGCTCCTTTCTATTAAAGATATTAGGCTAATATAATAGATCGATTATAATTAGTTTACTATTTATAGGAGCTATAGCGGTTACGCACTTATATATATCGTCCTTAGTTTACTCGAGAACTAAGCTATTACGGGGGAGCGGCGTATATATAGAGGCTCGATTATAGTATTTAATAAGTTCGATAAAGGAGGAAGAGAAGAGTCTTCTCGGACTCTGTAAATAAAAGAAAGGTGTATATTATACTCTTAGCTAGCTTAGTAAGTACTAGTATAGCTAGTACTATACTTAAGGCCTAATCTCTTATAATACTCCCTCCCTTTACTAGAAAGGCGCTAGATTTTATCTAGTTCTATAAAGGACTCTACTAAATATTATACTAAATTCGCTTTTCTTTATAAACTTTACTTTTAGCTTAATTATACTTCTTTAGACTATCTTTACCTTACTTTAATATTATCTTAGATATACCTTTCTATATAATCCTTTATTTACTTATATACTAGAGTATATAAGGCTCCCTTTACCCTCCTTTCTTCCTTTCCTTCTTTTTAAACTATAATAATAATAATAGTAATAATAAGTAAGTTATATATATTTCTTATATTCCTTTAGTAGTATCTATTAAAATCTAACTAGATAAGTATAGCTACCTTCTATTATACTTATTATACTTATTATAGTATAAACTATATAATATCTAAGGTAAGTTAGACTCTAGTACTTTTTTAGTAGAGTCTACTAATTTTATATAATAAATCCTCTATAGTCCGCGTTTATACTTTAATTATATTAACGTAAAGGATAAGTATTATCCCTTATAAGTTTTAATTAGACTCTACTTAAAAAATACTAGTAACTATTAATAGTAGAGCGTTAGCCTATCTTATATATACTACTTAGACTAGATTAACTAATACTATATAGTAAGAAAATTTTTTTTTTTTTTTTTTTTTTNAAGCTCTTACGTCTTTAATAATTAGGTCTTCTTTTAGTATAAATACTTTAGTTTCTATTAGTTTTTTATTACTAACTACTTATTTTAGTACTCTTTCTACTAAGGTTAATATAACTATAAAGTAAGTTATAGCTTAGAATAGTCTCCTATAGGTCTTTACTAGTCTTTATTAGTTTTTTATTACTTACTACTTTTCTTTTTAGTATTAGTAGTAGACCTCTAGCCCTAGTTTTAGGACCTTATTATAATAACCTAGTTTCTATTAATATCGAGGTAGATACTAATAGTAATAATCCTACTACTCTAAAGAAGAAGAAGAGACGTGCTCTAAGTCTAAAGTCTTAGTAGCCGAAGGGAAAGTAGAGGAAGCCGAAAGAAAAGTAGGTTATTTTAGTTAATCCTATTATTATACCTATTAAAGGTACTTAAGAAATAGTCTCCGGTTAATTTTCGTTAGTCCTAGATATCTTATTAGTAATATTTATAAGTTTCCTAGTAGTTTAGTAGTTTTTTAGTTAAAGTAAATAAATAGTCTATTCTCTACGCTTATTTAGTAGTCTCTAATAATTTCGGAATAGTTCCTAGTATAGAATAAGTATTATAAATAAAAAATAATAAAATAAAGAAATAAAAAAATAAAATAATATCTAAAAAAGCTCTCTCCTCTACTATAAAAGCCTAGTAATCTATCTATTTTTTATTAGATTCTACTATAAATAAAAGGTTATAAAGAAAATAAAGAGAAAATAAAAGAATAGTATAGTCTCTTAAACTCTCTCTCTACTATAAGAGTCTTATACTTTATCTAACTTTTGTTAGTCTCTATAGGTGTCCTTTTCTTTTAGTTTTTCTTTTTCTTCTCCTATCTAGCTTTTAAACTATTATTCTTTATAGGATTACTATACTTAGCTTTAAAGTTATCTAGGGTAATAATATCTACTAGATTTTCTAAGGGCTCCTACGTTAGCTTATAGTAACCTACTTACTTTACTAGTACTTATCTAATTTTTCTCTTTCCCTTAGCTTTATCTTAAGTATATAGTATCTCTTCTACTTACTATTCTTTATATATCTAGAAGAGTTCGGATATAAGTTATTTATTATTAGTCTCCTACCCTAGTAGGGGGTTCTAGCTTACTTAATAAAGGAGATTAATATAGAATATAAGGTAGATATTACTAGAAATCCCTAATAAGTAAACAAATAATAATAATAATACTTCTTTTACTATATATTTTATATACTTATAGTCTAGACTTCTCTTTAGCCTATTTATATAGTAGTTATATAGGTCTAGCTATACCTTATTACCTACTCTATAGACTAGAGTAGGGGCCCTTCTCTTATTAGTATTATCCTCCTACTTTTAAATAGATTCTACTATATTCGATTAGTATAGTACTATAATCTTTTTAATCTTATCTATAAATACCTCTACTCTCTTAGATACTAGAAGATTTAAAGTTATACTAGTATCTATTTTAAGTAGGATTAAGAAAGGAGGATTAAAGCTATATATTATAAAGAAGGGACTTATTCTAAGGCCTACTTAGTAACGCCTATTAAGCGCTAGTTAAGTAGTAGGAAGCTAACGTTTCTAGTTAGATTACTCTTAGTTAATAAAGTTCTAGAAGTAAGCTTATACTTTTTAGTTTAATCTCTCTAGGCCTCTATTAGTTTATAGGTAGTATATAAAGCTAAGTTATTATTATATATCTATTAGGTAATAAAATATTTTCTAGAATATACTTATCTAGTTTATACCTCTATTACTAGTAATAGTATAAGGTATACTATAGTAATAAACCTAGTATTCTATAAACTTTTTAGTATATTCCTCTACTT